>JAOXYF010000019.1:2799715-2830135 GCA_028565775.1 Sternarchorhynchus goeldii
AGATTACTAAAGGAATTAATTAATATATTTAAAATGTACAAAATGCACAATTTTTTATATTTATTTGGTAAAGATGTCCTTTGTCTAGGTAGATCATAATTATGATTCCTCTCACGACCACATCGTAAACTCTCTCCCGAGCAGGGATTGCGTGTTTGTGCAGGGACTAGAGTGTAACCAGCACTGGAGAGATACAGTTTTGAGATCACGGTGAAACTGGCTTTCTCAAAAGCTCTTTTTCGTTCTTGATACTGAGGCTATTCAATGGCTCGCTTCGTTTAACACGGTTGTCCTTCGACGCCTGCAGTGGCTTTGCCAATTTTAAGCAGGGGCACAGGCAGGGGGTTGGTGCTGATGTCAGAACTGGGAGACGTGTTGCTCGAACAAAAAAATCCATAAACCCCCCCCCCAAAAAATTGTTTTTTTGTTTGCTGTACTGGCATCTTCTCACCCAGAATCCTGGATCTCATGGACCACCTGCTGGAAAGGCCCCATCTGGGATGCTGTGTGACTGCATCACAGGGAATGCTGAAAAAAGTTATGCATATCAAAGAGTTAGGAATGGCGGGTAACAACTGGGTGTGTGTTACAGGAAAGAAATTATATTGATTTAATTGTGAATTTGCTGCAACTGCAATTAAATGCAAGGGAATCATAGAAGCCTCTTTGATTTCTTGTTCACCAACCCAAATGTATGCGTGCAGACAAATTCTGTGCCACATATGGAATCCATTTGCATGTCCAGACTGAACACCAATATCCAGTAGGCACAAATCCAGAAAATCCTTTCTATGAAAACATATTGTGCTGCTAAGAGGGCTTCTTCAGCTGGATGCTAAGAAAGCAAGCTTTTGATCCAGCCAGGCGGCAGTACGCCTTCAGAACGCTCCTTCGAGGTGTAATTCAGGAAGCTATTCGCTAATACCATCTCTCTTCCTCACTTGAGCTGCCGTGAGCGAAAGTTGGCGCTGATCTGAGCAGCACTCCCATGAAGAGCACATGACAGGCAGAGGTATGTGTTTACACTTGATCGACCGACGTACCACAGTCCACAGTGGAGCGGTTTGTCCCGTGAAAGGATGTTTTTCAGGCCTAGAAAGATGCGGGAGTGCCAATCACAGGTCCGAAAAAGGGTTATGCTGTGCTGTTGAGAGATACCGCCCCACCAACTCTATACACACACTGGGAAGACCTGGCTGAGATCACTATAGCACTCTATCACTCAGTGCAACCTGACCAGTTACATTGCAAGTTATTTTGAAGAGGCTTCTCCCAGATGTGGACTCCTGTCTTAATAGCTCCTACCATCAATCAGACATAAGCAGATGACAGATTAGTGGGAGGACATTGGAAATGGAGAAAATGTCAGGTAGCCGAAGCTGTGGGTTTTGATGAAAGAACATGATGGGGTATGTAGGGATTAAAAATAGGAGAGAGCTGTTGGGAAGCTTTCTGCAGCTGCTGTTCAGAGGCTCTTCCAAGAAGGGAAAGTTGAACATGAAGCACAGAGGAGCGCAGATGTCATTTTTTAAAAAGAGCCGACCGGAGGATTGAAAGCTTTTTGGGGGCGCTGCACATTCTGCGAGCCTGCACGTACTGTCACTCTCACACGAGACTTTGTTAACTGCCTTATTTCATCCGAACACTCTCCAGACACTTAACCAGCCAGGGTTTCGTCTAGTTAAGAACTTCGAGGCAGAAATTTGCTGTCGTAGTCTCTGTTAGCCGAATGGCAGTACGTATCACTTCTGCTACCTGGTTGGCACCAAAGTGCAGAGTTATTCGGAAATTTCCCCATTGAGGGACTAATAAAGGATTATCTTATCTTATCTTATCTTATCTTATCTATTAGCAATGCCTGAGTGACCCTGTCTTTTGTGTGGATCTTTTCAGGAACCAGCAGGGCATCTCCCCCTGGGTGTGGCTCCAGAAAGAGGATGAAGATTCTGCTATTACTGCTAGCTCTCAACTCCCTGGATCCCAGCCTTGCTGCTGGTAAGTAAACCCCGCCCCCTGCCCGCCTGTCCTCTTGTCCTCCATCTGTACTGGAGTGTAAACTCCACCCCCCTGAGCCCCACCCCTTTCTCGCAGTGCCTTCAAGTGAAAAGTATCAGGGAGATGTAGGAAGTCAAACCGATGACAGTGCAGGTGTCTGGCATACCTATTTATAGGTGTGGGACTCGAGCCTAGAATCAACATGAATTATTGATTGTGTGATTTTAGGTCACTGAGTGGAAATTATTTGATTTTCTTGGGAGACGTTTTCGTGTGGTCTTTTCTTGAGGCGGAAATAATTTACCATGAAAGGTTAATGAAAAGTCAATACTGCTCTTTATTGCAATTAAACATGGCATCGCAGATGTAAGGTCTCCTACTAAAGCGGTAGCAACCATTACCTCACTAATTTTTAACTGGAATAGTTTTGGACCATATTTTGCATAAATGAGAAATGATATACAGATTAGATTAGCATCTAAAGTCTAGTGTGAGTATGTTTAGAAACACAAGGTTCTCCATCAAACCTCTTCAACAAAACAGCAAAACTACTGCCAGTGAGAGAGTTAGCAGCACTGAGGTGGCTCTGTGTCTCACCCGTTTCCTCTACTGTGTTTGTAATGTCATTAGTGGAGTCTGACCATAGAGAACATTTAATGCTGCATCAGACAGGTGTTGCAGTGGGGGCTGAAGTTCATGGGGAAGGTGAGTGTGAACACAGAAGCATTCGTGCTGGAATTCAGAGCATAAACCTCAGAGCAGAGCAGGAGTGGTGCAGCCACACAGAAACAGAGAGCAGTCTCGCCTCGTCTTATCTCGTCTCATCTCCTCTCGTCTTGTTTCGTCTCCTCTCCTCCGTCTCAGTGACTTCACTGTCCCAGATTCCAGTTGGCCTTGCAAATAGATGCAGACATATGCACATGCACACATGCTCAAGTACACACATTTACATGCTTGCTCATGCACACAAGCACAAACACACACACACACACACACACACACACACACACAGAGTCTCAAATTCTGAACTCTGGATTGCAAATTCATGAAACAAAGGCCACACCTACACATTCCTGCGCACGAACCTGCTTAGGAACAACTGCATAGTACTGATGCATATACATTTGAAAATGTATGAAAATGCAAATGTTAATATACACATGCAAGCACATACACAATCGAGAAAGCCTAAGCCATCTCTGTACACAGTATATAAACATACACATAACCCCCTCCACTTTTAAACTTAAGGGAGGTTTAAAAGTCGCTGACCCAATTCAAAATGTGCTGGAGATATTTGCTGCTGCCTATGGAACATATGATATCTGTGGATCTCTGTCTCTTCCTTCCTTGCCAATGTAGTTGAGTGGATTATATCTGACAGCGCGTATCCCCTCAGGAGTTTCCCCGAGGAGGAGCACTCCAACCTCCCCCCACCACCTCTCCACCAACACCTCCCCCATGCACATTCACTGTGTCTATGACAGACTTGCCATCTCAGCTCCTCTGTGTCTTGGCATCCACCTGCTGTAAAAACTAGATTCCATTTGACAAGGCATTTGCTCAGAGACATTATAGATCATTTCAGCTGCAAATATGCTTTTCTGTAATCTTGTTGGGCGTATGCCAGGTGTTTTCTGGAACGGCTCTGATATCGTAGCTGTTGTTTATTTTCGTGTGATGCTTATGTTATATTGTTATTACAAAGCAATTACCAGTGCTAAATTAGGCGCATGTTGGTTACTGGAGACAGGTGTGACTACAGTATAGTGTGTGCGGTGGGGCCCGGGTTAATGTGAACGGCCACAGAACTTCACTCGCTACTGCCAATGCTGCAGTTTAATGGAAGTTTCTTGGTCTGTTATTGCAGAAATGTGTTGTATGATCTTTCTTAAATACAGGAAATTGTGTACCAGTCAGTGAGTCCACCTAAATGGAGCAAAGGTTTACTTACACCTGAGTTATACTTACCTTTTATAACTTACCGTTTTTTTCTGTGTGTGTGTGTGCACGAATTTGTGTGCGGGCATGTGTGTGTGTGTCCATGCGTGTGTGTGAATGCATGTGCTCATACGCACATGTCTTAGGTGGAGATGTGTGTGTATCGGGTCACGACAGTGGGCCAGTGTTTGAAGAGCAGCCTTCCAGTGTGGTCTACCCAGAGGGGCTGCCTGAAGGCAAAGTTACTCTGAACTGCCAGGCAAGGGCCAGTCCTGCTGCCTCCTACAGGTAACACACACTGGGCCTGAGGTTCCACTTCGCTCCCCCAGCAACTGAACCACTCAACATCACATGACAAATACTTTCTAGATGAAGGAAATGTTACCATCAGTTAACCCTGATTTATAAACCCCTGAGTTTATTAAAGGGCTTACATGTGTAGAGGTGCATGGAGATGGTCTGAACACAGCATTAATCCTGACGTGGTAGTGACATGTTTGTGGGTAGTGAACCAATACAAATGAATTTGACACACTGGTATTGTGAAGTTTTAATGCAATCAAAATCACTGCTGGGATGAAGGTGATTATTCCCCCCAAATAAGTAGAAACAGACCAGTGAACAAGAGCTAGAAGATAGAGCGCACCTCCTGCACCCACATGTACCTGTACACCACCTGTGTACACCTGCAAGGTGATTCTAAAACAAGTGGTGTTACTAATAATGTGAGAATTGAATGGATGCATTCAAGAATTTTATGGATTACTACCGAACTGAATTTTACCTACATAAAGTAGAGATTTAAACTACATATTTTTCCACCAGTGTTATTCCACCAGTTTGTGTTCTTTGAGCATATTTGTTCTGTGTTCTGTCCAGGTGGCGCGTAAATGGGACAGACGTGGTGACAGGAGAGGACTCCCACCACACTCTGGTGGCAGGGAACCTGGTGATCAATAATCCCCAGCAAGGCCACGACGCTGGCTCGTACCAGTGCCTCGCCAGTAACCGCTGTGGCACGATCGTTAGCCGTGTTGCTAACCTCAAATTTGGCTGTGAGTGATGGCCAGAATGCCATTAGTGCACTGGTGAAGATAAATTCTATAGTTAGCTTTCGTTGAATTACCTGTGTTGGATGATCGACGTTAAGATAAATTGGACGTCTCACATTGGTTTGCCTCTTCTAGACCTCCATGACTTCCCTTCAGAAAGCAGGAGCCCCCAGACGGTCTATGAGGGCATTGGAACGGTTCTGGCTTGCCAACCACCAGCTCACTACCCAGGTAGCCTGGAGGCCACAAACAGGCCAGATGTTATAGGTGCCTTCGTGGGCCAAGTCAGTAAAATTGACACCCCATCACATTTTCTCTCTCGGCAGCTCTCTCCTACCGCTGGATCCTCAATGACTTCCCGAGCTTTGTCCAACCGGACGGGGGCAGGTGGTTCGTCTCCCAGGTGACAGGCAACCTGTACCTTGCCAACGCCAGGGCTAACGACACGGGCAACTACTTCTGCCTCACCACCATCAACATGGACATCAGCACCAAGAGCACCTTCAGCAAAGCCATCCATCTGACAGTGCAGACTGATGGTCAGTGCTAACTGCTAACCGCTAGCGCCTCATTTCTGCACAACCACAGTACTGTCTACTCCTATGTTCCTGATTATCTGTAAAGCTTCTTTATGACAAAATCTGACTGAATTGTATTGACTCACGTTAGATTACTTACTGGCTAGACATGTGAAGCACGACACCCAGTTATTTTATTTACCTTCACTTCACTCTAATACTTACCAGTTAGTTTGGTGTTCTGGGTCTTTGACTGTCTGTTTATCAGACTCTGTTGACATTCCATTTAGTTTGTGTTTCCACTGAAGGTTACAACAGCTACCATGGAGATTTACTTTTGGCATTTTGTACTAGTTTGCCTTCAGTGCTTGGTGCACAGACTGTATTTACGATGCCAAACAGTTGCTTTCATCCCATTTATGTTGTTGTTTTTCTGACTAATCTTTAGCTAACCCGAGGAAGTCGGCTCCCAGCATCCGTGTGCGTTTCCCCTCTGAGACGTATGCTCTGGCGGGCCACACCACCCAGCTGGAGTGTTTCGCCTACGGCAGGTATGTGCTCTGTCCAGACACAGCGCTCTCCATGGAGCTTCAGTTGCTACGTCGCTTCACCTGCAAAACGCTGGAAACAAGACAGAACTGTGCTTATCTCTTGACTCTCTCTCTTCCTTTATCCATCACTTTCTCTCACCCAGTCCTACACCCAAGCTGCGTTGGAGGAAGGTGGATGGGGTGTTGCCCTCTAAGGTTGGAGGCACTGCAGATAGCCCCATCCTTGTCATTCCTGACTTGACCTTTGATGACGAGGGCGTGTATGAGTGTGAGGCCTACAGCTCAGAGGGCCGGGAGACACACCAGGGCCGTATCTCCGTTCAAGGTAGGCTTTAGACAGTCTAACCCTAAATGGTTCGGTCCTAGCTTACTCACGGTCTCTAGTGTTACTGTTAGTAATAACAAGACTTTATGCAGAAGTAATAGTAAGCTTGATTGCAAAAGTAACAGCATACTGACAGTAACACATTCCTACACACTAGTAATGTAAATAAAAGACAACTAAACTGCACTAAACGTGTGAATGCAATGGAATTGTTCAGCAAGACATCTTAGTTAAACTAAATAGTCTGAGAGGTACAGAGCATTCTGGGAAACGGTGCTCCTCTCTGCTCTCCCAGCTGCCCCAACATTAAGTCCTGTGGCGGATGCCAGTGTAGGTTTTCTATCAATCATTCTATCATTGATCAACTCATTCCCTTATTGGCCAACAAGTTATTGTGCTTTTCTTATTCCGCTTTATATAACATTTCAGTAACATTCGTTACATTTGTTCAGATGAATGAGTCCTATTATTAGGAAGTTAGTAAAACCCCTTTGGTGTTGAAGTGGCAGACTGATTCACTCGATCCTGTTAATTAATGTTTGCACCATTCAGAATGTGTGAGAATAAGTCTGTGCAGGCAGTTACAATATGACTCACTTGGACCCAACCCAGCTTGAATTAACATCATCTTGGTGGAGTAGTCATACGTGTGTGTGTGTGTGTGTGTGTGTGTGTGTGTGTGTGTGTGTGTGTGTGTGTGTGTGTGTGTCTAGCCCAGCCAGAGTGGCTCCAGGTGATGAGTGATTCGGAGGTGGAGATCAGTTCAGAACTGCACTGGAGATGTGTGGCTGCAGGCAAACCCAGACCTATAATCCGCTGGCTTCGCAATGGTCTGCCTTTAAGCACTCAGGTCAGTCCACACAAACACACACACACACATGCACACACACACATGCACACACACACACACACACACACATTAACTCACCCACATACATATTGGATGTAACTGAAAACCCTACTAAATACCGTACACCAAGCAATGAGGCAGAGAGTGCAATGTATGTAATGTAAGCTGTGATATAGACTGTTATACAAACTGTGAGATAGGCTGTTATATAGACTGAGATATAGTCTGTGATATAGACTGTTATATAGACTGTGAGATAGGCTGTTATATAGACTGAGATATAGTCTGTGATATAGGCTGCTCACAACATACAGACCCTCTGAATCTTTTTGAATGAACAGGCCAGTATATTTCATAGAAATGTTTGCACAATCCATCAAAAACAGCCCACATACATGTGGATATATACATGTATACATGTTCACATCTCTCAGCCCCATCAAATACAGAAATAAAAGACATTAAATAATTTGTGGTGTCCAGCACACAATATATATTGTAAATAAATAAATTATATATATTATACACACATACATATATAGCACTTTTACATAATACTCAAGTCAAGAGTGTATAAGACTGCATACACACACACACACACACACACACACACACACACACACACTGCAAATTGCTCAGCAGGACAGCCTGCGCTTCCCATCACAACACACGGTTCCAACCTTATCACCTGTCTGTGTGTGTTATCTCTCTCAAACTTGCTGCACCTGTAGTTGTAAGAGCTCTCACTGATAGACGATTTTGAGAAAAAAGCAGTGCAGGCAGCTGTATTTCTGAAGGATTTGTCCTGCCTGGGAGCCTCTGAGGGGGTTCCCACAGTGCAGTCAGCTACTGTCACCGATAACATCAGCACACAGCGGTATTACTGCCCCCTCATGGAGAGAGCTGTTACTGCTCTGTTCTATGAGCATACTAACGTCGATATAGAAGAGTTTCATATAAATACACACACACACGTACACACGTGGTCTTTCACACCAGCACTATTTGTGCATGGTGCATTCTTAAACACATATAGAAGGGTTCTTCCCAGTGCATTCATTTTTTCAACTCATAATTGAGTTTCTCCGTTACAAACTTGTCGTGTTGATCTTTTTTCATTATGCAGGACCGTGTGGAGGTGAACAATGGCCACCTGAAAATCAGTAGCCTGGCCCTGGAGGATTCTGGGATGTACCAGTGCGTGGCTGAGAACAAGCATGGCACCATCTACTCTAACGCAGAGCTCAGGGTTCAAGGTGAGCAGAACCACACTGAACAAGCTCTTTTTGAGAAAAAAACACCACTAACTTTGTGTTACTTCACAATACTAATGAATGTACTTCTCTTTACTCTGCTGCTGACTTCTGTTCTCTTGCTGCATCTACTGCAATGTCCAAATCCTGTTTCACCCGTCCAGTCATACCACCATCCTGACTGCGGCTGTGATTGTGATTGAGGCTTCCTAAGACCTTCTCCTTCCTCTGCTCATACTGTGTGATTGCTTTGCTCCTCTCCTCTCCTCTCCACTCCTCTCCTCTCCTCTGCTCGCACTGGCTGGGTTATGCTCTCCCAGTCCAGGCTCCAGATTTTAGGCTAAACCCAGTACGAAAGCTGGTCCCTGCAGCCCGTGGGGGTCAGGTGAAGATGGAGTGCAAACCTCGCGCCGCACCCAAACCCACGCTCTTCTGGAGCCGAGGAACCGAGCTCCTCACCAACAGCAGCAGGTAATGCACACCTTCACCTCCCACATTCTCTCTTCTCTTCCTCCCTCTCCAAAGTGTTGACCCTCTCCAGTGCAGGCATGCTGTGAGGGAGGAATGTGACTTAGACAATCACACTATTAAAGAAATACCTTTAAAAAAAAGCACCAAAGAATTTCAACTGATTTCATCATCTTTGGCAGTGGTGAAGTCTTTTTTTTTGACTGCCTAAAGAAGCTGACCTTGTTTTTTTATTTTGCGCTCCCGGAACTCAGATGAAAAGATGAAATTGGGATTGGAGCAGCTGATTTCTTGTGCTGGATAAGTTCCAAGCTGTGTACCCACAAGCGCAAACGAGATGTGATGTAATCGCACGTAGGGTAATGGTGACTTCAGACGGGGTGCTGTGGATCTACAACATCAGCAGGGCGGACGAAGGGAAGTACACTTGCTTCGCTGAGAACTACCTGGGGAAAGCCAACAGCACCGGCCATCTTTCTGTAAGAGGTACGCTACCATAACTACCAGGATAAACATGAATTGGGTGACTTGATAAACAATATACCTGTAAATGATGAACGTAGACGAAACACACTGCAAACGTGAGCGTTTCACTTTTTTTCAACATATTGCAGATGTTTTTTGAACTTCCCTCTCAAAACGAATAGTACAAAAAAAAGTAAAGAGGGTGTATATTACATAAAAATATCCGTAATGGTAGTCTGCTTTGTGGGTCGGTTCAAAGGACCGCGTCATCTTCACGTGTTATGTCCTCTCTAGTGGGGTAGTACAGGACATATTCTCTGCTGTGGTGATTTCATCCCTGCAAGTACTCTTAAGGCAACATCATAACATGCCGTCACTACTGCATGAAGCAAATTTTCTCTTTCGTATGGACGTCTGTCACGCATCTTCTGCCGCCATGACAAGAAATAATTCTTCAGTAGCGTTGAGGATTGGAGAATAAGCTGGAAGGAACAAATTTGTGAATCTAGCATTAGTGTCACGCCATTCGTGGACTTCAATACCGACATTATCCCAAAGGACTGCATAAGACTGCTCTGGTGTTGATGTTTCAGTTCCATCAGGGCATCTGCATGTAGTCACCCTCCTCCTCTTCCTCACTCCTCTCCTCACCACCTTGAGTTCTCCACTGGTTGTTGAGCTGATTTTACCAAACAGAATGCTTACCTCAGGCCTATTTTATGCATGCGCTTACTTTGAATAATAGTTTCCTTATTAACTCAATGAGTTGGCAAGAATTCAGCTAATTAGTATTTAGACAATGACAGCTGTGGGTTCAGATAGCAGGGTTGAGTGTGGTTTATGGTAAGGCTAGAGAAAAGAGTGTTTAGCAAATCTGCAAAGATGTGTGTTTCAGGACACTGTGTCTATATTTCTCCAAAACAATAATCAGTATAGCAGTTGAAGTAATAGCTTTGAAGAATTGTGTTTGAAAAAAATTGTAATTGAAAAAAAAAACTGATGCTGCTATTTCTTTTCTGATTATTCTTCTGGTTCTTTTCTAAAGTTTCTATGGAGTCTGGGCTTCCACCCACTTACCATCTTCCTTTGTGCTCTATCCATATCCACCCTTAGATGCAACCAAAATTACCCTGGCACCCTCGAACGCCGACATCAACCAAGGAGAAAACGTCACCCTGCAGTGTCACGCGTCACATGACCCAACCATGGACCTCACATTTACTTGGTCCCTCAATGGGATTTTACTGGATCTGGAGGAAGCAAACACACACTATCATCGTGTGGATGGGGTAAATTGACTATGGAGGCTCTTTCCATTATTCATAAGACCAATGGCATTGGCACGGAGCACCCAGAAGAGTGTGGGTTCTGTTTGCTACAGAGTGGCGTTGTGCTCTAATCACAGACAGTAGGCTTTGTTTGATGACAGTCTGCAAAGATTTAGCAGTTTTAGTAGTGAGTTGGCTCTGACTTTGTTGTGACAAATTGTTGCGAATTTCAGCGGAGACTTGTTATTGTGAGATGATGATGTTTACTGTGAATTGAGCAGGGTGAGTTTCTTCTTCAATAATAGGGTGTTCTTCTAAATGAAAATGTTTTTCCACAAGTCCTATTTGCTCCATTCTTTCTAAACAAGCCTGTGGTTCTGCTAAATATTAATATTATTGAAGCATCCATAAATAAAAACAATCGCCCTCTTTTGAAAAACCGGCACTTCCATCCCACTATAACGTTCTCACTTTTTCATGTCTCATCACCCTCCACAGAAAGAGACCATTGGTGACCTGGCCATTGTGAGCGCTCAGCTGAGCCAGGCAGGCGTGTACACGTGTTCGGCCCAGACGGTGGTGGACAGCGCGGTGGCGTCTGCCAGGCTGGTGGTGCGAGGTGAGGGGAGGTGGTGGAGCTCGCCGGGACGCAGACGGGGACCTCGTTACGGCTCCTCTCCAGCTCCAGACAGAGGCGGGCTGAGCTGCCCTCAGGCATCGCCACTCTTGCGCTGGATTTAGCTTTGCTTTCCGTTGCACATCTGAGGGATTCAGTCTTCTGTCTGGTTTTTTACTGTGGGCATAAGTAGTATACGCTTCTGATAAGGAGAGCGAGCAGCAAACTCTTTGACGCAATTTGTACTGCTTCTAAAAAATTCTGAAAAAAGCTCACAGAATCTCATGGACACTTAAAAGCTCTCAGGGATGTGTTGTAGTGCGTTCATTCATTTGCTGAGTCTGAGTGGATTTGATGTGTGGTAAATTGCCGGATATATTCTGGACAATTGCCAGTAATGACAAAGTAGCTGTCATTTGCACTCTATTTCTCCCTCTCTCTCTCTCTCTCTCTCTCTCTCCAAAATAACATTCTACCATATTAAAATGTCAGAGTAGATTTTCTTTCTAACTTTTGGCATTTAACCTTACAATGTTTACACTGCATTTGCCACACTGCATGTTCACTCTATGATTCGGTTCAGTGTCCAAAATGTACTCAAGCTATTTGCTCATGAACCAACAGTACATAATAAAAATAGCAACATGGCAGTTGTATGTGGCAAATGAAGTAAGGAACGTAATGTGTGGTTTGAACAGACCCTTAGTCTCTTTCTCTATTGTCATCTGTAGGCCCTCCAGGGCCCCCTGGAGGTTTGGTAGTAAAGAGTGTGAATGAGACATCGGTGGAGCTCAGGTGGAGTCGTGGCTATGACAACCACAGTCCTATCGGGAAATACATCATCTTGGGTCGCTCGGTGCACTCACGTGCCTGGAAGAGGATGAGGACAGGTGAGGTGCCCGTGATCATATGTGAGGCTTTGAAAGTCTCTTTTCCTGACTGTGAGCTTGCTGTGAGTAGCACATCTTTAAGCTGTCAAAACATAAAATTTAAATATGATATTTAATCAATTTAATTCCACCCTCTGTTGAGGCCAGCTGTTGTGTTTTAATGTGTGCGCTGGAGACTCTCAGGTTCTGTGACACTGTAACCAGATGGTCTTTTTAATGCACATTTAGACCCCACTAACATCGAGGGCAATGCCGAGTCTGCACATGTGATCGACTTACGGCCCTGGATGGACTACGATTTCCAGGTCATCGCCAGTAACATACTCGGCAGCGGGGAACCCAGCATGCCATCACAGCTTGTCCGCACCAAACAAGCAGGTGAGAGGAAACCCCCCAACCCCCAAATCCACCAACCGCCCAACCCCAAACTCCAAACCCCACCACCTGCTCTAATCACACAACCCAAGCCTGTGTCGTTTCTTCAGTAAACATTTATATTTGATGCTATAATACGAATTAAAATCCAAAAATCTAACAATAATTTCTTAGGTTAACATACAGCACATGAAGGAATGTCTTTACCAAAGTTGTTTATATAGAATTACTTTGTTATCCCAGCACCTACAGTAGCACCCAGCGGTCTGGGTGGAGGAGGTGGAGACCGCAACGAGCTTATCATCACATGGACGGTATGTGTGTTCTTCTCACACACTTCACCGCTTCCTCCTGGACTTTTGCTCCTGTGGCCTAGTCTAGCGCTTTTTTTCCTAAGTTATTTCTAGCAGTAGTCAGCGAACCTGATTCACAAAAATGT
This sequence comes from Sternarchorhynchus goeldii, assembly GCA_028565775.1. Lineage (NCBI taxonomy): Eukaryota > Metazoa > Chordata > Actinopteri > Gymnotiformes > Apteronotidae > Sternarchorhynchus > Sternarchorhynchus goeldii. The sequence continues at coordinate 2,812,722 of JAOXYF010000019.1, forward strand.
TATAAGAAAAAGTTTTTCCATTCGCTTTTTATTTGTAAGACCATGGCGAGGGAGTATCAGAATGGGGATGGCTTTGGCTATATTCTGGAATTCCGAAAGCTGGATGACCCGACGTGGATGAAAGTGCGCGTGCCTAGTGTGGAATCATCACGCTACGTCTACACCAACCAGAGCCTCTTGCCGTACTGCCCCTTCGAGGTCAAAATCAAAGGATATAACCGAAAAGGCGAGGGCCCTTTCAGCCAGATCGCAGTGGTCCACTCTGCAGAAGAGGGTAAGGCCCGGAGCACAAACCTAGAGGAAACCGTTCCCAGAAATCTACCTGCACTCAAACACACTTAGAGGCTGGGACACAATATGAACTGTACTGCCAAAACGCTCCAAATACCTTAAAGTACACTAAAAAGTGAAACCTGACTCAAAAAAAAGAACTCTCTTTTTTGAGAAGGTCTTTCTAGTTCTTTGGAGAGTTTATTTTCTACTGCACCTACTAGAGGTCAGATCTAGGAGTGACCAAATAAGCCACCACTTAGTGTTCCAACTCTTTTTCACCATCTATTTATGTATTTGTCTGCTCCAGCGCCAACCGTGTCCCCCCGCAGGATCAACGCCACAGCGCTCACGGCCTTCGACATCCAGGTCTCCTGGGAGCCCGTGCAGCACACGAGCGCCAGCGGAGTCTTGCGAGGCTACGAGGTTTGCACCGCTCCTTTCTCAATCCACCACCTCATGTTCGCAAACAGATCGGACAACATCGGCTGACCAGCACCAGTGCAAAGAAGTAATGAAAGAACTGACCGAAAGAACAGCTGGTCAGATAATGCAGAGGTCACGTCTTCACGTAACCCTAGGTCAATGTGATTCCTCTTAGGCTCTTATGCAAGCGGAGGTTTTATTAATTTATTATGACTGTTTCTTTGATGTGCCAGAATGTGTTTATCTGTATTGAGCAAAGCTATATGTTGCTACATTACCTTCAATGAACTTTGGCTTGCATCATAAAATATTAGTGGTCTCACTGCACAAAAGCCTTAACTTATTCAACCCTTTAATGAATCACACCCCCTCCTTTTACTCATTAGATAGTTGTACCTCTGGGGAAGTGGTTTTCATCACTCTCTACCATTTACCTTTGACTTTGAAAATAAAGATCAGAAGATAAGATAGGTGATAGAAAAGGGAAGCCTCGCATTTTGAATCAATATTAAACACCATAAATGATGAACAATGGAGTCTGGATACACAGACATACACATCCATAACTACTGAGGCTGTTCTGCTGGTGTACAGATCCGGTACTGGAGGCAGCATGAGCGAGAGGCTGCGGCGGACAGAGTCCGGACGGCAGGCCTGGAGAACACGGCGCGGGTGTCCGGCCTGCGTCCCAACACCCTCTACCACGTGACCGTTCTGGTGTATAACACCGCAGGCACTGGGCCACCCTCACCTCGCACCACTGTCGTCACTAAGAAACCTCGTAAGAATTTTACTCCGCATCCGGTAGGGGCCTCTGGTCTGGAGGCATCAAAGCTTTCTGGGACCTCTGATGTTGATGTTTAGCTGTCCGATCTAAGCCCTTTGTGTTCTACAGTGGAAGCAAATGTAAACAAAGATCCCACAGGCAAAAAGCAAGCCTAAGAAACTAGGTAGTTACTAGCAACTGAGTAGTCCCATCTGAATTGTCTCACTTAAGGGCTGAAACAAAAAAAAAACTTTCTTTTGAGTTCAAAAAATACTGAATGTTGGGAATTAGAGAAGTTCTTATAGATTTACCTGCCACTGATATTCGTAAATGCTACTTTAATGTGGTCATGTCTCTTGGCAATGTCTTTGTTGTTGAAAAGAATGCATGACTTGTGTTCAGCTCCTGACTGTTTCATGGTTTCATGTTCAGCTCCTAACCGTCCTCCTGGAAACGTTTCGTGGAAGACAGATGGTTCCTGGGTGACGGTGCACTGGGACCACGTTAAATCTATGGACAACGAATCTACAGTACAGGGCTACAAAGTGGGTGACAGTCAGAGGCATGCGCACCTTGGATCATATGTTGGATGAAACATGGCTACAAATAGAATATTTACTCACAGGGTCTTTAAACTGACATGATGAGTTAGGTGAAGTAGCAATGCCATTTAATGTAATTTAATTAAAACTGTCTCATTTAGGTGCATGAAACATACCTTGTGATGAATTAGCTCACACATCCAATTTGTCTGTCACGATACGTGACAGAATTAAACAGGCACCAGAGCCGCATAGACTCTGCTTTCTTTGTTCATGACTCCCTTTCTGTATCAGTTTAGTGTTTCTTATTTTGCCACTTTAGAATATCAGTCAGAGCACAGCGCTTTCATGACCGATTCTTGATAAGTTTGGTGTGTTAGACAGGCTTGAAAAGAAGCCAAGACGTCTCTTTAAAATGAGGCTTTGTGTCATAAACTAGGAAAAATAGATGCACATTTTTCTCCAGCTTGCACCAGTTGTAACTGAAACACCACACTTGGGCCATGGTGTCTTTGTTACCGTAGGTCCTATACAAGCACGAGGGTCAGTCAGCCCTCAAAGTTCTTGACAAAGGCAAGACATCAGTCAACCTCCCGCTGCCCAAGGACAACGGCTACGTGTTCCTGGAGATCCGCTCGTGGGGAGAGGGAGGTGATGGAGCAGCACACGAGATCATTGTGTCTCGAGATTCAGGTACTGCAGTGGTCATGACCAGGGCAACAGAACAGACCTTCTCAGTTGTCCCAAGCCAGACGTGCTATTTAATCATGAGATTTCTATAGGTTTGTTTGTTTAGCACAGGCTACATGTATGGAAATTTGAGAGGGGAGGAATTAATGCTATTTCTGCTTCTCGCACAGGAACTGGAATGATGGTCCAGAATAACAGGGCAGGCGTTCACCAATCACACGGCCCCTACTGCCTCCTGTCAGCTGCAGCGGCTCTCACTCTGATTGGCCTGTCGGTACTGTGATCAGCCGATAAAAAATTGTTCTCCTGCTAATACCGCACAGACATTGGCTGATTACTTTCCAGGAAGGGTGGTACTTCTGAGCAGCAGGGGGTATGAGTGGGGAGACTGGGGTGGTTAAGTAGCGGGGGTTTTGGTAACAAAATGGTGAATGGCAGTTTTATTCTTTTGTATAAAAAAAATAAATAAAACCAAAACCCTTTTTTTAAAAAAGGACAACTGGTTGTTGTGGGATGGATGGACTGACTTGTGACTGTGTTGTAAACCTCGCCTTATGAAGAAGACTGCGCGTTTCTCGTTTCCTTGGAAACGGGCAATGGTTTTACGGTAGGTGGTACTAGGTTCTCAAATTCAACTATCAACTATCGGACACAGAGACTTCAACAAGTCTGATACTGTTTAATGCAGTGCTTGGATATGTGATTGGAGGTATTCCTATACCACACAAATGTAAAAATAATTCTGTTTTTGTAAGTTGATGCTACTGTACAGCAGCATGGGGAAACAAATCTAAATGAAGATTCAAATGAAAGTTTACGTTTTGATTGTTATGGTAAAAAAAAAAAAAAAGTTTTTGTTTTTGGTTTTGTATGTGTGTGATGTGTGTGTGTGTGTGTGTGTGTGTGTGCGTGCGCGCTGACTTCTGAAACATAAATTCCAAGCCACCTCAGTATTTATGTGAGCATGTGTGCCAGTGTGATTGTTTGTAGACGACAGTTGCTATGCCGGTCCAGAATCAAAGGTTGTTTATCAATATCTGAGGGACAGATAAAGGAGATACAGGAGTCACAGACAATGTTATCATCCCTAGGGTTCTGGTATCTGTAGTCCTTACTGTGTATTATCTTCGTCATAATGGACATTTTCTTTGTCCCACTTTATTTATCAGAGTGAGGTTAATTATTGACCACTAATAACACTTTTGCCATGATTCCTGTAAAAAGGTTTAAAAAAAACAGTGCAGTGAGTTGCAGGGCCCTCTGGTTTATCATACCACCATGGTAATAAGTAGACAGTGTTTTTGCTTGTCCTTTATACGTTTTGTGCAGTATAGAGTTATCCATGCATGGACGATATGGTGAAAGATTCAAAGACGAGGTCCAAACTCCATATGGTATCAATTTGATTTTGTTGTGTATCAGTTTTAACAGCGCATCTATCATAGACCACATTACCATACTTTATATTAAACAAGTGTCAGTGGGAATCCTTAACTCTCTCAGGCTGTGGCTGTCAGGAAGATTTCCAGCCCTTGTTTTCCCAAAACATAAAGGGATTGGGATGGACATTTCTGACAGATTCAAATATGTCAAATAATTGTAATCCATGTGAGTATTAGCTGTGGACACTACAGCAAATTGCAAATAGTAAATTACGTACAATATCGCTCAACTGAAATAGTTTATTTTTTCAACTAAATGAAGTGTCAAAACCTAACTATTCGTTTCTGTTCCTGCATAAATGCAGTTTTAAATTAAATATTAATTTTAAAGTTTGCATTTTTAGAAATTGCATAACAGAGCATTTTTTTATCTGCCATTAGCCCTGAAGGTTTTATATCCACACACACACAAACACAAATGGTGTGTCTTGCATTCACACACACAGCCACAAACAATGTTTCTTGTATACACACAAACATATATGCTCACAAATGTGGAAAACACACTCCATTCATATGAGAAACAGTATTGTACTGCATAGATACAGTTCAGTTACATGGTTCCCAACAGACGAATTCATTGCCTTAATTTTAAATTCAGACTAAAGCTCCACTATACAGAAAGAATTTAGAAAAGGTTTATCCACAACTAATTATACATCATGTAGGGGAGCACTGCCTGTTAGAAGATCAGCTGAACTGTAGAAAATTACCACAATAACACATTATACTCTCCACATCAATTATCTTGTCATAATATATAAAGCAGTAGAACAGGTGCACAGGTGTGTCTGGTCACTCTAGTTTGGTGGTGCGTCGTTTCTTCTCATTTTCTGCGAATCATCTGAACACTTCCCATTCTTCCTCTACCACTTTTCATTGGATTCCTCACTTATTAACTGCTATTGTTCATGAGAGAAGTACTTAAACTGTCAGTGGTTGGAAAAATACAATCTACCATTCTGGAAGCTCTTTGTAATCCGGATCATTTTGGTTTAAAAAAAAATTTGGTTTAAAAAAAGGTTTATGTTCTCCAGGTCTTTGTAATCAGTCTGCTATGTACAGTAAGCCTCATGTATAGCCTGTTTATTTTGTATTGTCATAGCATTGCAAAGAGACTACCATAATTGCTGATCTAGGACCAATTTTGTCCACCCCATAATCTTTGACATTATACCACCCACCTGGTCCCAGATCAGGAAAAAGGGCCCTGTTTCCTTCGACTGTGTCACTTTTTCAAGGAATGATGTGTGTAAGAAGTCTTTTGACTGACTAGTTCAGTATTTGTGAGGTCAGCTTGGGTGGTCTCTGAACTACTGGGTACCCAAACTGTCATTGTCTGACTGAGCCTTTCCAATGTGAATTGAATGAACCTACCACAACTTGTAAATATTCTTCAATAAACACCTTTTGATTGTATTAAAAGAAGCTTCTATTTTACATTCATATTAGTCTGAGCCTCTGATAGTTTCAAGTTTGTTCGTCATGTGCACAGAAAGTCAGAGACAAATATAGGGGTATGTATGTATACACAGTTATTGCATAAATGTGCAGAATATATGAGATGAAGAAGTATGAACTTTGGTTATTATAAAATATGGGCCCTGAATATATGATATTATATCCAGCAGAAGTCATGGGGACTGTGTGTCTGTATTGCAGAATAGCTTCTGGAGAAATCAATACTGAATTCACTATGAATACATTTGTAAAGGTTCTTTAGTTCTTTAACCACACCCTTTCTTAAGTGTTTCAGTGCATTTACAAAGAATAACTTCACTTACACTCTTGACATTTTTACTCAGTATATGTCCTGTCAGCAGTTCTTCAGCCTCCTTTTTGCCCCATGCCTAAGAGCAAATACATGGTGCCAATCGAAACTGCTGCTGAAGTGCAAAGATTAAAATCACAAATCACAGTCTTCGAGGGTGGTAACAATCTTCAAACGGGTAATTCAGATCAACCCAAGTCAGTTTGTGTTAGTAATTAAAAACCTTTCCAAAAACCACTATCTAAAATATTCAGGTAGTGTAGCCATGACTACCACACTTCCTACTTTCTCCTAAATGATGTATCTGTATATTACAGCAGTCAGGTCCATTTGACTGGAGGTACATCAGATATGGTCCAGTGTTAATTAGCATACTGTTTTCAAGCATTCTACTAACTCTTTAATAAATATATACATATCCTTTATAGAAAAAAGACCACTGCTTCATAAATGAAACTATTAATGCCGCTTCATGTGCTGAAGAAAAATGCCAAAAAACAAAAACACTGTTTCATGGCAACTATTCCATGGTATGTGCATAGTCTCCCCAAAACTCCCACACTGTGTGGATGATTATTCTTACCTTTTTAAATATCTTTATATGCAGTACAACAAATTACATAAAGTGATTGAAATTCATCTGTTTAACCTGTGCTTCTGTTTCTTAACCAGGAAAGTTTCTGTAGCCCACCTGATAAATCAGGTAAAGATCCATCCATCCATCTCTTTTAAGAAGTCCTTCTATGGTTCACAAACATTCATGAACAAAGTGCCTACACAGGTCAGACACTACTGCTGGCTGCATGTACCCTGTCTGCCAATTAAACAGACAGCTCTTAGCTTCTTTTAAACCCACTGCTTTATTTCATACTTGGCTGACAGTTAACATCACAGGTCCAAATTTCAGCATCTTATGATTTTAATTGAGATCATTACTAAATCTATTACTAAATCTATTAATCTATCTTCAGTATAAAAGAGCAGAAGTCAGATTGATTAATATTAGTATTTTTGATAATAGAATGCTATGTTTGTGTAATTTAAAGACTTTCAGGTTGGTTGTAGAGAATGATTGATACAACATTATGTGCTCCATAAATCTTATGAATTTATAAGTTATCAGTGTATTTCCTGCTTCCTGAACATTACTTATCACCTGTACTTTGGTACCCATTAATATTAGCTAAGTATAAATGAGCTTGAACTGGTTCATGTTACCTCAGAGGATTCTTTGGAAATGAGAAAGGTAAAAAAATAACCATTTACTAATTTGTCGTTTCAGGGACAGACAGCAAATATTACTATTGCATACTCAATGTGTATGACTGTTGTTGAAAATGAGAAATATAAACAATAACTGTATTGCACTTTTATTTCATGCATAAGTGGCTAAGCATTTAAGAACAGCTCAGGCATGTGAACAGCAGTGGCAAATAGTCTCACTTAATAAAATGAAAGTATTAAGATTTTGCTTTTCAACAGAAGTAAAGATTTTGCTTTTACTAAAGTTATGATTATATAATAGTCGGCACATATAAAAAATATTGAATTTATTTCATACCAAGACATTTGTATTATATATATATATATATATATGATTGTTCAATATGTGTGTCTCTAGGTGGAGTTCTAAAATAATCTTCAGACAGATTCAACATCATAATGTCGAAACTAACTCTCTTAGCAGGTATTTAGATATTTATGACATCCTTATTTAGCACGTACTTAGATATTTATGACTGTGTTGTTAGAACATCATAAATTGCTTAATGCTTATTTAGTAGGTATTTAGATATTTATGACATTCGTTTTTTTAGTTTACCTGCTCTGAGTTACCATGTCTTACTGTCTCTTTCTGGGTATTGCTGTCTACTGGGCTATATGCTGTTATAGGACTGGTACTGCTCCTTGCAATTCAAATAGGTAACGAAGCACTACGTATTTATATTTTGATTGTTTTAAATAATCTTATATGTATTTTATGTCCATCAAGTGATGCAAATGCAAAATTTAATTTGACATATGAATCATAATATTGCTGTAAGACATAAAACATGAAGTGTGAAATCAACTGTAGCGAAAAAACTCAATTTCTCTCATAGCTGCTTCTACCAAGCTGGTGTGCTACTTTACCAACTGGTCCCAGTATCGGCCCAGTAATGGAAAGTTCACATCTGAGAATGTGGATCCATTCCTCTGCACACATGCCATCTTTACGATGGCCACCATCGGCTCAGACCACCAGATCACCACTGTTGAATGGAACGATGAGATCATGTACAAGAACCTGAACACGATGAAAAATGTGTGAGTGAGACCCTAAAGTGACTATACACTGTTTCATATCATTTTTATAACCATATATGGCTGTATTTAGAATGGTCTACAATAATAAACTAAAATGATGGTGCATTAGTTTTAAAATACTAATATTTATTTTAAAGATCAGTAATGGAAATCTCTCTTCTTTGCAGAAATCCTCACATGAAGACACTGCTCTCAGTTGGAGGCCTGTTTATGGGTTACAGCCCGTGAGTATCACCCAGTTAACCTCATCACAAACTCTACTATGACCATGCATGTTGTAATCAACCTTAACAAGCCCAAGATATGAAAATGTGCTATATACCTCATCCATGCTGATCTGCTAATGTCAGGAAATATCAGAATTGAAATGGTAAGAGGGCCTTCATACCCAAATAAAGCCTCTATTCAACAATCGCAACAATTTCACACAAGTGATTTGGTTTGTCTTAGGTTTATTGAGATGGTGGCCACCCCAGCCAACCGCCAGACCTTCATCCGCTCTGTACTGCTCTTCCTCCGGACTCACAACTTCGATGGCCTGGACTTGGCTTGGGATTACCCTGGTCATAATGGCAGCCCTGTAGAAGACAAGCAGAGGTTCACTGCACTGATTCAGGTGGGGAAGCACCATAGGAAGCACCATGGAAAGCTGATTGATTTCTGCAGGATGGTTTTAACATGGAATACACAATGCCAGCATCATGACCTACAGATTGTTAATGATTATGTCTGCCTAATTTATTTCTGCTGTTATTACTGTTTGCATTGTTTTCGCTTTCATATGTTTTGATGTTGAGTTTATTGTTGCAGGAACTGAGGAAAGCGATCGAGCAAGAGGCCGTAGATACCAAGAAGACCCCCCTGCTGCTCTCTGCCAAAGTAGCTGCCCTCAGTAGTGTCATTGATGTCTCTTATGAGGTCCGCGAAATCTCAAGGTACTCAAGATCACATCAGTGGTCCACTCGCATTATGAAGACACAGAAATCCACAAAAGGTCAGCCAAACTTTGCACACAGCCCCTGAACTTTTGTCTTTACAGCAAATTAGACTTCATAAGCATCATGACCTACGACTACCATGGCTCATGGGAGAAGGTTACAGGACACAACAGTCCCCTCTTCAAGAGCTCTTTGGATACAGGAAGCCACATATATCACAACATTGTAAGAAAAAAAAAAAACCCTCCACAACCCATATTCAAAAAAGCTAAAGTATGAGCTGGCACAATTTAGCTGAAGTTCTCCCTCACCCTGTTCTCTCTCACTCTGCTCAGGAAGCCAGCGTGTCTTACTGGATCAGTAACGGAGCTCCAGCTGAGAAGCTGCTTCTGGGTTTCCCGACATATGGACGCACGTTCCAGCTCACCACTGCAGTGACGGCTCTTGGTGCTCCAGCCAATGGTGGTGCTGCAGCGGGTCCTTACACCCGCGAGGCCGGCTACTGGTCCTATTACGAGGTTACTGACCACAGTGTCTTCATATATCGCTAGTCCTGCACCAAAGCATTCCCGAGAACAAATACCAACATTTTTTATCTTTGATAAGCAGTGCGAAAAGGTTTTTGTGTTCAAAAATGGATTAGTATGAGATTCAAAAGTTTATAAGCAGCAACAATAACGAAACATTTAGTTGACAATCTTAAATGAATGCTTGTTATAATGACGTTAATATTAGTAGCGATGGAATTTTCCTGTTCTATTGGTAAAGTTAAAGGGATTGATGAACAGAGTGTTCCCTATGTTCTATAGATCTGCACGTTTGCAGCAGTTGGTAAAGTTGAATGGATTGATGAACAGAGTGTTCCCTATGCCACACAAGGAAACGTCTGGGTGGGTTACGACAACAAGGAGAGCTTTGCTGCCAAGGTAAAGGAGACTGCTTACACCAACAACTCAGCAAATGCCAGAATCTAGTGCAGTGGTTTCTGTCATTTTTAATTATGTATTTATGTATCTTATCTAAATGTCGAAATAAAATCTTATAGGACTTTATCTCACGATAGATATCTTATCTGTCTATCATAATGACCTCATCTGTTCTCTTGGTCGATTCTGTGTGTGTTCTCAGGCTCAGTGGCTCAGTTCCATGAACCTCGGTGGAGCATCAGTGTGGACCCTTGATCTTGATGACTTTCATGGGCAGTTTTGCTCGGATGGCGCCTACCCCCTTGTTAATCAGCTACGTAACTCTCTGGGTAAACAAGCCTGAGCCATAACTCACTTTCCTTAGATCAAACCCATTTCTTACACTGACTCAGTATCAACGATTAAAGTGTAAACTTGGTACTTTTGCTGAGCAAGAATCATATACTCTAGCGGGTGATTTTCTACTAGTTGCTTTTGCAAGATTCACCTACAGGTTTTATGCTCCTAATTTATGGACTCATTGAATTACTCTTGAGACAACTGAAAAACACTAGCAAAAGGGATCTTTAAATACATTATGTAACTTCTGCTTTTAGGTTTTCCACCCAAGCCAACCACCACACAGCCCCCGACCACAACCCCAGACCCCATAGCCTCTTTCTGCGTGGGAAGACCTGACGGCCTGTACCCCAACGCTGCTGATGCTACCACCTACTTTCAGTGCTTTCGCGGAAACACTTACCTGCACCGGTGCCAGCCTGGCCTGGTCTACGTCGATGCATGTAAATGCTGCGACTGGCCATGAGACGCCAGATGGGAGCACGTTGTCCGACATGTTATCGAATCAAAGCTACCCTCCATTTGCAAAATTTTAAATTTAACATTGCACAAAATGTCAAACAATAAAGTTTTCAATATATATTTGAGAATATTTAGTGACTGACAGCATGGTTTATGGATGACAGGATGATAAAAGTACTTGTTTTGTACTTGCTTATAAAAAAATTTAAAGTACAAAAGGGCAATTCAAGGCCAATGCAGTTCATGCATGAAGGTTGTTGGTGTGAACTCAGGGTCAAGTAATGGGTGTGGAGGCTTAGTGGCAGTGGGTTCCTGGGTAAATATGTGATGAAATAAACATGTCCTGAACTCCAATCCTGGGACACTCAGCCATGTGGCTGTTGAACAGGTATAACAATGAGCACAAAACAGAGTGTTGGACCTCATGACTTAATTTGAGAAGCATTTATAAAGCTTAAATTTTTTTGATAAACATTAAAAATTTGTATAATTATGCATCATGTTGTGTAATGTTTTGTCTAATGTATTGTTAAAAGTGAGATACGAGATGTGACATGTCTAGGCAAGGAAACTTTATTTATGTACTGCCTTTAACTACTTATAAGTTGCATAAGCCAAATACTAGCAATGTTACAAAGGTATAAGTTTTTTACCTGAGCAATGACATGATAAGGTAAATGACATGCTAGTTATACAGATAGCACTCAATTTTAGAATCACCTACCCGGTATCTGCACTGCCCACTCTGACGACTGTGTTGGCTGACTTTGAAAGATCTCATAAGATCTCATAAGATCTCATAAATATCTCATATTCAGAATGTCAATGGAATCTGATTAAATAATGGGAGTAATCAAAATGTTGTTCTAAAGGACCAATGTGTTTGCATTGTTTGTGTTCAGAAAATGGCAACGGTGAGTTATATTGTAAAGATAGACAAATTACGTAGGTGTATGGGAAAAGATATGGGCCTTAAGAGTAAGTAAAACGTCAAAGATTATATGAAGATTCTGAACTACAGAAGGATGGGGAATGGTGGTGATCAACTCAATGTTTATGGCAAACTCTGAGAGCTTAGAAACTAAGGACTGAGGTCAGCAAATAGAACATCACAAAACTATAGATCTTCCATAAATGATTCAAGATGTAAGAGCGAGTGGTGGTTAGGATGCAGGAGATTCTGTACTGTATTCTGTATTTGTTCTGCTAACTGTAATAATTCTTGTGTCTCTCTCAAACTTACTCACAAAGTTTTTTTTTGTCTAAACAAGGTACTGGGGTCAAAACTAGCTATATTCTTTGGAGAGGATCTCTGTATTACTGCAGATGAACACAGTACTCATACAATACAACAAGAACATAGTTAACAATTTACCAGATATAACTTACGTGTTTTTGGTAAGGGTTAATCTGTGAAGACTGTACTGTAATGTAACACATATCTCTACATATGTAGTGAAAAGTAATCTAAGATGATAATCTAAGATAAATCAAAATTAAGATGAGATAAAAATCTAAGATAAGATACTTATTCAGTAGTTATTACCTACCAAAGTTGGTCAGAGAAAGGACAACCAGTGAACTTCTGAAAGGGTCACGGGTGTCCAAAGATTAATGATGCAGGTAGTGAAGGCCAACCATTTAATTAAGAAAAATAAATAAAGCAGAGGGAAATAAAGCCTAGGACTGATACCACATAAACTCCTTGTGCAACAGCAGAAGTGTGTATGTAATGAAAGCTAGTTAGTCTGCACAACCACAACAGTTTAATACTCAAAATCAACCAGGAGTATGAAGAATCAATTACTGCATTTATCTTGGATATGGGAGATAGAATCAGAGAACATGTCCAACACAATGGGTTGTCCAAGGACAAAAAAGTACAAAATTACAATAAGCTTAGATATCAATGGGGATCAAAATCCAAAGGGAAAGAACAGCAGCATAAGAACAGCAAATAAAACAATAGAACGGTCAGACAAAATAACTCTGAGAGTAGGAGCACAGTTTGTTTATTGTGAAGTGTTTTAGACAACTTCACAATAAGCAAAGGTGATAGGGATTTAAATAGGCTCAGGGATAATTAGGTAATACGTAACAACAACAGACCAGGAGAGGATGGACTCAGAACTTTGGTGAGCCCAACCTCTGGTGGACAAAAGGCCCAGAGCCAGTATGACAGGTGCTGTGTTGAAAATCTCATTATGTTATTCAGCACCAGTGTAGCATCTGCTTTGTTTGTGCACCAGAAGAAGCTCATATTCTGGCTGGCCAAGTATAGCCAACTTTGAGCCTTTTTGAGTTCATGAATAACTGCTTTTGTGTTGAAGTGATTTTGAATTATAGAATGTGATGTGTCTGAATGTACATTCTTTGAAGCTGTCGATGCACAGAGTAAAAGTTTTCAAAGTGTATTTTATCAAACTGTGTTTTTAAATTAATATATTTAATCAAATAATTGTGAGACTTTCCATTTTGTCATAAAGAGATCTCTGTAAACAATAAACACAGCAAATGCCATTTGTCAAACACTTTGGCTGTCCACCTAGCTGGATCTACACCATTAATCACAGTAGCTTCAGGTGCAAGAAGCACAGCTAGCAAGCATAAACAATTAGTCATGTGCATTCTGTTTGTTAATCCACCTGGACAATTTTAGCTGCAAATTCTGTGAGCTGTTTAACCTCAGGAAAGATGTACTTGATGTGGTTTCAGACTTACTATCCAAGAGATATGACTCCATATTGTAGATGCTATGTATCACAGAGCTGGAGGGTTCATGGTCATAGAGTGTTTTGAGATGTTTGGATGCTGCAGCTCTCCCATTTCACAAGTTCACTACAGTGATTGGCTGGACACTTTATGTCCTAGGGCTCCCTCATATCTGTGTTATCTGCTGGTTCTCACTATTTAGTTATGCTATCATAGCTAGTCCTGCTTTGCTCTCTGCACAACTGTACATTTTTAAGTAACTGTTACATTAAAAGGACACATCTAATGTTCTGTGATTTTTTTTCTCCCTCTCTCTTTACCTTTGCACTTGGTCGAGCTACACAAGCTTCACTTGAGGCGCCAGGAGATACCAGATTCCTGGCTCCTTCTCATCTCCAGACCTTCCTGATCCATCCTGATGCCCTTCTTCCGTGTAGAGACTGATCAATTTTACACTTCTACTATATATTAGGAAACTATTTATAATCACACTTCAAGAGACACGGAATATAACTTTATTACTTACTTTTTACTTTACTGTTTATGACATTGTTATTGTGATACCCGGTATCAGCCAAAGGAGGATGGGCCCCCCTTTTTTGAGTCTTGGATCCTCCCAAGGTTTCTTCCTCTTGCTCTCAGGGAATTTTTCCTTGCCTCTGTTGCCTTTGGCTTGCTCACTGGAGGCTTTGACTAGGATATCTGCAAAGCGGCTTTGTGGCAATGGCTGTTGTAAAAAGAGCTATACAAATAAATGAACAAAGTGTGTGCAGAATGTCTACTATCTGAAATTAGCTGGCATATGGCAAAACATGGTCCACAGAACCTTCCTCTGTTACTCCTGCAGTAGTGGTCAATGTTTGGTGAAACGACTTCTTTACTAATAAAGTGTACCTTCTCTCTCGAAAATAACTATTCCTCAAGTTTGTTTGCAATTTTCGCACAGTACTGCATCATGTGCGAACATGGGCGACTGTAACCATGGACTAGGGAGGAGAGATAATAAAGGATATCTTGCTTGCATCAGTAGCGTAGCAGGTCTGGGAATATGAAAAAGTGAGTTGAACTGCATTAAAATTCCTGCTGAGTCATCATGCATACCTGGAGGAGCTAAGGTAAGCAGAAGGGTTAGTGTGGTAATGTTGAGAAGGAGCCAGTGTGGGTGGAGCTGGTACTGAGAGGGTCTGCCTGTCTGGTGACAGTGGTGAGCTCCTCTAGTCTGCAGTGCATTGGTAATCTGTGGGAGCACCTCCTTAGTTATGTTGAACTGTAGATCAGTGAGATGCTGTAGAGTGGTGAGTTCCTAAAGAGTGGGTAACCGATAGAGTGTCAAGCTCTTGCAGAGTGGTGGGAACTGATCAATAAATGTATGTCACTCTGGATATGATGTAAGGAGAGGTTAGACTTTAGGTGAGGGCTCCCTCTGGTGGTAGGTGGGTGTGCTGCTAGGAACCAGTGTGACATCAGGAAAATGAATCAGTTACAATTGTATCTTACTGTCTGTCAAAGTTTTATGGCGAGTTTATAATAACAATAAAACAATGAAGGAACTTTCATTATGACCATAGAAAAGTATTATGTAAAGCATTCCATTGCATAATCATTCAAGCCTCATCAATTAGCAGCTTTAAAAATGCCTAAGTAGACATGCTTGCAAGAGAAAAGAGGCTCTCTCATGAATAATGGTACCTCAGTAGATGCTACCCATTTGTAATGTTCACTTAACAACAGCTTTATTTCGTTATTATAAAAATTGATTTTATCTACGTTTACTAGTCACTCTTAGGTACACTTTATAAATGGGTTCTATTAATTAAACTATTAGTTTCAGAACCACAGTGTAAAGCCCAGCACAAATGTTCAACCACAACCACACAGTGTCAAACACACCCACACAACGCCAACCACAGCCACACAGTGTCGACCATCTGTTACTATATTTTGTTAATCTAAAATCACAGAATAGATCTTCTTAAGGATGTCTACTAGCAGTCTTGCAGTCATGCAGTATTCCAAAGTGGTTTCAAACAAGCTTGATATCTGTTTTAGACGATCAGATCTAAATACAGATAGATGTATGCTAATTTTGGAACATGTTTTCTTGCTAGCCAGAACAAGTTACAGTTGCGTGACTAAAGCAATTTATGGTCTTTGATAAAATAATAGGGTTATGGCCATCACCTGCACCATCTATTTAACGTGTTCTCTATGGCTACCTAATCTTAAACAACTGTATAATCACAATAAAACAATAACATACATAAAAAGGGATTAACTAGAGCAAAAGGGAAATATATTTTCTGGACAAGTTGAGCACTTACACTATATAAAGCAACTTGCACTATTGTCCTGAATTAATTAATATTAAATTAATTTAATCAGTGTAGTTGCAGGTCTAAAATATGCAAATTCACGTTGTAGATAAACATGAGCGTATTAAAGATAAAGAGCATTAAGTGGAAAACTCTACTATGAACTTAGCTCAGGTAAATGCCATATTCTGGATCCATTAAGACAGAGATAGTTATTGCGACTGTTCTTAAAGCATTTAGAAGATTTAAACAGATTTTAAGTTTAACTACAAATACAAACGGGGAACAAACTGAAAATGTTCTGCATTAATTTTCAGCTGCTTTTTTCAGATACACACAAATTCATTTTTGAGATTTCTTAAACCTTGTCTATTGAGCAAAACAGCTGATAATTTACTGATACATTTATATATCAACCACACAAGCTTCTTCTGGCTGTATATGTCACAGTTAGGAAAACAATTTAAACTGTATTATAAGCAAAATAATACACATTATAGTGCACACTGGTTTTCATTACCATCACTGGTTACCATCAGTTTATTCTCTTTCAAAAATGCAAAGACAGAATGGAAATTTGTACGCTGACAGCATGTAGTATCCAAGTCCATTCAGTCCACAGTTTACAGTAGATATCTTATCTCCACATGCCCTCATAAACTTTTGATTCCTTATCTCACTGGAGAGGACTCCAGTCTAAGCAGGTGGTTATTTAAACTCAGTGGTCTTAGGATAGGCTGGGCTTGTTGCAGAGGAAGTACTGAAGGCATTTTGAGCACCTGGAAGTAATACCAATGCAAAGTTTGAATTGATCCATTTATCAGTAAAGACAGTGTCAGTGCACCTGAAAAGCAATATTGGTGGTGTCAAAATGGCCAGACTTACGCTTCTAGCAGGTATTTGAAATTATTCAGTTTCCAAGCTTGTCTGCTGATATTTGATTAATTACACCTTTTACTATTTATTGACTTAAAACCTTCTTGTTTACTAGGCTTGTGCTTGGTGCTTTGCCATTTCGGTGAGTCACAGATTATCTATGTACCTGTATCAATCAGCATATGTTTAATTTCTTCCAGTTTAACTTAATTGATGTCTGTGTTTGTTATGCAGCATATTCTGAGGAACTGGGATGCTATTTCACCAACTGGTCCCAGTACCGACCTGGTATTGGGAAGTACATGCCTTCCAGTGTGGATCCCTATCTCTGCACCCATCTGTTTTATGCCTTCGCCATGATTAACTATGCTAATGAGATTGTCACTTATGAATGGAATGATGAGACCCTGTATGAAGCCTTTAATGGTTTAAAGAGCAAGTATGTATGACAGATAAGTTCCTAAATGTGTAGCTTTTGATTTATCAACCAGCAATCACTAGAACCAATGAAGTAAAATATTTTGCCATACTAATAAAGAATGAAAACAGCAAGAGTTCACCATGTTTCCTTGATCCATGCAGGAATCCTGGTCTTATAACACTTCTGGCTGTTGGTGGATGGAATTTTGGCTCAA
>JAOXYF010000019.1:2830235-2851128 GCA_028565775.1 Sternarchorhynchus goeldii
CCACATTCTAATTTTCTCACAACTTCATATACTTTTTCAGAAGTGCCTCCAACACCTCCACCACGACCCACCACCACCCGCAACCCTGACGACCCCACCACCCTAAAACCCACCACAACAACCACAACCACCACAACTACCACAACTACCACGCATAAGCCTAAACCAGGATTCTGTAATGGGAAGCCAGAAGGGCTGTACCCTAATCCCAATGATGTCAACAGGTACTTCGAATGTGTAAGAGGTGACACATATGATAGGAATTGTGGAACTGGCACAGTATTCAATGATAGCTGCAAGTGTTGTGCTTGGACTGCTCACTAAACCCTAGTCGCTGTACACCTGATTCCCACACACTCCACCTAAAACAGTTAATAGTCTTTCTTTGTCCTTTTCTTTCTGTCTTTTTTAGAGTATTTGCATGGTAGGCCTCCTTGTGATTTTGTAATATAAATAAAGCATTATATAAAGAATAAAGTTTAAATTGTTATTATTTGACTGCATTTGGAAAATGTTACCAAAGTATTCAATTCATACTATGTCAGTGGAATCAGCTAAATTGTCACTTAAATAAATGCATTACATCAGTGCATTATACTGTATTTCTTAAAAGTGTATTAACCTTGCATATAAACACATGTACTGAGGAAGGCAGCAAAGACCGATGACCATAACCCACTACTCCATTCCATTGAACATAAAAGACAAGCAAAACCTACATGGTCCATCATTCTTAGCACATTATATCCTTAATCAAGCAGAAAAAAACATCCCTGGAAAATAACAAATAAAAAGTTTCTACATTTCTCTGGTACTGTTTTTATACCCTATACCAAGTTTCACACAGTTCATCCTGTTTCTGATGAAGTATCACAGTACGAGTGCTGAATGGATATTATCTAGACAGTGAGTGGGATGTTCTCAGAAGGCACTGACTCTGATAGAGGCATTAGCTGTCTATGCTGTACTAGCATGCATGTATATTGTTGCTGGAATTGCACATCACAGTGAATTACCAGCTAAACAGATCCAGCCAACTGTCAGCCTGTGGTCAGAGAGTTGTGGGACGGCTAACGCACACCATGCATGGTACCCATTAACTCTAAACTTATGATGACATAAATAAGTGAATAAATAAGTGAGTCTTTCAAAATTAGTGCTGAGTGTATTTTTGCACATTTTCTAGTCACATGATGTTATCTGTCCAGTCAAATCATATTGAATGAGTTTGCGAGAGGTCAACCTGATTAAGGATGTCTTTCCAAATCTTTATTGTTCTTTAAGGATGATAAAAACACATATTGTATTGATTATGCATGCATACTACCTTACTGAAAATGTCTCTGGGATATTCATCATGGACTTGGCTTTCCTTTTACCCATTGCGTGATGATGATGTGAGCACTGGTGGTGACACCAGAGGATGTACCTCTAGCTTCTTTGTTTGGTTTTCGTTTTTCAGGTTCAGCTGTGCTCCCATGAGTCTGTTCCTTCAGCATGAACCTGTGCATACAGTGAATATTTGAAAGGAATAACCGGTTCATCAAAATGTTTTTTTTTTTTTTTTACCAGGTCACCAGGAAGCAGATGCATAAATATATCTGCAGGTAACTAGGAACTAAGTACTAGGATGCTTGAGGTCCAATGTACTGGACACATGCTTAGTCAGTTTGCTGCTTACATATGTCAGACTCAGGCAGAAGAGGAGTTGAATGCTGATAAAGATGGTAAGGTTTAATAAACAATCCAGTGACAAAGTTAAAACAACAAACGAGTTAAAAATAGGCTTCTAGAACAAACACGCAGACAAAGCAGAATAAGACCAGGTGAAAAGAATAAACAATCCACGTGTAAGATCAAAATCCAGAGAGGGATAAAAAAAACAGCCTGGAAACGCTACAGCCAGGCAGAGTAAGACTTTGCAATGAACAATACAAATAGAGGGGTGTTAATACACAAAATAGGGACAATGAGACCCAGGTGAAAGACTTGGGACTGGGAACGCACAGAAGGATTGTAGGAAATATAGGATGTCCTTCAGTCCACGCTAGGAGCATAGCATAAAAACAATGCTTGAGAAACATGACGAATATATGGTTTTCTAAATATTATTTTTGTGTGATATTTTACCCACCTGCAAGAGTCTTTTTCTGTAGAAGAACTGAACAGAATTCCATGAAGTAGGTGATTTTTCTGATCCAGATTCAGTCATCTGGATTTAAGCATATCTTTTAATGGACTTACAATTACTTGCCAACATGTGTGGTGTTTTTTAAGAAACATGCACTACAGAAGCTAACATGCAGCTTTGACAAATGCCTACCAGACAAGCTGCTGTCCAATGTAGAGAGCACTATGTGTGAACAGAGCCCCAACCTCAAGCTGTTTTGAATGAATGGGCACAAATTCCCACTGTCACACTCCAAAATCTTGCAGAAAGCTTTAGCAGAAAACTGAATGCTGTTGTAACTACAAAGGTGTTTTTGAGTGTGTGTGTGTGTGTGTGTGTGTGTGTGTGTGTGTGTGTGTGTGTGTGTGTGTGTGTTTGGGGGGGGGGGGCAATTGCATATTAATATACATTATTTTAAAATTGGATATCCAACAACATACAAGTGTGAAGACATGGTTTTCACATACAGAAATATGCTCTCCATATAAATATGCCTGTACAAAGTGGTCTTGTTTAACAGTCGGTTCTGGCCTCCACCTTGTCACGTCTTTTGTGTTCACTTCTCCTAAAATTCTGCACCTGTCTCATTAGCCTGTTGTTACTTTGTGTAGTTCCACCCAGCTCCTGTTTGTCTTTGCGTACCCTTGCAGTGTTCTTTCTGCTGTCAGGTCCAAGGCTATTGTTTATGCTCCCTGTTTTTTTTCTTTTTTTTCCCAACTCCCTGTTCTGGATTTTGGTTCATGGACACATTTTGCCCTTTGTCTCATTTGGGTGCCCGGTTGCCAACCTTTACTTTGATTTATGACCAAGATAAATTGATTTCCCCAATAAAGACATCAATTGGTACACATATCCTGTCTTGCACCCATGAATCTTTGCACAGTCGACACGTTGTCAAGGGAAGGGGGGGGGGGGGGTTGGATGACACAAAGCCACAGACTAACTGACCCAGACCTCTGGCTCTTTAAATGCAGAAGAACATCTATTGCTTCGGCTCTCTGTCTCCCTAGTGTCAATTTACTTTACTCTGATCACCCTTGTTTGTTATGACTTGAGGTTACATTTACATCACAGTGTTCTGTTTCTGTCCCCCCCCCATCTTCATTTTAAATGTGTTTGTGGTCATCAGCTCAGTCAGAGATTGTGGGGTTATTTTCATGCTTTCCAGAACTGGTAGAGGAGCCTGAGAGTAGGGAATCGATGACAAAGGTCTGTCTTAGTGTAGCTATGTTCCTCCGATTCATGCAGTGGCACTTAGTCATTCCCTGATGCGTTTTCATTCTTGAATCCTGTTTTTCTGACAGTCTGGTTTGACTTTCAGTTAATAGATATGAACCGTTGTTTTTGTTTCATTGAGCTGCCAAGTCACACTTGCTGTTTTATGACTGTGATTACTGGATTTTTCCCTAATAAAGATGTCAGTTCACTTATGTTGCCATCCCAGCTCACCTTGCCACATTCGATTGTTACAATGATAAAATCTAAGCATTATTCTTCTGAGCCTTCATATTCTAAGCTTTCTTCTTTTCTTTTTGTGCTTCCCAATCAATGAAAATTAAATACATTTGTATAACATTGTTAATTACTGAAAGGAGTGGTTTTTTTTCTTTTAGGTAGCATAAACACAAAAATGCAAAAAACTAAAAATAAATGTACAAAAGGAAAATCAAGCCGTTACAAGAAGCAAGAAGGCTGCTGATGTGGAGACCAGCGGTAGATTCTTGAGTAAATATTTGATGAAACACATATTCCTAGCCTTCTGGCCTTGAAAAGGCCTTCTGAATGTTCCAAGAACTGGATTTCATGACTGGGGGAAAAAAAAAACGTAACAACGGAAGATAAACAGACAAAACAAAACACCATAAAACAAAATCCGCATTTTTTTTTTTTTTTTGCAACTTAAGTCAGCAACCCTACTGAAGCGTATTAGTTAGGTGCTGCTAACCAAGTACAAAAACCTCCACCTAAGTCGATCATAGGACAGAGTAAAACTACACTATGGTATGTGATGGCACCTTTAGTCTAAAAGCGAGAGTCCGTTCACTCCAGCAGGTTAGTGATACCAGCTTCATTCACAGACATAGAATGTTAAAAAGTACGTCATGTAACTGTCTCAACTAATGTTCGACTAATATCCAACACAACTAAAAACACTTAGTCTCAACTGTGTCTGATATTTGTTTTAATTCCAACTTGAGACTGTGATACATACTGCTATTCTGGTAGGTGCTGAGACTGAAGATGCATCCATAAATATATGAATATCATCCTTATAAGTCTAAAACTGTCTCACTATAAACGCCTTAAGGGCATTTTTTGGCCTTACTTATTACACCCTACATGTGAACTCTAGGTCTATTAAGGGCATTACAAAAGAGATGGAGTTACCACTCTGGCCACAGAACGCCATAGGTCATTATTAGCTAATCTGATAGGTTGAATTTATCTCCTCACATGTCAGAACTTTGCACTTTGCTATGTTTCCAACAGCCTATAATACATTATTGGTATGATGCCCTTCCCACTGTCCTTTTAGTACAATTCAGCATGGCAGTCCTTTTTCAACAGTGTCTTGGGCACTTGTATCCAGTCCTACTATACCTGTCTAAAATGTTCTGATTTTGGCAGCCAGTTAATACATTATGTATGTGTTACTTAAAAGTTAATCTGGTATCCATCCATATTTCCCGAGTAATGAACTGAAGATACCTGCTTCAAAGACTTTCCAGAGACTTTTAACTTCAAAAACTTCATTCCTTTTTTGTAAAATTAATTACTTTGGTTTTATCTTACAACATTTGGCAAATGTTCTTATCCAATGTGTACTTCCCGGCAATCAAACCCAAGACTTTTGTGCTGCTAGTATCTCACTTTACCTGTTCTGTGAGCTGAGCTACATTTTGTATAGAGGAAATGTAGAAAAGGGTAAAAATAATCAAGCAGGCAGTAAACAAGCACCAAACGGGACAAAATCAAACCTAAAATTAAACTTGACCAAAACACAGAACAAGCAAAGCCATGGAGCAGACATAAAACGATACAGAAGAGAACTTGATGAAACGTAACAGAATGAAACCATAGCCGACACCAGAGAACACAAAAACACAAGGTTTATATACACAGGGAAACAAACCAAGACAAGAAACAGATGGAACCAGCGAAGGATTGGAGAAAACATGGCAGAGGGTGAAACAAGGAGGCACATGGAAGGTTGCTAAGGGAACCGTGACGTGAGGGAAGGGAATCATGACAGTTTTACTCACAGAAAGTCAGAATCCCCATTAGTTCACCAAGTTTTCACCCAGCAGGGGCAGCTGCGGTTAGCATTCTTTCCATAAAATTAAGAAAATGTTCCACCCTTTGCCCCATATCACTCAATCACCTGCACATACTGATTTAACAAACCCTAATCTCCACCTGTGTGATTATGTGCTTTGTCATAAGGTTAAACAGAACTGGAAAGCACATATCACCTTTGGGAGTACCACTCTCTGCAGAATACATTTCAAATATGAGGTTCCCTCTGTAACGCATATGGTCTGTCCATACAGAAAATCCAAAATCCAGTTAAAACATTCTTCCACCTATTACCATTTTATCCAAAGTCAATGTCAGTTCAGTACCTTTGCTTCCACACCGTATATCATTTTCACCATTGAAAAACACTGCTATCTCTACCCCTTTACTTATTTATTTTCTAGTATCTGATTCTAGGCACCACATCCATTCCACTGTGGCCTTTTGGAAACCACACTGATAAGATGACCAAAGACCCTTTCTTTAAGAGCACAGTCCATGCTATGCATGTTCCTTTTTCCAATTAGTTTACACAGATTTGAAGTAAAAACCAATTGGTTTATAGATTCTGTCTACCTCACTATTGCTCTTGGCTTCCAAGAAGCTGTCAGTCATCTCACACTTGATTACATAAGCACAGAATTCTTTGTAAAGACCTACCTGAGAGGGAACTCAACATTCAGAGCATATTTCATCTTTTGCCTAAGAAGTTTATTTCATCTTTGCTAGAACCTATTTGATTCTCTCAAAGTGAACTCTATATCCAGACAACTACTGAAAGGATTTTTTTCTCTTAATGTTATATTAGCAAATATTTCAGGTGACGCCTCAGGTTTTTTAAGGTTAGTTATTCATAGTTGCTTCTCATTTTTCATTTTAAGTAGAGCCCACTGTGACAGAGAAGGAGCAAAACAACAGTACACACAAGAAGTGCTTTTATTCTCCTTTACATTAAAGACAGACAGAAAGGCATAGTGGCGTAAATAAAAACAGCCCAACATGGCAGTAAATGCTTGGAGTGCTCAGATGTTGAAAGGCAGATAAACACTCGAGGCATCAAGTTCAGCACTGGACATGCAAACAATGCGATGAAGGTACTCACCTGTGGGCCTTAAACAATGCACTGAAGTTACTCACCTGTGGCCTTCAAAAGGGAAGAAAAGAATAGAAACAAACAAGGTACAGGTAATGGTGATTAGTACTCAAGTGATTGGCAGAGGGGCAAGCGTGGTGTGTGCATGTTGCCTTCCAGCTGGGTGCTCGGCACCCCATCACAGATAGCAATACTATGGATTTTCCACATTTCCTAATCATTCCAGACTGACCTGTATTTTGCAACCAAAAGCAGTAAAAAAGTAAATCTTTCCAAAAATGTATTTTGTTCCTATTTAAAATTCTGTATATAATGTAAATAATAATAAAATCAGCCAGTAAAATTCAAGATTATTATTCACCTTTGTTCTGCAAATTTTTTGCTCGACATTCTGCCCTCTAAAACAATAATTACAACAGTCTGTAAAACTTGGTGAATATTCAAAATCGCTGCCAAACCACTCTACAACTAACATTCCACTACTTTCCATGCAGATACTGAGAGGTATTTGATCGCCCACTGTCAGAAAGGGATTGTGGATCACCTTTTTAAGGGAAAAGGTTCTGCAGAATTAGTTTGCTCTCAGTTTCTGCCCCATCACTGCTGAGAATTGCTAGACCAATTGGACTGGCATGGATTGAAAGATGCTCTCCAAAGTTATCTTGCAGAGATGAACGACTTTCTCCCAACCAGCTCATTTAGCTTGTTATCAGGACAGAAGATCTATTAAGGACCAAGTATTCCCAGCTCAGGTTCAATCCTCAACCATCCACAACTGACTTGAAACTAGAGAGTAAAGATATGGAGACTGATCATACTAAAATTGTAAAGTTAAAAGTCTCTTTAGTCCCCATGCACCCCCCTCCGCCTAACACTCACTGGATGAAACTAAGATTAAGACTAAGATTAAGCCATTTCCCTCATCATGTACACTGAATTACTTCATACTGAGTCTCTCAACTTTCTATTCCCAAATGCTTTATAATCCCATAGTGTTAATCATTACCTGGTTAGCAATCCATAATTCCACAGTGACCTGGAGAGGTGTCAGACTGACTGCATGGAGCCCTCAGTGTTCTGACACATGTACCTCCCTTTCTCGTCAGACTGCCCATAGAGGGCTCTGAAACTGAGAAGAATGTTCAGATTCCTTCTCCCTACCTAGATCTCACTGAAACAAAGTTAAAGTTATCCACGTTTCATCCCTGGGACTATGCCATTAACTTTTAGAGCTGAAAGCTACACTCCCAAGAGTGGAGATAACATGTTGACATCCCCAAAGACACAGGCAATGGATAAATATGTAAAGGATGCCCTGAATTTAGGTTATATTCATCCTATATTCCCCTGTGGCACTCGGATTTTTCTTTGTTCAGAAGAAGGATGGGGGCTCTGAGTTGAAGAGATTTTTGGACTTCACAAAGTCGACTGCAGGTTTATCCAAAGCTTAAGTTTCATGTCTGCCCCTCCATCACTGCCCAAGGAAAAGCCTAAAAGGCTTGAGTGGAATAATCTCATGCAAGAAGCCTTTCAAACTCTGAATTGCCCCCGTTCTTCACGAACCTGCTCACACACTGCTGTTTGTGGTAGAGGTGGATGCTTCAGAGAACATTATGGATGCTGTTTTCTCTGTGTAATGGGGATCCTTCAAAGTTAAACACACATCATTTTTCTCTCATGAAGCTTAATCCAGCAGAGTGACATTATGACGTTAGTAATCAGAAACAGTTTGTCAAAGCATTGGAAGAGCAGAGGCACTTACTAGAAGATGCTGTTAATTAGATTGAATCCATGTCAGAAAATTTGGTCCCTTTGTTTAAACAATTTGGGAGGAGGGTAAGTGCCAAATGCCATTGGTACTCAAAGAGTACTCAAAGAGTACCAATGTGTATAACTAATACAGAATAGCAATCATGATACCCAACCATTAATCCAAGATGTTCTGAGCAGGCATCTTAGTACCAGGATTCCCTCCTCTCATGATGTTTGTCTTCCAAGCCATGCAGAAGCAACTCACATGGTGGGTCCACACATTACATCAGGTACATGTCACTCACCATGTTTAAAAGGTCTACTGTCAACACCAGAACATTAATATAGGCCTTTCTTTGGGATATATTACCCAGAGAGAAACAAATCAACATAACAAAACCAGGAAACTCCAAGCTGACAAATGACAGGTCACACCCAGCAAAGCCCAAGTCATATCCACCAGTCATAGATTCATTAGTCCATTACTTAGACAAGTTAATCTAGTTAATGCATGCTAAATAATAAATCTTATGTGCATAGATTCGAATACTCTCGTTGGATGGATCATTATACTTGCACTGTTAAATAACATTGTGACTAATGGACTGAAATGTGTAATCTAGATGTGATGAACCTATGAATGGTATAATTAAACACGAATAAAGATATAACTAATGAAGTCTAGATCACTGTGCACTGTGCAGTAAAAACATCACTGTGCAAAAGGTTTCCACAGAAACAGGATGTTTTGTACAGAGGTCCTTCATCAGCTGCGCAAGCAAAGTGCATATATGTTCTATACCATTCTATTGTATTCACACAATTTGGCACTTGGTGTTGCTCTTATTTTAAGACAGAACTAGAAAGCAAGTCAATAAAATGTACTCATGTACAGTGTGTACAGTTTGCATTTTAAAAATAAAAAAAACATTTTCTAAGTCTCAGTACTGACTTCTTTATGGCAGTATCTCGATTTATAGGTATTTTTGGACTATTTGTGTATTTAACCCATTTGTGTTGGCTTAAGGATACTTTTGAGTACTAAAGCACTTTTTAAAGTCACTCTGGATACAAAAGTATGCCAATACCATAAATATAAATGTTTTTATGATTATTCGATTGTTTGACAGTAACTAATGTGATGTGAGAATTTTTATACATTATTTATACCTTCTGCAACCTATCCAAAACAAAGGGAAAGAACCCAAGGCAGCAGACCTGGGCAAACCAGGTGAGCCATCAACGGAGCTCAGAAAAGCAAATGGAAACAAAACATCAGGCTCCACTGGGAATTAGCATCTGGTGAACCGGGCTAACTAGTCGGTAGGAGTTGGTCATTTACGGAGAAAAGCAAAAGTCTCAAAGTGGGGTTAGAACTAGCATGTTACCTGTATACCACAGAGAGAGCACAAAAGATCTCAACACAAAGGACCGAGGCTGTCAGGAGAATACATGCTGCTGTTCTCAGGATGGTGTACTGCAAAGGGAAAGCTGAAGTCGACACAGTAGCTGGCTTTCCCAAAAGGAAGAGAGGAAAAAAAAACAGAATCCCAAGGGCTGGGGGAAATCCAGTAAGGGCATAAGGGAACTTGAGAGGGAAGAAGACATGACTCAAGGCTTTTGGGAAAAGCTTGAGAGGAGAAGAGAGAAAAAAGAGGCAGGTGTGGCTAATTGATCATGATTACCCTGTAGGCACCCTGTACCGCTCTCTGGTGGCCAATGGTGGCATAGCAGATGGCCCAAGCCTGGGCTGGGATCTTACAGCTCCATTTGGACTGATTGTTTAGAAACAAATAAAATCAAGCTGCAGTTTGATCAATGGGGAATTAAAAAAGAACAACTACTCATTTATATGAACAACTTACTCTTTTATGTAAGTTTGGAATACCATACTAAAACAGTTTACTTTTTAAAATAAGACCAGTGTCATTGTCCAATTTATGGGAAGTTGTTATTGTTTTTATAATATTGTTTGTCATTTTATTTCACTTACTAAATTCACTAATTTCACTTACTAATGCAGAGAAATGCACACAAACTAATGAACAGAGGTGTATACACAGGCAGGAAAACTAACAAGATACAGAGGAGTGGATAACAATTAACAGGATGAAAGAAGACTGATATTTGGGAAGACACTACCCTCTGGTGGTCATTGGGAGTACTGCTGGAACCCCG
Organism: Sternarchorhynchus goeldii; assembly: GCA_028565775.1. Classification (NCBI taxonomy): domain Eukaryota; kingdom Metazoa; phylum Chordata; class Actinopteri; order Gymnotiformes; family Apteronotidae; genus Sternarchorhynchus; species Sternarchorhynchus goeldii. Next base: position 2,840,726 of record JAOXYF010000019.1, read on the forward strand.
GGTGACATTATGTTCATTATGATCACTCAGAAAACTAGAGACATCAGATTCAAATGATCAAGTTAGAGTAGGTTAATCAAATTTAGTTACAAGATTGAAAGGAACAATACAAAAGACAAATAACACTCAAGATGTACTGTAGGACTAACTCTAAATTTGACTTCAAAGTACATAAAAGTAAATTCCTTTCTACTTCAAAACGTTTGTCCCTTTTAAGTGCTATTTATACTTGATTGTTATTAATACTGAATGTTATTAGTTAGGCTATAACTCATATCTCAAGGATATTAGGTTTCTTTTTCAATTTTAAACTTCTTTATGTCAACAATAATTGTTTGTGTTCCTGTGTATGTGCTATTTATATATTAGTTTAGGATAGAATCTATTTGGAGTTCTTTCAGGGTTGAATGAGGGTTAGAAAGGATACAGACTGTTCCTGCCTTACTGAAGTTATGCAATAAGGTAAAAATGAAGCATGAATCACCTTTTGTCTACCACTGGGCTTAAGCTGTGAAGTTCTATTCATTCCTGAGAATGTGTTTCTGACTCATTTTCTACTTAACCAAAAATTTAAATAAATCCCAGTTAAAATTTAACAAACAGTGCAACACACACACACACACACACAGTTTTCCAAGAAAAAAGAAAAGAACAACAGTTTTAAATGTTTTGGTAAGCTTGTATCATTTCTACCACAGCGTAACAGACCTAAGAAAAACGTCTTAGCTTTAGCATGCTGACTCCAGTGACATTCCTCAGAGGAATGAATCCTCAAAGACACTTTCTCAGTGAGGATGAAGAAACATGACATCAAAGTTTTTAATCTTATCTTATTCACCAAATAAATGGGGCTCTATATTGTAAGAGTGGATGGCACCCATTCCTAAATCTTTGGCTCTGCACAATCTTCCTTCAAACCCAATTAATACAGTCCTTTAGTGATACCTTGGCAATAAAGAAGCCACATGGCTCTTGAAATGTAAGAACTGATCTGAAGTACAAGCCACCTTTGGAAATGAGGCCATCTGAGACTGTTAAAGCAGATTTTTCTCTGCTGCTATTAGTTTGTTGCTTCATCACTTGGGTTGGAAGAAAAGTGAGATACTGGAAGAGACAGTTAAGCACAATTCAGTCTTTGCCATTATGACACATCATATGGTGGGTGATGTACCAGGACTCAAGAGTCTGTTCAGCTTCCCATGTGACGTTCACAAGGTCCTTCAGGCTTCAAGCCGCTGACTGGTACAAGAACACAATCTACAGCAAATGGATGTTTTGCTTGAGACAAGACATTCAATGCATTCTGATCCATTTCCAAGGGTAGACTGTTTCTGGATGTTGCCACTTCAAATATACATTTGTTGGTTGTTATCTATAGGCTGCATATAGACCACTGAGCCATATGGCCTTTCAAAAATGTGGATGTTTCTGGTATATATCTTGTTTTGTATGCATGTAAAGGAGTATAGCATCTGACAATTTCCAACTGGGCCACGTCAGAGAGTTCCTTTTTCCAATACATCACTTAATGTCCAGACTTCGAGGCTGGATAAGATCCTCACAACTGATATCTTCTTTCTATATGTCCTGGACTAATACTTTTGTTCTTCTGTTGTATGGCATTAAGCACCTCAGTGGGATATACTGTGATGCAAGAACTGTGTATATGTTCCTTAAGGTCCCATATGAATACAGTGGTTACTTCTTGGAGTCTGATCAGTCTCAGTCTAGCATAACCAGGGCTCACTGCTTTTCAGTCGAGCTTCTGAAGGAAGATTTATGTCTTCAGGTCTGTTGCTAGCCAACTGGTGCACTTCAACACCCCCCCACCACCACATGAAATCTTGCTACACTTGCTTCATCTATTGATTGAAGACTTTGAATACACTTGTCAGTATAGACTGACACTACTGTGATCACATACTAGTCTCTACAGTGCATATTTGGCACAACAAGGACCACATGTTGTACTAAATAGCAGATCTTGCCACTTGTAGATCTTTTGTTGCTCGGTTTTCTCCATCTTCCTCCAGATGAATCAAAGGACATGTTTGTCAGATGACAGAAGACAAACAACCTGGAGGATGCCTTTGACATCTTCACTCACAGCCACAAACTGTTCACAGAACCTGAGAAGAACATTAGGTGAGTGCAGCCCGGGAACACGTGCAGGCAAGTGCAATGAGTGCATTTTGTAGCGGCCTTTGACACTGGAAGAAACAGTTAAACACAATTCATTCTTTGGCAGTATGACACATCATATGGTGAGGGTAATGTACCAGGACTCAAGAGTCTGTTCATCTTCCTGTGGTGTAATTTCTGCCACATACACAGCCTACTCTAATTTTCACATTTCACAGCAATAAGTGTTTGCGGTCTTTGGAGTGTCTGTGTTCTATGCTGTGCATGCTTGCAGGTACTGATTCTTTAGGAACTTTGAGAGTCGCAGCATCAGGACATCTGAGGTAACATCGCACCTGACACCAATGACCTCTATTCTCTTCTGTTCTTAGACAGAAGAATCAGTCACACTGACCCCGTTTTGATTAACTGCCTTTTCACTCAAGTAGGGAAGAGTACCACCTTTCCAGAGACACTCAGCATTCTGGATTAGCTCTGATGATGAGGATTTGGTGGAAATATAAACCATTTAGTATAATCACACATAAAAAAATATAATCTCTGGTTTCCTGATCAAATAAGGCATGATGTATGGAATTAACATATTAACAACATATAAAATACTCTTCCTTTTAAGTTAAACATGCACACTACCTGAACCACAGCAGACTTAATTCATGTCATATCATAATGCCAAACTGCTGATCCTTCAGACATTTCCTACCGTGTCAATACCTTAATCATAAATGTTACAAATGCTAAGATTCTTAGAAATGACCAAATCCAGTGTGTATCCCCAAAAACATAAAACAAAGAAAAATATGATGTCATTGTCCTTGCTGTTATGTAAGTGTTTGTTAAAATCAACAGATATGATATCACAGTCATAATAGATGGAGATAGTTAAGTGAAATCACCAGTAACTTTGAACCTTGAACGTTTGAACAATGTTTTGGACGTCTGTAAATCATTCAAAATAAAAGTGTAAAGCACAGGCATTATAAGAAATAACATTACCAAGGGAAATCTCTTTACATCTGGATGTTTCCTTGAATAAAGCAGCCACTCCACCTCCGTTCTTACCAGTTCAGCATGTAACACTGGTCAAGAGCGATTTGCTTCCTGCAAAAAAATACCTTGTCGTGTGTGCATTGCTGAATCCAAATATATTTTTCTCCATGTCCCACAGTTCTCTTGTTACATTATACTCATGTCATTATATATAGTATGACCAGGCAGTACAAAGGAGAGTAGATCTCCTCTATATTGGCAGGTTAGGGTGGACACTGAAGAGGGATGTCCCTTTGGCCAAAATTAGGAAAAAACTCATACATTGTACATTTTAGAAATATGTATGTATACACCTTTAATAACAGCTTTATTTACAAATAAGTAATATATAACAAATGTAAAATTAATTTGTGATATAAGTATTTGATGGTCAGCGTAATGGAAGGGCTGTCTCATTGAGAACAATTGTACTACTATCTTCTCCTAACCACTAAAACACAATTATAGTTTTTGTGATTTTTAAAAATCATTTACTAGAAAAGATCAATTGGTCCGAGAGCTAATTCTAAGAAGATCCACCATATACTGGTAAAGAAAGCCCCAGAGGTGAGTCTGAGATGTGCAACTGAAAACTTGTTTTCAGAACAGCCGTTAATATCAGCTTTACTCATACAGACCTGGTGCACATCAAAACAAGCTATCAGTGTTACACCTATCAGTGTTACACCTATCAGTGTTACACCTATCAGTGTTCTGTAACCTGCTGCTGCTATCAGCAGTACTTACTGAACATACTGTGCTCTGTGTTTCCCATAGTGATAAAGCACATGGATGCTAGTGAAACAGAGCTGGAGCAATTTTCCATTTCAAGCAGATTAATTTTGTCCCCACACACACAAGCACAGGGAAGGATGTAGAGAGAGGGTAGCAATCATCCCTCTGGAGAGGGTAGAGAGGGATGAGTACTGTGATTTCAGTTGTGGTTGCAAAAATCCTTGAAGGTAGTGCAGGGGAATGTGACTCTCATTCAGAGTCAGATAATTAGTCAGATATGCCATGTGACTGTTCTGTACCATTACCCTCTTCAGGTGTGATGTGTGATGTCATATCAGGTAAAGGGGCAGGTGGAATAGGGCAGGGCTGCATGTCAATTCAGTGCAAGGTGTTGATGGATTTCTGACTCTCTGCAAATGTCATTTTGCTCACATAACAAAATCCAATTGGATGTCTGGTGCTGAAAAGCCCTGGTTTCAATTACGCACCATAGCACCTGGGAAGCAGCATGTTAGCACTCATCACACCTGCTCCTGATAATAAAGTGCTTGGTGTGGTCATTTTTGCAAAGAGCAGCTGTGTAAAATAATTTAAAAAATTCATAAGTCTTTATATTGATCAAGGATGTCTATTTACATATACCCAGCTCAATAAACTCCCCCTCGCAGAGATGCCTCTTCTTGCTCATCCTCTTGCTCTCCACAGAGCCACAGCTCAGAGCTGTAAATAAACTGGTGCTACTGCAGAGACTGGTTTGTTAGGCCTCAAACAAGTAGCACATGGTGCAAAACAGAAATCCAACTATTAGGATTCTTATGCATACCAGTACATTGTCGATTTCATGCATACAGTAACTGGTCACAATGCAATTTCACATGCACTGTAGGTTTTCCAGAATGCTGATGACCACGACTTTCTCCATTTGTGGCCCATTCTATAGATAGCCCACCTGCAAGTTGGATCTATTTCCTCACATTCCCATGCAGCAGCAGGTCCTCCTCACCCCAATTTTTATTTTATTGACTTAACAGATATGCTTTGAAGAAATGAACATGAGGGGAACAAATTCATCTGAACTGTAGTTTGTCATTGGTATTGAAACACCAAACACACAAACAAAAAGATTCTAAATACCTATTGCAAAACCTGTGACATCTAAAAAAATGGATTGAATATTCCCAACTTAATAAAGCTTTTTAAAATCCATCAGCATTTTCAGCTTTTTATTCATATACTGTATGTTATGCACTGTTGCCTGGATGCTACATTTCCAGGTATTTCTGAGATTTTAATTCAAGTTACACCAGACTAAAACTAGTTTTTCTTATACAATACCACCTGTTCTCCTTTGGAGATCTTATTTGTCTGGCTTTCATAATCCATATGGATCTTCAGCTTCTTAAATTACCTTTGCGCAACATCTTGTGTGCCATGTTATTAAGTAGATTTTAGGCTAATCATCTCACACTTAAGAAGCCTGGTCTAGTTTAAGATTTTTTTTTTTGCTTGAGCCAGTCATTTAAGCCTTCAAAGAACATCTGTAAGGCAGGAGGAGTGGCAGGGCCGCTAGGGTGATCAGACACTACAAACCCCCGCGGACTGCATCCCTAGGGACTTCTGCCTAGTGCAAGGGAAAGCCTCTAAGCAGGACACAAACGCTGATGAGGTGGAGAAGAGGTAAAAAGAAGAGAAAACAAAACTTGGAGAGAACAACTGGTGGAGTGCTTGGTGGAGAAGTGAAGGGGACAGCTGTCTCTGCCAATCAGGCATGATGGGTTTACATATGGGCCATCCACCAGTCAAATCAACAAGAAAAAAAAAGTCCATCAGATCTTGGCGTAGCCAGATCTGTGACTGGTTCTAGTAATAACTAGACAACAACAGTCCCTAACAGAACAGGAGGACCAATCACTACCCTTTACCAGCAAGCTTGAGAACAAGTGACATACACCAAGACTTCACAAAGTGTGCCATTTGCTTAGCTGCTTATATACATTTGAAACACCTGGGGGTAATCAGGCTAACGAGCCCTAATTAATTCCTGGGCTCCCTCTAGCGTCTGGGATTTTAACCTCATTTATTTTCAGTATTTATTTATTTTATGAACTTAGCGTGTAATATTGCATTGTTTAAATCTTGTTGTGGGTTAGTAATTGGATATCGACTAAGTAAAGCCTTCTACAAGTGCAGAACTTGCATATATGCAGCATCACTTAAGATGGACCAAAAAAATTGAACAGGAAACTGCAAATAAGAAACCAACATCAGTCTCATGTTAAGCCTCATAATTAAGGGGTGTTCAGGTAGACACATTTAAACCTACATGATAAATGAGATAATGTATACAGTATACCAAAAAAGCACAAGGCTGGGGCTTAAATTATTGGAAAAAGATGTTGGAAGTCTTCACCAGGGACAAAGAGGCATACAACACCTAAAGTGCGGTGTGACAATGGAAAACATTAAGGACATTCAACATAAGTAGACAAGGCAAAATCATGCATTATGTGGCCATAGAAAATCCAACATAAGACTATGTTCTGCCACTGATCCAGGTAAACATTTGACAAAGAATTAGGGGAGTAGCTGTTGGGGTTTAAAACACAGCTGCAGCAGATCATGCTATAAAGAAACATATGCTTGCGGTCATGAGTGGCTGGAATAAACTCACATTAAAAACTATACATCACCAAGGTATCTCTGAGGCTACGTAGTCTGAATTGGCTTGTTGAGATGATCGACTCACTTTGTCCCAGTTTCGATGCAGCTTTTGGTGTGCCCTGTCTCCAGAACAGTCTTCAGGTCCCAAACCAACACATATCACATTTCATAGCTCAAGGTCTATGTAGTAAAAGGTGCTGATATAGGTTTCACAATTCTAGGTTCTACTAGGCAGCCTCCAGTTTGTGACTATAGCACCCAAGGCAGATCATTACTACATGATGAAGTCACTCAAGTGATCAGGAGCAAGATCATATTGTACTTTATATGTTAATAAGAGTATTTTGCAGTCAGTACAAAATCTGACTGGCAGCCAGTGAAGGGTGAACTAATATGGTGAAATCTCCAGGTTTTGGACTATAGTTGCTTTATTTGGGAATAACTGGAACTTGCTCCTAATGAAGCATCCAGGCAGCATAATTTTTTAGTGTAACTTTAAGGTGATGAAGACATGGACTAGATTTTCTGCTTATTTCAGGTTTATTTCTAAGTTTTTCTATATTTCTTGAAAATAGTCAGTTCTAACAATGTTGACTTGGTAAATGTGTTCAGGTAGATCTTCCCTCACACCTCACCCTATAGCATTGTAAAGATTAATGATCTTACCTATGAGATTCCTATGGGGGTGAAGTGACCAGAGATGGAGGGCTTCTTCTATAGATGGAGATCTATAAGTGCTGACAATTATGACTGCACTTGAAATGTTATATAATTATTACTGTTACTGTCTCATACTGTAGTACAGTAAATGCTATTGTCTCAGTCACCTATGTCCTAGAATGGTATGCTCCAATTTGTGGAAAGGTAGGATCTTAGGGGTGTATCAAGAAAGGGAATCAGCAGCATAGGCAGGTTATTTCCCCCCTGAATTAGATGCAAGGAACCTGGGAAAGACTAAGTCAGATTGGGAGGAGTCATACCGACTCGAAGCCTGATTTATTTTATTGATTGCCTGAGGCTAGTTGAGGAAGCCAGCAGGAATCAGTGATACAGTTATTATTTTATACAACATTGTGGAAACCTTTGTAACTGCCTGTACATCTCTTAACAGCTTTGTAATAAAAAAAGCCTTTTTGCACAGGATTTCTGCCGGGAAGAGGTCTTACTACCCTCTTGGGACCCCACTCCCCTTCATTCCTGCCCAATTTTGTCCAAGTTAAGGAAGAGAACATTTTGGAGCATGTAGCTTATTATATCTTTTAAACACCCTTCCATTCTAAATTGTTGTTTGCTCTTTGGTTTTGCTGAAATGCACAGACATATTCTCAGCCCAGTGATGTCTAGCACTATAATATATGGCTTGAACATAATATATGTTCCAATACACCAAATGTTTTCAGATAAGAACAGTGATATAGAGCAAGATACTGTTTAATAGTGTTATGGTATATAGAGTCCAAATCAGCAATGAGGTGTAGTGCAAGCAGAGATGAAGTATACGATGTAGTACATGTAGCACAACAAAGATCTCAGGCCAATAGTAAATCATTTAGTATTTTTATTTCTACATGTTGAGTAATGTGATTTGGTTTGATATGGAATAATCCATTTTTGTAATCAAAAAAGCATTTGGATTACAACCTTTTCTAAGGGTTTCTAAGGGTTATCTTGGAGATAAAAGAGGAAATCTGAGATTAGTCTGTTTTGACAAAATACAGAGCTCAAGGGTTGCTTTCTTAAGCATTGCTTTTATAACTTTTGGGATCATTTGGGATCATAGCCAATGCTATGTGTGTTTATTAGTGTGAAAATGGGGTCAATTCCTTAAGGAATCGTTTAATAAACTTAATAAATCGTTTAATAGTACTCGTTTATTCCAGCAGTTCTGATAGTATTATCTCTGTATCAGCAATACCTGTGCCAGGTATTAAATTAGAAATATAGTCTAAACTTTGCAATAGATTAAGCAATAGGTAGCGGTAATTGGATAGGTGGGATGCTATTTTATGTATTATACAGTTGATGCTGATGGCTGGAAATATATTTTAGAATCTTAAACATTGTCAAAGGAGCAGACTTTAATCTGAAGTCACTGGGTGTAGTAGGTAAAGCAGCAATTCAGACAGATTATATATTATGTTGAGATACTACGTTGGCTTCGTTTATATTATTTGTAACTTCGGTTCCATTGCAGCTCCGCTGTCCTAGTTATGCAAAAGATAAGTACAGGTGAGGTGTCATTTTATAACCACCCTTTGATATTTTCAGCATTTGGCAGACACCCTTATCCAAAATGACCTGCATATTTGTGATTGTATACAACTGTATATAGTGAATTTTATAACATTAATAACTCTCTCATTGAAGTCGGCAATTGTGACGGGGCCTCCAAAGAGACGGAACCAGGAGGCACGTCTTTACTGTCCGTATTCTAACAAAAATACAAACAAGCAATAAACACGCAAGAGCACAAATAAACACAAGCACAGCAACGCTAAGTAAAGCACAGAACAGCCCAGAAGACCGTCAGAGAACCAGCGAAGTGGCTCAAATGCAAAGCACTGGAGGACTGAACCTGTGGGGTTATATGAAACAAACAGGGATTAAATGAAACATGGAACATCAAATAAACAAATACAAACCTGGTTAGGACATTTGGACAAGTTTTAAAGACATCTGTCTCATAAAGCAATCACCCTGAAGTCACTTCTGCTAGTTTATTACATGAGATAAATTATATAAATGTAAAGCATATTTTCGCAGCTAGACAGCTAAGGGTTAACTTTAGAACGTACTTAATTTTGTACATTGACTGATTCCACACACCCAATTGCACAGTTGTCTCAAGCCTCCTACTGTATAAGAGGTTTAGATTAGGAATCTAATTTAATACACTTTTTAATACAATACCGCTTGTTTTATGTTATTCATGTTTTCCTCCAACAGTTCAAAGGTAGGACTGGATCCTGTACTCTGTCAACATGATATGATTTAGTTGCCATTTCAGTCCACAGTCTACAGTAGATATCATATCTCTGGATGTTCTGATAAACTTTTCACCCCTAATCTCCAACTTAACAAGGCAGTTATTTAAGCTCAGTGGTCTTCAGACATCTGTGACTTTCTTGCAGTGGGAGAACCTAGGAAGAAATAGAAGTGTAACAGACATTATAGTGGTATCAAAATGGCCAGACTTACTCTTCTAGCAGGTATTTTTGGAAAATATTCTGTTTTCAAACATGTGGCTAATTGATTTTTGAATATGTATTTTTACAATATATGTACTGACCTAAAACCTCCATGTTTTCTAGGCTTGTGCTTGGTGCTGTGCCATTTTGGTGAGTTATAGAGGATCTACGTACCTGTATCAGCATCTGTTGAATTTCTTCCAGAGTAACTTAATGGTTTTCTACCTTTGTTGTACAGCATATCCTCATGAGCTGGGATGCTATTTCACCAACTGGTCCCAGTACCGACCTGGTATTGGGAAGTACATGCCTTCCAATGTGGATCCCTTTCTCTGCACACATCTGTTTTATGCCTTCGCCATGATTAACCATGCTAATGAGATCATCACATATGAATGGAATGACGAAACACTTTATGCAGCATTTAATGGCTTAAAGAGCACGTATGTATGACAACCAGGCCCCCAAATGTGGCACTTTTGATGAAAGTGGAGAGTTGTCAATTAGCAAATGAAATACCAATGAAATAAAATAGTTTGCCATACTAATTAAATATAAAACCAGCAAGTTAACCATGTTTCCTTGATCCATGCAGGAATCCTGGTCTTATAACACTTCTGGCTGTTGGTGGATGGAATTTTGGCTCAA
>JAOXYF010000019.1:2854394-2881326 GCA_028565775.1 Sternarchorhynchus goeldii
AGAGTACCCTATGCCTCCAAGGGTGGTGAATGGGTTGGCTTTGACACCAAAGAGAGCTTTGAAATCAAGGTACCTTATAGTTTACAGAGCAAGAACTGAACAGTCTGGGCAGTCCAGTAGCTTGGCTCTCACAACATATTTACTAAAGATCATTAAGTAAAAATGAGTGTCCTAATGAACGTAGTGTAATACATTTTCAATATTTTAAAGAATCCTCACTTTTTTAATTGTCTCTCTAGGTCCGTTACCTAACAGACAACAAATTTGGAGGGGCTTTTGTTTGGGCTCTGGATCTGGATGACTTTGCTGGTCAATTCTGTGGGCAGGGGAACCATCCTCTAATGAACCATCTGCGAAACCTTCTGGATATCAGTAAATTCATCTTTTATGTTATTCTATATCATATGTATCTGATTTTCCTTCTACAGAAGAATACCACATTCTAATTTTCTCACAACTTCATATACTTTTTCAGAAGTGCCTCCAACACCTCCACCACGACCCACCACCACTCGTAACCCTGACGACCCCACCACCCTAAAACCCACCACAACAACCACAACCACCACACATGAACCCGGAACTGGATTCTGTGCTGGCAAGCCTGATGGCATTTATGCCCACCCTGAGGATAAAACTAAATTTTACGAGTGCACTGGGGGTAAAACATTTGAGAAGCACTGTGGAGGTGGTACAGTGTTTGATGATACCTGCAAGTGCTGCACCTGGCCTTAGACCCAGTGGCTCTATGACTGAACACTTTAAATGCTTTTTAAGGAAGATTAAATTAGGTTTGCTTTCAGCTTCATTGCTTTGGAGAATAAGTAAAATTTAAAAGCAATAATATGTTGTGTAATCAGTTGCAGTTATGCTTTTAATATTTTCAGTGATGTTGATGGTGTTTTTGGAAAATTAAAGACATATGCCTACCTCCCAAAAGTGTCCACAGAGCATAGAAAAAGTAATACTGGGGTACTTTTAGAAACTGTATCCCAGCCTACCTGGGATACAGTTAACAGGAATCAAAGCAAAACCAAAGGCTTATAAAGAACAGAACACATTGTAAAGCCATTATATTGACTTTATGGTCACCGCATAAAGTACTATTGTAATCTCAAATGTAAAAAAAAAAAAAAAAAACACTTATATGTACATGCAGTTGGAGTTATCCATGTAGTTATTATCAAATACATTTGTTCAAATGAAAATATTTAATTAACAATGTTTTTTATACTTGAGATCTACAATTTAATTTGTCATTGCAATTGTTTACGTAGCAAATAAGGCAATCTTGCCAAAGTCTTGATAAAGAATGTACATAATATACAATTAATACAATTATATACAATTAAAATACGATTTATTTTTTACATAGTCCATAATTTAAATTTACCTGAAAATTAATTGCTTGCCTTTAAATACAGATATATATGCAGAGCCTCGCAGATACATATATATACACACACACACACACACACACACACACATATATATATATATATATACATAATATGTGTGTGTGTGTGCGTGTGTGTGTGTGTGCTTCTTCTACATCAATAATTTGTTTAATTATTTGCCTGTCTTTGCTGTTTTATTATTCATCTTATCTGGCCAACAAGTTGTCATAGAAATAATGTGAAAGTCTAATCTAGTCTAGAAAGTCTAGTCTAAGCCTTTATCTGTATAGCACTTCAGTTGCATTTACAAGCTCTTTGCCTTGGGTTCTGAAAAAAACGTATTTGTACTTTGTACCCCTATGTCTTCTATTGCATGAACATTTTATAAGCTATGCTGGAAAAGAACATGAGCTAAATAAATAAATGTAGTTTGACATGTAATATTCATATCCTAACATAAATGAGAATTAATGCTAATGCTAACTAATTTATTTGGAGCCTCATAGTACATAGTAGGGGGACTTGGAAAGGTGGCAATCACGAGTAAGGAAACCAACATGACCAATGGGAATTATAAACTAAAAGGGTTTAATGAACACCAAAACCACAAAACGAGAAAACATAAAAGCATCGAAAGGGAACCTTAACTATGGAAAAGGATTACAGCATGGCTGTGGGAACTGTGATGATCAGGAGGGGTAGGTCTTACACACCGATAATGTGTGAAAATATGAATAACACAAAAAGCTTTGAAATTTTCACCCAAAATGGTTTGGAGCCGTCTGCCCAAGAGCGCCATCTACTGTTCTCCATCGGTGCTCTGGCTCTGCAGCTAACTGAGCAGACTCGCTATAAGCCTCAGACCTGTTGAGTCAAATACGAGGTGGGGAAAACTCATGAAAATAGTCAAGAACTGCAAAACAGCTGACTCCATAGTAACAGAGCAGGAATGTTGGTCATTCATTGACCCCTACATTCTTTAGTACGAGGAATTTCAGTTGTTTTGCTATACTGGTTACAGTCCGTCTGCTCAGTGAAATAGAAGTGGAACAGGTATAGCGAAACAACTGAAATGGATATAAATCACGTTTTAGTATTTTTCCTTCATGCGAGCACTAGCTAGTGGTTGGTGTGAAATCCTTGTGTTCATTCATTATTAGCATATCTATTGGCAGTATTTTTTTCTATGAAACATTGTTTATATACAAATACAATCTAAAAAGCATCAGTCAAATGCGATGAATGTAAATATATTGGCACATTATATTTATAACGCTTCTTTTTATTGGCCTGAAATATTGCATAAGATTTAAGATGAACATAACTGTGTTACCTCTTACTTCTCGAGACAGAACTGCTCCATGTTACAGAGAGTGGAGTCATTTTATAAATACTTGTGCTGTGCTCACTTGTCCTGATCCTAAATTGGAGAAGAGAGAATACAAGTAAAAAATTTACTCCTGGTGTATGTAATTAATCTTTAAACTATAGATTTGAAGGATCTTCTAGTTCCTCAAACATATGCTGCACTTTCCTTTACATGTGCATTCTCAAACTTACTCAAAGTTCTGTACAACGCTTTCTATTGGTGGTTCTTTATTAGGGGACATGATTATTGTATAAACTCCCTTTTAAGTGTTATTGTGTCTATTCAGAGTGTCATTGTAAAGAAGCTGATATAAACCATGTCTGCCTTCACCTACAAATCTAAGCACAAATACCAACTGGCCCCAGCATTCATCCTGACTCTTAATTATCATGAGGCTTGGAGTGTTCACAACTACAATGTGCACAACCATATTTTCAGGTTTGAATAATCAGTCCTTATGAAAGAGAAATAAGTAAATACCATACCACACACCAGTTGTAATGCCCTTTGTGGAAATGGTGTTACGTTTGGGATATCATGACTTTCCTTGCCTGGCACAAGACATTGATAAATTATGGAACAAAAGTATTGAGACTAGAGAATGTTGCCTAGAACCTTGCAGAAGGAACTGGAGTGAAGTCCCAGGTTAGGCTGCTTATTCACAATGGACATTTGTGAATAAGCATGAAATAATTATATTTGGCTTTTTACTGTAAATGTCTGCTTTTTTACATGCCTATGTTTATGCTTTTGTATATTTACATTTTCTTTTGTAAAAGCATAATTCTATTTAAATGTAAAAATGAGTAGTAGTAATACTGTATAAGCACAAGTATTACACAATTGCTGTATCTAAGGATTATTTTATTAACAGATACAATGTTATCAGTGAACAATACTATATCAGTGCATTATCAGTGAACAAAATCCTTTACTCTATATAAAACCATGTTTAACATATAAAAAATTATATTTGGCTATGTCAAGAAAAAAAGTCCCACTGGTGTGCCCAGTTATTAGGTAAATACATTAACCATTACATTTACTTAACAAGAAACACTTATGTATAACAAATGTCAAATACAAAATAAACACTAGTTTCATTTTTTATGCTAAATTTATTTATGTTACATGCAACTGTAAACAAAACTGATACAAAAGATAAAGCATGGACCAGAATATTACATGTAAATATACAACTCACTCAATATACGTAGGTTTAAATAAATAAAAATGGTCCAAAAAACATGGTAAATCATATAATAAAAGATGATTGTTGGATTTAACAAACTAAAGTTGCAAACTAAGTCTAAGAACAACTAAGGAAAACCTTTTGTCTGTTTAAAATGGGAAGAAATATAGGAAGCCGGTCTGTCAGAACTTCTGGCATATATAGACTTATATAAATCTATATATGCCTTATATATAGACTTAAGACTTGCTGGTGTATGGAGGAACAGCAAAGTAAGAATTTCATTGTACAGTGTAACTGCCTGTTTCTGCTGTACACATGACAATAAAACTCTTGAATCTTGAATATAGGAGACCATGACCTTCCCCAGGTCTCCTTTCCCTACTTAGTCTATTCACCTCAGAAATATCTACTGTAGATGGAAATAGATTTCAAAGGTTTCGTATTTAAGCCTCACTCGAGTCTCTTAACACAAGGCACTACAATGTTAAATGTCATAGTTAAGCCAGTACATGTATCATCTCTTCAGCTACAAATGGGATGGTCATTGATCCAAAGTTGTGTCACTTGACATGTTTCCCAGCTAAATCCATCGGGTCTAGGCTGTTTTTCCTGTCAGACGTAAGTCGTCGCCATTTTGTTCGCTTACGACCAGGCCGGGAACGCCGTCGACAAGTGCTCTCGTACGAAATCAAGTTTAAAACTGTCAAATCCATATAACTGGTAATTTCTACGATTTATTTGTATCGATTATTTGCTAAATTCGAATAACATACTGAGCTATAAGGTTTCACTAATTTGTTTGAAAGCTAGCGAGATAACTAGCTAGCTAGCTAACGTTAAAGTCGGCGCAATTGGCTGGCTGGCAGACTGGCTAGTTAGCTAGCTAGCTAACACAAGCTGTGGTATATCTCTGAAATGTTTCGAATCAGTTATAGATGGTGAGATTTTGAACGGAGATAACCAATATCAACGTAGGTATAGTTAAGAACATTTCCTTGCCTTCAGTTTCAGACAAGTAGACTAGGCTCTGTTAGCGACTGTGTTGCTTTGTTAGCAATGTAAGTTAGGCTAGTTAGCTAGTAATAGTTATCCCAACTATGCTATGCTGTGTAGAGGGTTAATAACGCAGGCCTAAGTCTACACAACCTTAGCTAAAGCAGACAACTATTGGATAGATAAACATGTCTGAAAGTTAGACCAAATGTAATATGGTAGTTAAACGTATTCTAATAAAAAATATCCATGTTCATGTGTTGACGTAACAGTATTTAAACTAATTGTTTAGCCAGGTAATTAGCAACCGTGAAAGTGAAAACGCACGAGACCAATAGTTACAGCTAGTAAATTCTTATTGCTGGTTATTGTCTCAGTTTCTGTAATTTTACTTCGAATATCCAAATGCCCCTACAAATGTAAATTAAGTAGATTTTTCATAGTTTTTTTAAAAATTGTGTATGGTCTTCAAAGCTAGCAACAATAGCTTGCTAGCGAAACCGGTGAATACATTTACAGTGCTGTTGTAGGCAGACCAAGTGAGTCATGGATAATTTTTCTACCTGTCCCCTGAAATTGCCTTTTACCATTAGCTGCTTTTATGACTATGCTTCCTACAACTTACAGTGGGTTGACGGACTCTCCCACCCAGTTTCAAAGAGAAAGCCCCTTACAGTAGAACTGCCAACGAGGACACAAAGTTGGCACGTTGATTTTGGGAAGAAGAAGAAAAAAAATCGAAATTTCAAATTAGCTCGTTATTGTTCAGTTGAAAAATTCAGTCATAGCAAAACATGATTGAATCAGTACTTACATTGTCACATGCATTACATGGTGTGTAAATCTCAGACTACCATAAGCTTGTAATGTAGGTTACTTGATTGTGTGCGGTATTTGTGTCCTCATGGCTCATGAGAGTAGTCTCACGTAATATTTGACATTTTGCTGTTTTTGGTGCCTTCCTCACTCATATACCCACTTTGTCCAGTGTGTGGGGAGTGTTTTGTTTTCTCTTTAAATGTAGGTTATACAGGAACTTGTTCTTCAATCCTGCCGATAACTGGATTTGGATAGAGGCCAACTTAAAGGGAAAAATCTTGAGAAGATTGCCTTTTTTCTACGATCCCACATGCAGATTATTTTTTTACATTGTCTTTTTTTCTCTTCTCAAAATTCTGCTCCAATTTCAATTTCTGCCCAATACAAAATTTCTCACTTTTCTTCAAATTACCACTTTGTGTGTGAAGAGATAGAAGATTCCTTTACCCCACACACTCAAGATTTTCATTCCCATTGTCCATGGCCCTCTTCAACAGCATCTAGCTTGAAGATTTTCCTGCCCCCAACCCCCTTCTACACTTTCAACAGTTGTCTTTATTGAGGAAAAAAAAAGAAAGGAGAAAAAAAAGCAAAACAAAAAAAAAGGACTTTTTTCTTCCACCAGTCAATTGTTACAAAGCAGTCTAAGTCGAGCAGGTTTCTCAGAGAAGGAAACCTAGTCCTCAAGTGCCCTGTCTCTCGCCCTGTTCACGCTTTACTCATCGGTCAAGTCTTCCTTCAGGACCCATACAGTTTGGAGACACCTTTGAAGAAGTCCACCTAGAAACATCTTATCCACTGCAGGTGAATGGAGAAACATCTCTCACAGCTAAACACTAGAAGGAAAATCTAGGACTAATAATCAGCCTTGTATTACCTTTATTCTGGTTTTACATATCTGCTGTTCTGGGAAAGTTCATATAGAATCAGCAGGATCATGAATAGACTTGTTACTCTGACTAGGGAGACACCAGAGGACCCTGTAGCATCACTGAAGAGTTCCTGTCTGCAAGAGTTCCCTGGCGATAAGAAGTATGACCAACAAAGGAGATGACTGCTATTTTTATTACTACTCTACATGCACCAAGGTACCAGATTGGTTTAGTGGTGAAAGATCCCTGGTTTTACCTTGATGGGGAATGTAAGAAGGTTCACTAACATTATCCTATTTCCTTGGAAAGGGTGATGGTTGCCCTTTTAGACACTGCGAGGCTGCCATGGGTAGCGAGACCGTGTGCAGCCTTTGGCAGGAGAACCGCTGCTTCCGCAAAGTATGCAAGTTTCGCCACATGGAAATAAAGGTAAATGAGGAGCTACTGAAATTGGGTTAGCATTTTCTAGATGTCACTTGCCTCATTAAAGTATGTATGCATTAGCTTGATAATAATACCCCTTGTTTCTTCACACAGAAAAACCGCAAAGAAATCCCGTGCTATTGGGAAAACCAGCCAGGAGGCTGCCAAAAACAACACTGTGCTTTCCATCATGAGAAGCCCCGTATTATTGATGGGCTTTACGTGCCTCCCGACAAAGGTATGAAACCTGCTTTTTATTTATTTACACTTTACATGATGCATTAAACCTGAATTTTATTATGGCCACCTGACTCAACTGTGTGATTCATCCTGCAAATACACTGAATGTGCTGACCTGATGGTGATTGGCTCTGCTTCTAATCAAAGGCCCAGCTGTAAGGAAGGAAAAAGAGGAGGAGACACTGCAGGAGGACCATGTTCCATCTACTCCTGCCCCCATTTCCAACCCCACTAACCCCCAACTCAGAGGGGTATTGAAGGCTGAGACTCAGGACAGCGTGCCCAGCCCCACACACCCACCTGTGGTCATTAATCCTGTGGATGATGAAGATGACGAAGATGGTAATCAGTCATTTTTGCATCAAATAGTGTCAGGCAAGTTTAGCCAGGCGTTCCTAAATGCTTTGTATCGTTTTGTGTAGATCAGTTTTCAGAAGAGGGCGATGAAGCTTCCGGTGTCTCTCCAAGGAAACCAGTGACCTCAAACAAAGGTAATGAATCTCTCCCTCTTAGGCTTGTATTTCATTCTGTTCGAACACTTACATTGAATTTACTGCCTTTCAAACAGATGATTCTCTCAATTTTGGTATCAAAACCTTGGAGGAGATCAGGTTAAGAAAAGCTTTGAAGGCTAATCTAAAGAGAGCAGGTAAACTGATCATAAATGTACTTATCTTGGCGCATCTAATTCTTTCCACAATGCCTTTGAAAACATTGTTCTTGTACACTTACATTTGCATATTTTGTCTTCAGGCCTTCCAAGCTTGCAAGGCCCTGATGGTTTCACCTTGGTAGCGCAGCGCAGCAATGGAACTGCCACAGAGAAAGAAAACATTCAATCCCTCATGCGCCCTGCTACTCGCACTACCAAGAATGGTATGCTGTGAAGGACCTGAAATGATACCTGAAATAGTAATCGGTGATTTAATATTTGATTTGATTTGATTGGGTTTAATTCTCTCATTTAAAGAGTTCCTTACTTTGGAAAACCCTGGAAAAAGAAGAAATTCTGACGCATTTGGAAAAAGAACTGTTAAAGAAGGTAAAATCACTTGCTGGACACTTTGCACATTAATAATAAACACACAGTGTTTAAAGCGATATGTGGGCAGGTATATTATAGATTCTTATGCTTTTAGATGTCCCTGTGGAAGGTGAGCTTCGTCTAAAAGGAAGCCTCGTTAAGCGTCTTGGTGGATTTGCAGACTCACCTGAGAACGCCAATGACGTGCCTCCTCACAAAGGTAAGTGTGTTCAAGTAATGATCATAACACGAATATCTGAATGTTGCACCTAAAAAAAAAAAAAAAAAAAAAAGAAAACTAACCAAAACTTTTTCCGTTTAGTTTTGAGGTCTGTGCGTGAAAGACTTAGAATAACATCTGATCTTGCTGAGCCCAAGTCACCTAAGTGTGAGCTAAAGTCGCCAGGGGAGATCCGGATTAAAACTCTGGAAGAGATTCGTCAGGAGAAGGCAGCCAAGGCCCAGATTCAGCATAAAGGTGTCCGAGTTGTCACCGAGGAGTCCACCAAGGCCTTAAACCCCAACAAAAAAGTGAGCAAACCTGTGAAAACCTTTTCTGAGCTCCTGCATGAAAAGAAGCTCCAGCAGGATGAGAAGGGTGCGTCTCAGGAAGGCAGTCGCAGCCCAGTGAAAAGTCCCGTCAGTGCTGGAGCAGTCGGTGTAGCTGCACCCACAGGAGAGGTCAGAGTGAAGACGCTAGAAGAGATTCGCAAGGAGAAAGCTGCACGGACGCATGGCCAGACTCAGGAGACTGGTGATGTAGGAGCAAAGAGACGAATTCTTCGCATCAGTAAGACCAGATGTGAGTTTAAATAATAGGATTTTTTTTTTTTTTTTTTGCTTTGGTCAGTTATTCATCCGTCATTGGTGAAGGAATTAATAAATTCATAGTTCTGTCGATATTATATAATTATTTTTAATTCAACAGCTGCCACCAACACCAGCCCTGAAAAGAAATCACAAGAATCTGAGAAGAAAGTGGATCATGTTGCAGAGGCAAGCATCGATTGTACTTTTATCAAAACACTGATTCTGATTGCTCTTGTTCACTTAATCTAATTGTAAAATCCTACCTGTTTTAATGCAGTCTGCTTCGACCAATGGGAAGAATGAATCCCCTTGCCAAGCTGTAACGGTAAAGAGCTTTGAGGAGATTATGCGTGAGAAAAGACTCCGTAAGCAGCAAGAGGAACAGACATCATCTGACAACCAACCTGTGCAGGTCGTGCAGAAAACTGGCACTGCAGTACCTGAAGACAAGCCTCCTTCTGTTATCAGACCACGAATTACACCACCAACAGCAGCAAGCCCCCCGATAACTGAGTCCTCCAGTCAAGCAAAATCTTCTGTTCGCCAGCGCCTTGGTCTCAAAGCTTTGTCCATTCCCTTCGTGGTGCCTCAGAGGAAGTCTCCAGAGCTGGAGACTGATGAGAACTCAAGTCGTAAGCCCTCGCCTTTGGTAACGCTGCCTGCGCAAGTGGCCGAGGTCGCGGCTTCTCCAGGCTTGAATTCCCAGGAGCCACAGTCAGAGAAGACTCTTGTAGCCCCCAAAATGTCCCCTAGCACAGCCGTGGAAGTGAAAGGTACAGTCTAGTAATTGTGGACGTCATTTTTCCAATTCTAATGGACTGGGATTATGTTGCAGTCTGTGGGTTTCCAGCCTTGATGCATATGTAATGGCGGTGTGTGGTTAAATCTGTGTTTCAGTGAGGCCCAAGGTGAATGTGAGACCATCAGTGATGAAGCCAGCTGCTCAGGTGAACCCTGGTCAGAAGAGAAAAGCTGCAGGCAGCCATGGTTCTGCCGTTGCTGCTGTGAAGCCTCTCAATGCTGTTCCTGCTTCTGAAACTGAACAGCCTTGCAAGCGCATCGAGGTGAGGTGTTGATCGCAGCTAAAGCAAAGTTTGACGTGTTTTGAAGTGTGATTGACAGTCCTGGAAAATATCATTGACACCAAACCCCCCCCACCTTCCCCCCCTTAGTTGTCCATGCCAACTTGCAGTTCAGATGCACTTCGTGAAGACAAAGTTGACCTACCGGGCAAAGCTACCACCTCAGTGACTGAGCCTCCTGCTGTCCCAAAAAGGTATGACACACCCTCTGACTTTTAATGGAGGGTTTAGAAATACAGAGAGAACAACAAAATGCATTTAATGTTGGGGTTTGAATACACATTGCAGGCCACGATATGAACGTGAGGTATTGTTTACTTTACCTTCTGCAGCCCTGTCGTCAAGACGTCCACACAGATGCGGACGCGGCGGGCCAGTGTGGTGTCGTCCCGCGGCCCTTCCACTGCAGGACACACCTCAGCGATGGATGACTTTGAGGACCTGTTGGATGAGTTCACTGATGACAGGCTAGAAGATGCCATGGAGCTGGACCCGGGCAAAGGCGAGGACGACCTCCTGTTAGAGCTCTCTGAGATGATTGACAGCTAGACTTCAGCTCAGGAATAAAGACCTCTTTGACTGAATGGCTTCAAACTCCGCCTGCCTCAGGCCTAAGCCACTGCCACCCAGTTTTGGGATGGACTGGAATCAGCTTCTGTCAGTGAGGTTATGTTTGTTTAGCCTGGCTTTACTATAAAAGTAAAGTATCCTTCATTTTTATCATTGTCTGAATCAATGTCTCTTTTAATTTTCTTTAACATTTAGATTGTTTTTGACTGTTTTATACAAACATTGCATTTCTGCATATGTTCAGTCATTCATTAATGACTTTTGTGAATATCTCTGAAAATAAAATGATCAAGCCATTATGAGACATCAGTAACATGGCTTATATCTGATTTGTTGGGAAGTGCAAAGACTTGCCTCATCATGTGTTACTGATGCAGAAAGTGATCTCTTGTATACTGTGTATGCTTTGGAGGGCTTTGTGTGAACGATACGGGAGGGTTTTGAAGGCAAATAATGTCTTAACAAATACTCTCACTTTTTGTGCACATTTTAATTTTTGCAGTACAATTTGCGAGATGTTCTTTGACAATGGACAAATGACTTATTTTAATTAAATGTTTAGCCTGTTAAAGAAGTTGAAACAGTTTCAAGGAATTCTGTCTTAAAAAAGGTTCATTGAAATATATATATTTTGTTTGTTTTTGTTTGTTTTTTGAATGTAGAGACTCAGATTTATACTATGACCTGTTGCATGAATATTCTCCACCTTAGACTGTACTTGGGACCACCAGATATGTTTTCTCTCCAAGTAAATCAGGTGAAGCTGTATGCCCTCTTCAGTCTCTTAAATGTTACTTTAATGTGAATATGTTGGTTCTCAGGGACTGTTTCAGCTTTCCAAATGTTTTAATTATGCTAAATTAAGAACTTATTCATTTGTATTGCCTCAAATGAGTTTTGGCCCTCAGATGTCACCTCTTCTAGATTCTTGTCTGACTAGATCTCTGTGCTCAGAACTGAGGTTTAGAATTAGGATAATATAATTTGTGCTCCAGTATCTATATTGTTTTACTTATTTTAAGTTCTGTAAAGCTTTGTAAATAAAATACATTATGAAAAAAGATGCTTCCATCTCTGTTATTGCGTTTAAAGAGACTTGCATCTTGCATTAATACGTTTTTACAGTCTAAAATAGATTTTTCTGAATCAAACTTAAAGACTGCTAAAGGCTTGCTTGTTTCGTTTTCAGCAGTACTGCATTGTTGGGCGTCATCGTGCTCCAGCTATATAGGGGGCAGTAAAGAGCTAGTATTGTTTTGGTTTAAATATCCGACAGTCGACGATACAGAATCACTGAAGAACGATAGCTGCGCAGCTGATATTGTTACAAACGAAGAATATACAAGAAGTATTTAGGATAACGATACAACGAAGAACAGGCTTATATAAGCCTTGTGTTTCTATTTAAACTTTGATTCAGTAGCTGGGATGCATAATTTCCCTCGTAATTTTAGCTTGTTTAATGGGAGGTACTGGAAATTTCACAGTAAAAAGGAAGACATATTTATTAGACATAGAAGCGCATTAAGCCCGCGACAAATATTTTTAACGCGTTCTTAAATTATGGGAGGAAATTCATATATATTTTGAGTAAATAAGGAAAAGCGAGCTTGTTTGTTATTGCCTCGGGCCTCATGATTTGCATAGCGAGCCGTAGTCGTCTTAAAATACTGGTCAGAGAGAATTTGGCTAAGGAGCTAACCTTAGCTGTGTACGTTTTTAGAAGCTACCTAACTAGCTATATGTTTTAAGATTGAGCTTTGGGTTTTGCTGAATTAAGCTGCAGTTGCCAGTTTATATTGCGCTTTTTGAGCGTATGCTTTTATTTGCGTGCATTTAGCTAGATAACGTTTTAGCCATTTGTTTATCTGATTGACAATTGGCTAGTAGGTTCAGGCGCGCCCTTTAGCTTATGAAAACCGTGTAAACAAACAGAAAATGAAGCTCTTGGAAAATTCAAGTTTTGAGGCCATAAACACACAGCTCACAATAGAGACGGGAGACTGTAAAATAATCGGACGGTAAGTTCACAAAGTTTGGATAACGGTCCTGCCAAATCTCGTGAGAAACTGCAGTTGCAAAGTTTTCCGTAAAATGTTTTATATTCTGGAATTGAGCCACAACTACTGATCTGACCGTAACGAGTATGTTTTATGTCACTGAATTAGTCTGTCTCTCTTAACTGCATAAAACCAAATCTAGCCAATTCCTGAACACACTGGGCCTTTGCTGGTTGGTGATGTTCTGATTGTTTCCTAGGATTGAAAGCTACTCCTGCAAAATGGCAGGTGAAGACAAGCAGATGTTTAAGCAGTTTTGTCAGGAGGGGCTGCCTCATGTGCTAGAGGCACTGTCTCCTCCACAGACCTCAGGGGTGAGCCCAAGCAAGTAAGAGAACAGAGGCGACGGGTA
Source organism: Sternarchorhynchus goeldii (assembly GCA_028565775.1). Classification (NCBI taxonomy): domain Eukaryota; kingdom Metazoa; phylum Chordata; class Actinopteri; order Gymnotiformes; family Apteronotidae; genus Sternarchorhynchus; species Sternarchorhynchus goeldii. The sequence continues at coordinate 2,867,601 of JAOXYF010000019.1, forward strand.
CTGGGGCAAATCACTGGACTTCACATCAAGCCTTTACAAGGGGCCATGTGTGTTTGCTTCGTGTTGAGCGTACGTGTGTGTGTGTGTGTGTGTGTGTGCTTTCAGGCTGAGTCACAGTCAGAGTGGTGATGAAGGAGAGGGCCCCCTCTCAGATAAGTGCAGCAGAAAGACTCTGTTCTACTTGATTGCTACTCTTAACGAGTCTTTCAGACCAGACTACGACTTCAGCCGTACCAGGGGACACGACTTCAGCAGAGAGCCCAGCGTCAACTGGGTAGGGAAACACTTGACACTCGTACGTTTTACTAAAAGCGTGCCGTGTGTTTGAAAAACTGTTAGAGAAGTCTACTTGTATGCGGAACACTGTTGGCTGTTATGGCCAGTAACCAAGATGGTTCTCATGGCAGAAGAAGAGGTGTAAATGTTTTGTATGTCTTGATCGTACGTTTTTTCAACAAGTCACTCCTTAAAAGTGGAACATTGAGTGCTCAGTAAAATGGGACGTTTGTGTTTTGTTTTGGTGCGGCTTCCTCAGGTGTTCAACGCCGTGAACAGCAGCTTGTCTGTCGCTGCTGGGGAGGCGTACAGCCGTCTGCAGCCTCAGCTCTGGGAGGCCATCGACCACGAGATCAGCCTGGCTGAGTGCGACATTTACAGGTGCCTCCCCTCTTTCACCACCTCTTTCGCTGGGTCAGTCTTCCGCGGTTATCTGGCCTGAGCTTCAGATTCTTATGACACTAGACTCTTGCTGTGTGTTTAATTTATAAAAATACATTTCTTGCTGTCATTTCAGCTATAATCCAGACCTTGATTCAGATCCATATGGAGAAGAAGGCAACCTGTGGTCCTTTAACTATTTCTTCTACAACAAGAGATTGAAAAGGATTGTGTTCTTCACATGCCGCTCTGTTAGGTAAACCTTCTTCAGACACTACAGAAAGAATATTGCTCAAGGCCAAATGCTTCTTTGTGTGTTCACAAACAACTTCTGTTTGTAACTTTTACATAAACAAGTGTGCTTTTTGTTTTCTGTTGTATAATATAAATTTTGGTTTTGGTTTTGTAGTTGTGCAGTGACGTGTTTTGTTGTGTTCTAGTCTCTTCATGGCTCCTCGGGACTCTGGCATTGGTACAGAACTGGATCTGGACCTGGATGATGGCAGCTATCAGGAGGAGGAGGAGGAGAGCATGGATGAGGAGAGGTGTGTGTGTGTGATCATGTGATCTCATTATGGAAGACCGACTGACAGCATTACACAAAAATTATTAGTCAAGGATACACCTATATATATCTTGAAGGAATTCGAATGAACAAAGGGAATTTCCTTTTCTGTGTCATCACAAGTGTTGCAATAATAATTGAAGGATAAGTGCCCGAGCAGTAACCCGTTTGTCTCCTTTAATCTATGTTTTGCTGTGCAGGTATGGAGCTCCATGTGGTCTGTGAAGGTTCAGAAGGTCCTGTGGTTCACTCCTGACCGCCTCTCAATAGAGGTGACCTCTGTTTCCGTCCAGTGTCATATTTCGTCTTTGGATTTCAGTTGGTTGACTGTCCAGCAAGTTTTTGCTATAAACTTGTGACAGTTACATATTTTAAAGGGAAATTTCATGGTGGAGAGCCAGGCAAAATTCTTAATTTATATGTATTCAAGTTTTACTGTTTGTGTGTGTGTGTGTGTGTGTGTGTGTTTTTAAGGCTGTTTTTGGTGAACTATTTTTTTTATTACTTTTATTTTTATGAGAGTGCAAAAATGGCACCAACTTAAGATCATATCGGTATTTTCTCTGTTGTTTTATAATTTTTTTTATTTTTTTTTTATAGTTCTTTACCTGATATTTTTTTTTATCATGCTTTGTGATTTGAATGATCATCTTGCATAGAAGTATATATTTTTTACTCCTTGCTTTGTTTTTCCTTTAACCAATATTTGCGAGTCCCTTGCCACCAGGGGGAGTGTTCCACCACACCATTGTCTCAACACTCTAGACCCATGTGTCCGGTTTCTTTTGTGAGAATTCTTTCAGCCATCACCTCAAAGTTTTTCAGGGTTTGAATAACATGCTTTTAGTCATTTGGATTTTTAACTTGTAAAGTTGTTTTGTATCTTTTTCTCTCTTTTAAGTTCACATATTGGCGGCTTTAAGTAGATACATTGTCACGGTATTCCATCGTGACCAAGCCAGAGTGGGTGGGAGACGAGGGGCCATGTTCCAGTCCATTTTACAGCTAAAACCTCAGAGGTCCCTAAGAGCACAAAGACTGTACAGAGGAAGGACAGTTAAGCCTTTCCCTGGTGCCTGCTCCAAACCAGTACTCCCAACATGTTTTCCTGTGCAGTTTTTTTTGACTCACTGCTGCCCCCTAGTGTATCCTGGTTGACGATAAGATAAAGATAACACAAGATTCCATATTTAACTGTCTATTCAATCTTTCCTTTTATGGATGTAGGCTGATCAAGTCTGTTTAAAATGTGTGCGTTTGAGCTAGCTCCCATGTTAGCCACATTTGTCTTTAGTGTGTATTTGCTTGTTATTCTTGAACATTGCCTCTTTTGCAGATTTTTGTTTTCGTGCACAGTATGTTTTGTCCTAGATAACCCTGAAGATTGTTACTTCTGGTTGTGTCTAATGTTTTAGTTCAGGGTAAAACTGCCTGAATTTTTTTATGTTGCTGTGTTTTTTTTGTGTGTGTGTGTGTGTGTGTGTGTTTTGTACACTCTTAGCAGTTACTGAGCTAATAGTGTATATTTCAGTTTCTAGAGTCTCAACTGTCAGCACTATTTGTCATCAGAGCTGGCCTGTCAGATTATTTCCATTTCCAGGTTGCAGATCTGATGCCAATGCTGTTGTCAGCGTTGTGATCTTTTCCCAGCGTATCTTAATGATCCTTGTTGCCTTGGTGTTTGTAAAATGTAAAATAATCTGGATTATTTTAATCTGGATTATTTCACATCTGGATACGATAGAAATACTGCCAGTGCAAGGGTTGGTGAATGTGAATGATCACTGGCTTGGCCTGAGTAAAACACCTGTGTTTAATGTTCTACCACGTCATTCTCCAAACATTGTATTAATGCTACACTGTGATGTTATAAATGGGCCAACAGTGTGGATCTTGTCCAGATGTTAATAGAATCGACACAAAAACAGTGGCTAAATGCTCTTTGGATTTATTTCCTTAGCTAAACATTACATTAATATGACATGCAGGTTCAGGTAACATTCAGTATTGATGTTTTGTGAAGTTTGCTTAAAGTATAGAATGTGATGAGTTTCTTTAGCATTTTATTTGATGCACAGAGGGCAGCTGCTTTTAACGAGGTTGACTAAAAAAAGGTGTCATGTGCAGTTGTCCTCAGCCCCCAAATTAAAGCTTGTTTGTTGGTTCCAAATGCATGGCTGGACCAGCTGGTGCATACACCATGAATCTGTCTTTAGCTCCTTTTCTCCTGTGTGACCTGGTTCACTCTTTCTTGTAATAAAGCACCAACCTTAGCCAAGTTAAGAGTTTGATCGAAATGCAAACATAAGGTTTGTAAGATTTTAAATGTTATCCAAATGCTTTTTATATTACACAAACTAGACCGTTTGTGTAGATACTTGGCTGAAAAGCACTATGGAAAATGCACAGTGACATTGGATTGAAGATCTTAAACATTTAAAAGTCATTGTTTGTTAAACTGCTTTAAGCAGCTTAGGAGACAAGCTTGTGCATTTTATTTTAAAGAGTTTGCTGAGATGAGTTAACTCATCAGCACATTGCATTCATTAAAAAAAATTTATTTGAACTTTTATTTGTACTGGCAACAACAAAAATTAAATCGTTTAAACTGAGGAAACTGTAGTGTTCTTTTTATGCCATGATAACAAAACATATTTACAAGTTACACAAAATGTAGTTTGACAAACGAGTCAAAACATTGCATGCAGGCATCACTACTGGCAACGAAAGTAATGCCTTTGTTCACCAAATGTGTTGGGCACACCACAGACCACTTTACCCTTACATGGAATCTCACTGTGGTGCCAGTCACCTAACCCCTCCATATTCTACAGGGTCTAACCAACTCCACCCACAACATGTACACAGACGGCACTCATGCCTTAGGTCATTTGGTTTTTTTTGTTTTGTTTTTAAACTTATCTATGACCTAAGTCACTATGCCTACAATGACATCACAGGTTCCTCAGAGAACAATAAAAACCCTGGCACTGAGGACATATCCTGAAAGGTTACACAGAATTGTAGCTGTACAGCTCCTGGACTTCATGTACAGCTCCTGGTCTATAGACATGACATTACAATTCTGCCATATTCTCTGAGTGAATCAACACAAGGATTTGTCACAATAATATAGACATGTCTCCAAATGATGTGGAACACCAAACTTTTTTTAACCCTTCAAACAGGAAACAAACATAAGCACTTCAACTAACCTATTGGCGATTCACACAAACAAGGAGAGGTGAAGAAACAAATCTTTGGTAGGTTACTCCAAAAAACCCAACCTAACATCAACTGTACTAGTGAAAAAGGCACTTTAAATAGTCAACCGCATTTTCCACTGAAAATTATGTAAACAGTACATACATAAAGGCACATACTGTGCATCAAGTATACCAGGATTCAAGGTAGAGGTATTAAGACAGGTCTGTCAATGTCTTTCGAACAGCTTAAATGTACACTGTAAGAAATTTATACACCGCAAATCAGCACAGTGTACTGAATCAATACTGAACGAAACACTTCCGACATGTTGGTGAAGGTCCAGTTGTGCTTTGGACAGTTATTCTGCTCGTGACCAAATCCTTCAAGCGGCCGACGCACAACTCGAGCCTTTCGTTTTTTTCACAGCCCTTTTTATGTCCTTTTGAAGAAGTGCACAGGTCGCTAGTTCCCAAATGTGATGAAAAGTCCATCAAACCAATTGTGGTGTTGTACATTTGCACTGACCACAAAAGCCAGATGCCTGACTCAGACCCTCTCGGATTCTTTGCCTGATGACAAACAGCTGTGCTGTTCACCTTTTTTTCTTTTCTTTTTTTTTGCGGAATCCGAGACGCGTCTGGTCCTTCTCCTGTCCCTGACCGTCACACGTCCCCTGAAGTGGAACGGGGCATTCCCTACCGCTCTGGCCGATGCCGCTCGCTCTGTCGCTCAGCCAGGCCTCAACAGTCTCCGTCCTCGCTCTTCTCAAAGTCTGGGACCACCTGATCCGCGCAATGCCTGGAGGCGATCTGCTGCCCACCCGCACCCCCACTGCCGCAGAGCAGCCATGGGTGCAGCAGGATGTCGGGCGCCTCCAGTCTCTCAGAGGGCGACTTCCTCAGCATGCACCACACGAGAGACTTAGCCCTGGGGGAGAGGCTCTCAGGAATGGTGAAGGCCCCCCTACGGATTTTGCTGAACAGAGCCGCAGGTTCCACATCCTGGAACGGGTAGCGTCCCACCAGCATGGTGTAAAGCACCACCCCCAGGCTCCACACGTCCGCGGCCTTCCCTGAGTAAGAGTGGCGTGAGTTCAGGATTTCCGGACCAACGTAGGCCGGACACCCGTGCTTGTCTGTGAGAGAGTCGTCGGCTCCGTTCAGGAGACACGCGTCCTCCAGGTTCTGCAAGACCAGCTTTGTTCTGTGGGAACAGAGAAATTATTAACTCACTTTCAGCTCACTTTCTGCCATTTATTCTGTTGCAGACTTTGCGTTTGAGTGGTCTGAGAAAGGATGGTTTTACACTGCAGAATGTACAACGCACTTCAGTAGTTTTTCCACTGTGAGCTTTTTAAGAAAACGGCGTGAGCAGCCTCTAACTAACCTCTGCTCGTCAGCAAAGACGAACTTGCGGAGCTTGAGGTCCCGGAGGACGACGCCGTTGTCATGGCAATGCGCGAGTGCCGCGGCCATCTGCCTGAAGAGCAGCACGGCCTCGTCCTCCGGCAGACGCTTGCACGTGCGCACGTACGAGTGCATGTCGCCATAGTTGCGCTCGAAGAAGAGGTACGCGTTATGCTCCCCCATGATCACCTCCGATATCTTGCAGATGTTGTCGTGGGGCAGCAGGCGGGTGTATGGGGCAACAAGCTCATAGTACTTCCTCATGGAAAACACCTAGCAAAAGAAAAATCAACAAACGTTTTCACAAACCAGTAGTCATAACATCAGGCTCTTGTTTCTCTTGGGCTTAGGAATCACATAAAGAACAGTAAGAACCAGTAAACATGACCTCGTCATGGTACCCTGTCCATGGAATCATAGCACTCTGTACAGGGAAACTGTTTTCCTAACAAGTGTCAAATGACGCTTTTAATTGGACAGACAAAGACACCAGTGACTGTGCAGCGGGGAGCTTACCTTACAGGTGTAGACCTGCTCCGTGACACGGTGAACGGCCCTGTACGTTTGAGTGCCTTCTGTGGCCTCCAGTAGAACGTAGGGCCCAATGGAGGAGACACAGTGGTTTTCCGGGCCGACGTTCTCCGCGCTGTGGCTCAGCGGCCGCAGGCAGGGAGCCAGGCCAGGGGAGGGGGGCTGGTTCGTTCTGCGGCGTTTGCACTTCGGCGTGTCCGTGCTGTGCGGGTCCTCGCAGTCCACCCGTTTCAGGCTCAGGGGAAGAGTGGGCGTCGAGAGGTTCACGCTCATCTGGGGAACAGAAAAGCAAAGTTTTTTGAATGGATGAGGTCATAATCCTGTGACAGCGCATCGTAGCAAACAATATGCTATGCGTCTAATACATGCGGGAGCACTTAGTTATTCAATATTTGTAATCAGGTATGTATTATTAAAGCTCGTTTAAGTTGACAAACACCTTACTTTAGACTAATAGAACTGCACGGGTAGTGAAATCGGAGCTCGGTTATACAGGATAAAGTGCACAACAGTGAGACAATGCAACAATGACGATGGGAGATGGCAAAGTTGATTCACATCCGTTATTCTATCAAACGAGCTAATATGTGGCATCGCAGTAATGAGCCACATTGCAAGCGAGCTGTTACCCAAGTCACTGCTTTCGAAAGCCTGATCGCAGCCAGTGAGTCACATACACACTCAGGAGTTATTACACATTCAAGCGTGAGTCATAAAATGACGTAGCGCAGTCTCGTTTTTCCACTTGACTGTGGTATCTGCAGAGTACACATAAATGGTATCTGTACATTTATTTATTTGTAATCTGTGTGCTACAATTTGGTGAAATGGGGGGAGGGAGGCTGTTAAAAACGTTGAAACGCATTTGATTTGAGAAAGCTCAAACAATGCTGCGCATATCATCGTGAGGAGTGGTTGAAGAAAGAGTTGCACCATCACTTTTCCCTCTAAAGTTTAACCCAGACTATTTCACAATTATATTTTCTAAGGAAAGGAGTTAATCAGCGGTGGACACACATGGAAACATCTCTTATTCGCCATCAAATAGAGTGACTTCTAATGTGGGTAGTGAGATAATAGCCAACACGAAAACAGTTTCACTCACCTCGCTGGCAGACAAAGGATTCGCTCCTCTCCAAAACAGAACAATGGTATACGAACTCCAATCGTACGAGTTGTAGGCGACTTAGCTATTAGTCTCAATACATTTTCCACTTGTGAAGAAGCATTTGACCTCGACGAAAGCTTTACTGGATTTATGGCATGTACAGCAGCTAACTCAGAAACTCGGGCTAATGAATTGCCACGAGTCAACTTGACGAGGCGTCTTTGCTGGACTTGTCAGTAGTTGATTTAGGCTTAATTGTGTTTCCACCAGCTATAAAGTATCCAAAACAACGGCAAAATAAATATATGGACCGCAAGTTTGTATTCGTTGCAGAAATCGTTAGTTTCTTTTCGTCAACTCCAAACCAGATAACCTATCAGTCAATCTGGAAGCCTGGCGGAGACACCGGTGAGCGCGTCTGTTGTTGACACAAGCGTCTTTGTTCCTTATTCCCGCTGGATGAACGCTTCTCGTAGGAACAATGTTACGTTGGATTTCTCGATTTATACAGTATGCACTCCTCTGTGTTCAAATAAAGTTACGATATTTCACAAACAGATCACACAAAGTAAGTCGGGTATATAAGTTAACTCAATATCTTGAATTAACAGTTGAACGAAAGAAAAAAGAAGTTGTCCAGAAAAGTTACTAAAACCCGAAGACGTGTCCGTGGCACCACTGAGATTAGAAATAGTCCTTAGGTGTTTTTTTTCGTCGTTGACTATTCCTTTAAATGTGAACACGGATACCTTTATAAACGAGATTTCTAATCAGCCGTGGTCCCTCCGCCTGACCGTCCGACTGAGAACTCAATTTGGTTACCGATTCCTATTATGCTTTGTACATTACACGAGCCTTACTCGATGATGCTGTACTTAGTACGATTGCAACATCTAAGCTCCACCCCTTCTGCCTGACGACATCTATAGCAGACCGTCGCAATAGTAGACATTTAAGGTGAAGTTTGCATAGAGAGCGAACCAACAAAATCAGACAAAACCATAATATTATAAGCATCAAAGCTAGCAGTATAACACGCGAAACCAGCTCAATGCAGATGATATAGTGCACTTTCTATGTGACCCATTTTGATCATTAAATGAAGTAATCAAAGTTATAACTGAATTTTCAATCAGATCTAACTAATCAATTAACTGGTCAAAACCAACAGTTTCACCATGCGATAGATAACACAAAAACATTCAGACCCAACCACATACTATTAGTATTACCTCAGGTAGTATTAACAATCTAGACATTAACATCACTACCAAGCTTTGCACCATTAATCCTTGTACCGTTACTGAAAAGAAAAAGGACAGCATAAAGAGGTTGATGAAGTTGCCCGTTTCTTAAATTGGCAGAACAGCAACAATCAAAATGTCAATCAAAATATTACCCAAAGTCTATTATTCCAGTTGAACTCTCAGCCAAATGGTGAAGTTACTTAGACTCAGTAATGACAAATTCACCTAATTTTTAGATGTACTATTTATCAACTGATTTACAACATGTCACAAGTGGATATACCACTACCAATATAAAAATCATTAGTTACAAACAGAATAATCAGAATGTCAACCAAATACAAATATCTGATCTGGCATTCCTTGCTACAGCAGTAAACAACATACCTGATTTAGTAATACTGTAATTTCTACAACTCTGAAAGCTTGATGGAATATATTAATAATGAAAGAGCTTTACCCTTGCATCATGTAAACACATGACTATCTGTCATAATCCAGAATATACATTCAATAATCCAGACTATAAATTTAATAAATCATCAATCATAACAAATACATGGAAACAAAAAGGCATAACACATCTATAATTAATTATTTAAAAATTAATAATTAAATAATTAATAATTAAAACACTGTTACATTTCAAGAATTTTTACAAAATCACAGCCACGAAACGAAACAATATATTTTCAATTAAAAAACATTAGGTCTACACTTAATATAAAGCAACCACTCCCACTGGTGGAATAAATAATTACAATAGGATGTATTTTTTACTCTCAACACTGATATCAAAGCGGAAAAATGAGTAAGACAATGTATAAGATAAGGGTCTGTAGGACACTAACATTAGTACTCTCTACACTGGAGTCAAAATAGATCATCTCCATTATACCCATCATGTCAGGGTTTTTTTTTTGTTTATTTGTTTGTTTGTTTTGAAAAGCAGCCATTGTATGTTCATTCATAATTGGTGACCTTTCTTCACACGCAGACCTTTACTGGTGGGCTTAGGGGGGAAAACCATACTCTTGAACTGGAAAAGTTGTAATACAATAAGCATTGCACAGTGGTGTGGTTAAATATTTTATCTGAATAAAGATCTACAGTATATCACTAGAAAAATAGTCTACATTCAAAATCAGTTTGAAGCCTTTGAGATGTATTGCAATTAATTTATATAAAATTATTAATTAATAATAAGTCATAACGTTATTGTGAATATTGCCTATGGGGTAGTCCTAAGTCATAGTACGCATATCCTTTAACACAAACCACTTAGCACTTACATACTGACATAATCGATGTCTATGATGCAATTTATAACCCATTATACTGTATTTACTGGGTATAGTGTGTGTTTAACTGTCTTGTTTTTCTGCCTTTCTTTCTCTCTGTCTCCAATTTCCCTTGTTCCTTTGCTGTCTCTCTGAGTCACTTTCCGTATTATTTTGGGTTGGGATGGTGAAGGTGGAGTTGGAGGAATTTACGGAGTATGGGGTAAGGCACTTTGTTGTATCGATACATGACAACAGTACAATCATGTACTTGAATGACATGTAAAATAAAGAGAAAAAAGGTGGTGGTTCGGTCAAGTATTTTTGGCCAGGGGAAAGAGAGAGAGAGAGAGAGAGAGAGAGAGAACAAATACAATTAGCGTGCCATGAAAGAAAATATTTGCAAACATCGCAACGGTAAATATTTTTGTGTTAGCAGTAATATCATGCCAAGGAGCAGAAGTCCACTTTGTATTTCTTCAGAATGGAAAAGTGTATTTTCTTTTAAAAGTGCATTACGGCGCAATCGACCAAGTACAGTTTGTTGCAAACAGTTTGTTAATTAACTGCTCAAATGAAGAACTTTACCAGACCACACAGCATGCTATTTAAAACGAAGCCTCCGTGCCTCGTACGAAGATCACAGTGGTTGTGCATGCTAGACCAATCATACCAAGAATGAACACCGCACCCCTTGTATGACTCAACACCAATATTGGGCTTGCACCATTGTTGCAGTGTTTACTGACAAAAACATCCAGGTAACCTACAAGACACTGCGCTTAGCGTCTTAGGAAAGTGATTCTTATGAAATGGTTAATGTTTATATTAGCGAAGGGCAGTCATGTCCTAAAACAGCCAGTTTCAAGAATAACGAAGTTGTTGCTGTCATTAACAAGAGCGTTTTCCCCGGAAAGCATACTCTTCCACTCTCTCTCTCACAGAGTTTGCACGCTGCGATTCTTCAAGCTGCTGGTAGACCCAGGTGAGGCTGCAGAACGTTGCTGTGCTGTACAGCGCGCGTGGTTTCGGGGTGAGTCAGAAGCTGTATGACTGGGTGGGCGTCCAAGGCTTCCTGGCCTGTTCTATCAAAACCCGGGCCTTTGAGTTGGAGTTCAGTGAACCGGTCCTTAAAATGGAAATGACTTGGACGGACAATGTTTTTCAGCGTGCAAGCCAGCATCTCCGCCAGTCCGCGAATAGCAAGACCCATCAACTCAGCGTTAATCTATTAGCACAGGAAACAGTTTGGTTAGGTTTTGCGTTGTTTAGTGCTGTGGCGTTTCTGCCTGTTTTTACCGGCTGAGTCACCATGTAAAAGTATGACTCTAAACATCCTGTGGCTAAGGTAATTAGGTTAATTATTTTATCTCTTCGACAAGACATGGAAAGGGTGCAGTTCCTGTTCCAGAAATCCTCTGGCTGTTAGCATTGCAGAAATGGTTCTGTGAAAATACCACCCTTTCTGGGTTGAGACATAGTATCACCATGGGAACCAGCAACGTTCTGAGCAAAGTTTTTTTTTTTTTTACTGAAGGAGAGTTGAAAAGCCTTGGCACCAGCTGGAAGTACAGATACAGTGAATGCACAGAAGCCCAAGCTTGTGAATGTTGATTCTCTTTTTGCCCCACATGAGCCAGTAAAAACAGTCCTGCTTTTGTGGCCAGACTTGTTTTGATGACGGCTGTCCTGTTCTGCAGACACACATACACACTATTTAGTTATACCTTCTACAATTAATTAGCCTCATTTACAGAAGGCCTAATAAATGTGTCCAGATTAATTGATTTAGCTGTGATCTGGTTCTTTGCATCAAGGTTACAGATGTCTGACCGGCTGACAAACACTTTGATGATCTGTCAGCAGTAATATGTGTGTGCTCTCCTCCTGAAATAGTACAGGAATTCACTACTCAGATTGAAACATGCATTAAAATGTCCCCACTTGCCACACCCTCCCAGGTGGTTGTGTTTCCTCTAAGCTCTGGTCCTCCATCAAACAAATAGCAAACAAACAGGACATAAACAGGACACTATTTTATCTGTAATAAATGTTATATAAATGAACATTTATTACAGATTTCTGGACACTTTCTTGCTGTGGTTAAGTACACTGATGTGTACTTAACCACATTACACCGTTGGTCATGTACATTGCAAGTTCAGTAGTTCGCCTGAAAGAAAACAGTGCAAACTGAAAGCCACAGAATTCTTTCACCATGTCAAGTGTTGGACGGCACGAGTAGCAGCGCTCTCGGCACTGAGGCGTTCGAGAGTTCACTCTCGGGTTTCTGTGCAGAGTGGAAATGCTCTTCATTAGTGCACCAATTTACTATTCGCCCACGGTAGATGGGGGCTGAAGAATTGCATGTTCCTCATCATTACTCATGTGGACGCACGCGGAAGACAGAGGTTTTGGTTAGACGCGTCATGATGTCCCTTCAAGCCGAAAGAGAGAGAGAGAGAGAGATAGAGAGAGATTCTTATTTCCCTGTTCAGACTCACACTGGATCGTGTGCTGTTTTTTGAAAGCTTCTGAAAAACAGAATTCCATAGAAGCAACCAGCTTTCTGCACAAACAGTGTTTTCTTTCTTCAGACCTACTGACAGCTTTGTGCTCATGTTCTGGGTCTTTGTTGTGTCTCCCAGATGTCTTATTGGGTTTCACAAGACTTTCACAGACTTCTCAAGACTTTGTAAAGAGCACTTAAAACAAACATTTAGGCAACTAGACACCCCATACAGAGTCGGATCTAAGTACCCAAATTCATACAATGACAATGCAAAATGCCTTCTTTTCCCAGCCAAAGAAATACAAATCCCATTTTGAATAGTATTATAATTTATTCTTTATGTTGCATATTTTCAGAGCCTTTGAAAAGACCAGCGTTTGCCTTCTTTGCAACGATGGGTCTTTAATGCTAGGTCTATTAATTAGCAGTGTTTAACCCGTTTCCGTGGAGATGGACTTAACACATGCCATGGCTGCTGTTTCAAAGCCTGCAGTTGTGTATTACCCACCTAATGGTTTATTAATGACAGACCAAGCAACTTCCCTTTAACCCTCTAACATGAAAGAGCTGCTTGCAAACGCAAGAAGTGGAAAAGTCTTCCTTTCATGGTGCTTTTAATCAACACTGCCTCACTCTGATTGCATTTCAAAATGTGAATGAGGTCATATTTTTTTGGAATGCAAATTTTATTATTTAACTAAGTTATTAATACTATGCATAACAGTACTGGATGTGTATTAAGCTAGATGAGGTTATCCAGTAATCAGCACTGTATGCATATGTAAATCAAAAACAGAAGTGGATTCGAGGGTAACAGACTTTTAATTTGATTGCTTTACACCATTTCAAACAGAAAATGTATGATAGTTTCTAATAGATTTATGCCATAATTAAGGGCTTTCAAATCTTAACTGTCCGCATTGTCTGTGTCCCTTTTATCTGTGTGTGTGTGTGTGTGTGTCTTTTCATTCTAGCTAGTGCATGTGTTGCTTCGGGGCCTTTAAAGCCTGTGTCCTCTTAACCACTGAGCTGTTTTGCCAACAGCTTTTCTGAGAACTGAATGAATTGAATACTTCCGTCTGGACTTGGCTTTGTCTCTCTCAGGCTCACACTCTCTCCCTTCACTCCACCACCCTGTCTCTCCCCTTTCACCCTCCCTCCTGTTGTCTCTCCTCTGCCCACCCTCCTCTCTCATCCGCCCCCCTTCCCTGTC
>JAOXYF010000019.1:2888218-2910636 GCA_028565775.1 Sternarchorhynchus goeldii
GGGGTGAGCAGTTGCACAACTGGCTGTCTGAAGCTGCTCTCTGGATCTCTGGAGCTGCAGCTCCGTGAACTGTTTGTGGCTGTACTGTAGACTGGGGTAGGAGGGGCAGAAGGGTGGGGTGGGGGGTAGAGGCGGGGGCAGAGGTGGGGGTTGGATGCAGCTGAAATAAGATGCAGAGAAGACAAGGGCCATAGACGAACAAAGAGGGGAACAACAGTGATGGAGACACAGATCACAATGGTGGGAGTCAAAGGGAACACTGACCAAAAAATATCAATTTTTAACTTGATGTAATGACACACAACCCCCTTTTTTATAAAAATGGATTTTCTGCCTACTCTTTTCTGCAATACCTCTTATAGGGTAATAGAATTTCAAACCTGCCTGCCCTTAAAAGCACTGGCTGTACAGTATGTTAGTATAAGAAAACCTTTTAAAGGGGCACTTGAGCAAGGGAGACCATCTGATGACACAACAGCTCGATACTGCTGTGCTGCACGCGATCATATGCAATTCCAGGCAATAGCGCCGTCTGCCACTGCAATAGAACAGGGGCTCTGGCTTTTACTGATGCCGAAACGATCTGCAATCAGAGTGCAACGATGACCAACCGCAGAGCGTTTACCTTATGCGTCTCTGCCGCACACGCTGAGCAGACCCCCAGCCGCGGAAGGATGAAGGAGGGTCAGTCATGCGGGAGAAGCCGCTCGGAGACTACTGGGATTGCATGGGACTTGCAGGATGTGAGTCGGCCACAAACTGCTGGTCTGAGGTCAGCTTAGCAAGCGAGTGCGTGACTGTGCAGGCTCAGGCGGTCTGATCGTAGATCTGTGGCTTGGCAAGTGAGCATGTAAGCTGTTGCAAAGTGTGTTTGGTCTCTGTTGGGTTTTGTGTTGCGAGCTGTAATCATGCTCCAGGGAATTTTGCTTATCACTCAAACATCTGATCTCTGTGACACAGCTTTGTACCACACAATGCAAGAAAAAAAAATAGTGAGTGAATCCAGGGTTATTAAAGTGAGGGTTTGATTGCTCAACCAGCTGAACAGATCAACAAAAACAAACTTAATCACATTTTGGTTCTCTCTCGCATGTTGAATTCCACACCTGTTTTGCTGGCGAAATAAAGGTAGGCCATAGGGCATTGAGCCAGTGATTGACCTTTGACCCAAAGCCCCTGTGCCACCCGCGGAGGCCAACAGCAGGGGCACACGGAGTCCACCTGCAGCTTGAAGGGGAAACACTTCTCTCCCATTTGTGGCTCATTTCAGCTCCACTGTGGTTTTGGTCAATAGGAAGTACCGAGGGCCAAAGCAGGGTTTCCCTTGTTCTCGTGAACGAGTCATTGCAGAGAGACAGGAAGCCAAAGATAGAGAAAGAGAAGTTTCTTAGGAAAGTGGTATTCATTCCTCTTTGCAAGACTGATCTAGTGAGGCGCTGAAGCAAAGAACTGCGGGTTGTTCAGCTTGCATGACAACATTAGTCATTCCATGAATCTCAGTGTTATTATCACGTAGAGGGTTGTCGTACTTCTAGGTTGCTCTTTGTGATTTTGGGCCAGTTCTCAAGCCTCTGCTGCACTCCCATGCAGTCTGTAACTGCTTTCAGATCTTCACTTTTTTCCAGGAGAGTTGCTCTGTGACACTATCTTGTTGGACCAAGCTTTAACTTCGTTTGCATTGCCACAGATATGAAAAGCAGCGAGAATAAGCTCACATGAACCTGGCTTAGTGCTCTGTGATATTGTTTTGCCCGTTAAATTGCAGTTTCCTTCCTAAGATGTTGAGCTGGGCGGCCTGGAGAGTGACTCATTCCTAAAGCATGAGGGGAGACCTGGTTGTCGCTATGGCTACGATCAGAGAGTCGGCCATAGAGGCCTAGGGTTTGAGAGTGTTGTGCCTGTGTAGAATGTAGCAGTCTCTTGCTCACCAGTCAGCTCAACGCAACACATCCCACATGTTTGCACGCTTGTGTTTTCAGTGGAGCCAGTGCACACACCACCCACTGGGCAAACCTCTTTCACATGACGCTTGCATATGTGTGCATGCACAGTAGCTGTCCATGTGACTCAAAATGAAACCCACCACAGGAAAAGACTGCTATGCAGAATCAGAGATCATTTCAGCAGATCACACATCTGGCATTTACCCAGAGCCAGGACAGGATGTGTGTCGTAGTTCTTAACAAATAGTTTGTGCCATACAAATACTGAACTTTGAGTTTGGAAAAACAACCCTAATTAGATCCTTGATTAGATTACCTTTAAACTATATCATCTTCTCAAGTTGGAATGTGTGTAGGAGGTGGGGTTTCCCTTTTTGAGCCTGTCTAATAGAATATTTCATAAGATTAGGCTCTAGGGAGTGTCGTCAGAAAAACCTCACTTTTTACCATTAGTCCTTTGATAGAGTCGGCCAAGTATCCAAACTTACTCCTGCTTATTAAAAATGAGTTATTGTGTGATAAGGATCCTCTGAAGAAAGTGCAGCCTTTGTTGTGATTGGGTATTGGTTCAGGCTGAGTTTCCTCTCCTTCTCTCACCCCATTCATTCCTCCCAAGGGTCCAGTAGTCAACTAACCATTCTGGGTTGGTTCCAGAACAAGATTCCTTTTCCTCAATGGCTTAAAGGAGTTGCTTACTAAGAGGAAGAGTGGATTCACACTATTGACTGGATGGCCCACTAGAGGATACTAGATTTCTCAAGCCTTGTGTCCATTAGGAGATCTGGTTTCTTATCCTCTATTGATTGAGGCATGCTTCACTTTCCATGAGTAAGACGTTCTGTTTTCTGAATATTTATGCTTGGACCAACCCTGTATCAAATATCACATTCACATACCCCATACCACATTCATATATTCCATTTATATACTCCATACCCATTCACAAAGCATTAAAGCATTACTCATGCCTCTCAGTCTCTGTACATGCAAGTGTGTGTGTGTGTGTGTGTGTGTGTGTGTGTGTGTGTGTGTGAGTGAGCACTGTGTCAGTATTTAAACATTCCTGGCAATGCTATTAATAAAGAATCTGTGTGTTTCCCATGGAGGGAGATTGAGAGACAAAGAGAGAAAGGTTTAGCTATCTGTTCAGCTCACTGCAGTGGTGGTGAGGAGCAACGTGTGGGAGGGAGACGCATGCAGTATTCTGAACTTTGACCTCGGACGTGAAGGACTTCCTAGTTCCCAGAGCATGTTATAGCCTTGCCCAACACGTTATTTCTCCTTCTCAGTCTTTATGAACTCAGAAGAGAGATAAGAACAGATAACAAATGCTTCTCTCTTTTCACGGAAGGAAGTTTTTCCAGTGATTTTTCTAACCATTTTTTTTTCTCATTTCTTAAAGTGAAAATGTTATCCACTCCAATGCTTCTAGCTGTGTAAGGCTTGCATATCGTTTGAAATTCTTCACCATAGCCACTGTGAACTATGTAGCACTCTGACAAGACACTTGAGTCATGATTTGTGGTTGTGAGAATATTGCAACCCTTGTGGCAATATGATGACAGTGTTGCAACAAGAAAGCTTGTGACCAGTCATTAGACAACTCAGTCATTTGCTAATGTCTGTCTGGTTACTTCACAATAGGGACAACTCCGAGTTGCCTCAATGGTCAGCAAAATATACTCTTAAGCTTTTTATACCCTCCTCTCATGCTGTAACGCGGTCATGCAAGTTTCACAGAAGTGGACTAAGTGTAGTGTTGTGAATTACACCATACATGGGAACTCTGCATTAAGAATTTCCCTCTCAGTCATGAACTGGATTTAATTTGTGTTGACAAAACTCTCCCACAGCTGTTAACTCCTGGGTGCTTCATGCTGCCTATTTTGCTGTTCTGAAAGCCGGGACAGTGACTAAGGGCTTCGCATCCACAGGTCTTATTCTGTTCCAGGACAATCACATGCACTGTGGTGCATAGTACCCACTTCTGTTCTTCCAGAATGTTCCCTGTGCAGCCTGCTCTATCTTTAGTTTCCTTTTAGCTCTAGTGGGAAAAAAACAAGGTTTATTTTGCTCTACTCTCTCTAGGAGGGATACAGAGAGAGAAAGGGCAGGCTCGAAACTATTGTTGTAAATGGGTAAGAGATGAGGGTTCCGGGGGTGGGAGGGTTTGGGGGGGGGGGGGTACTTGGCCATCTCCGTGTAAACCAGACAGAGTTGATGTAGGTCTCCCTTTGTCACAGCTCACGGAGAGGAGGCCACGGGAGCGTCCCACAAAGCCACTTTTGTTCTGGCCCCGGCGAGGTGAGGACTGCCCAGCAATGGGTCTCTCTGCTCCAGGCCCGATCCCACATACGAGGAGCCACACCACAGCGTGCTGTCGGAGCATGCTCCACTTGCCCCTCCCATTGCACCTCCCCCAGACCCCCTCCAGCTCTGCGGTCGGGCCTTGTTTGATTGTCAGTGAGATGTTCTCACTTCCACATTATTGTCTCGTTTCGGTTCGGACCTCATTCGCCCATCCTGTGTTTGGAAAAGGCTGCGTCATGGGGAAACCGCTTGACTTTCACTCGTCATTGTCCATTTTGGGCCAAACTGAAAGTCTGAGTGAGAACGGAGGCACTGTGAGACTTGGCCAGTAGCAGACTGAGCTGGAACATCTAAGACTTGGCCAGTAGCAGACTGAGCTGGAACATCTAAGACCAGTGCAGTCCTCCTGTTGCTTCACTCAGCAGCATGGTGACGTCACCAGAAGGGCTGAATTGTTGTTTGGTTATTGCTTTGTGTGTTGTCTGTGACAGAAGTCTCCTCGGGGAGAGACACAATCAGTAAATGATCTGCAGTCCCCTCGTACTCCATCATCTGCCTATTTACAACAGGTTTTCCACATCCACACAAACACTGGGGGGGGGAGCGGGTGGAGGGGGAGCCCTACTCAACGAAAATGTATCCTGTGGAACATACACATGCACATTTGCATCTCAAAAATTATATAATCTAATCTGTAATCTTTAGGTTTTCAGCAGCCCAGATTTCAGATGCAAAACTGTGCAGGATTGCTTTGTGGGCAGGGCTACACACTTTTGTTCAGGTTTGTCTATATGTGTGTGATCTACTACTTCTCACTTCTGCTAATAGAAACAGAGCAGAGCTGGGAGCTGTTAATGGTCAAAGTGAACTGTGTGTGGATGGTATTATAGCAGTAGCAAAAAGTAAGAGGTATATTAAAGTGTGTGTGTGTGTGTGTGTGTGTGTGTGACTGAATGTCTGTGTGAAGTATGTGCATGTATTCCGAGAATGTCTGTGTGTGCTTGAATGTTTGTGTGGTGTATGTGCATGCATGCTGAGAGTGTGTGTGTGTGTGTGTTTCTCTGCCTGGCCGGTGAGTTTCTCAACATCCTCCCCTGGTCATGTGAAATATGAGTGGAACAGAGAGACACAGGATGTGTAGCCCAGGCTTCCAGCATGAGACACAACTCTCTCTCTCTCTCTCTCTAGTGTGTGTGTGTGTGTGTGTGTGACCTCGTGGTGTCACTATCTAAACCAGACCTCATGTGTCTGACACAGCATAATGCTGTTTTAGGCTCCATCTTATATGAAGTGTCAGTATGAACTTACTGATTATGGTGACAGAGAGGTCACCACACTCAGCCTTTTACCCCCCCTGTTAACTACCTGTTCAGAACGGCTCCTCTGTCCATGTACAACGCTGAAGTCACTCAGGGAGATATAAATAGTGTTAGTGAGAATATTCATTATAGTCGAAACTGAACTGCTCGTATGTATGTGAACAGGTACATGTAACTTCGATCAAAGCGTACGTGATACAAGGTTTAACGCTGCACACTCGCTATAAAGATCTGAATAAAAGATTTACGATGCAGACGAGCAGGCGAATTGAAGTGTGTGTGTGTGTGTGTGTGTGTGTGTGTGTGTGTGGAATCATGTAACACACAATTTTGAGTCAACTGAAAATAGATCTGCACTTTTATGGAGGATCTTGGCAGTTGCTTGTTTTTTCTCGTAACCTCTGTGGAGCCCAACACAACACCAACGGGGACATTTCACAAGTATGTATTACTACACTGAAGTGAAGAACTGCTATAGATAACTGTACACACACAGACTGTCCTGTATACAGTTTATCACTGTACACACACACACGCGGCCTTGTGAAGAGCATATCATTGTGTACACACACACACACACACGCACTGCCCTGTGAAGAGCATATCACTGTTCATCTGCGGGATGTCTCATTAGTATGCTTCTTCCGGACAGGAGTATACAGGATGTGGGGTGTGTGTGTGTGTGTGTGTGTGTGTGTGTGTGTGTGTGTGTGTGTGTGTGTGTGTGTGTGTGTGTGTGCGCACGCGCATGCATTCATGTTTGGAGTGTGTGTTTGTGTGTGTGTGTGTGTGTGTGTGTGTGTGCGTGCGTGGTGCAGCACTGGCCCTTAAAACATCTTCATGCACTTGCTTTAGAGCAGGTAACTCTGAATCAGCACAATCACAACATCTGCCCACCGTGTAAGATTGTAGCTGTCTTCACACTGGGTAGAGGCAGACAGCTTTGTTCTTGTTACTTAATACCAGAACTAAAATGAGATACAGCTATATTATATTATTTGTATTGTATACAGTAGTTAGTCCATTTATTCAAGATCAGCATTAGTTTGCATCTGGGAAGGATCTCACCAAAAAAAGCCCATTCCAAACTCTCGTGATTTTGCATTGTCGATAGTATTATAGTCTTGTGTGCCACCTAGTGGGTGATCAATAGAATTACAGCATTTGGCCGTACCAATCACACTCCCTCTGC
Source organism: Sternarchorhynchus goeldii (assembly GCA_028565775.1). Classification (NCBI taxonomy): domain Eukaryota; kingdom Metazoa; phylum Chordata; class Actinopteri; order Gymnotiformes; family Apteronotidae; genus Sternarchorhynchus; species Sternarchorhynchus goeldii. The sequence continues at coordinate 2,894,983 of JAOXYF010000019.1, forward strand.
TGTGCACCCAAGTACAGTGCATGTTGTTGAGGCATTTTATGAATGTCTGTACACTTACATACCACTTACATACCATGTTGTTTAGCATGTATTGTGCTTATATGCATGTTAATCTAAATTTATATAGCAACCAGTAGCTCCAAGTTTTTCCCCACTCTTCTGAATTTTCTTTTGTGTAAGCGAATATCTTGAAGATGCCTGCATCAACTTCCCCCAGAGGATGTTAATGGATCTCTGGCTGATAGAAGACAGAATAAATGCTCAACCCTTCAGTCTGATGTCACTGCCAGAAGGCTACAGGAGTTTCACTTCAGGCTTTTCTGTTGTAATCGGATCAACAATACTCCTTTGCAACAATACTCCTTTGCAACAATACTCCTTTGCAACAATACTCCCTTTGTTTTTGGGAGCATATACCTTTAATGTATAATGCACCAGGCTCTATTGATCCTGTTTATCACTATAAACACTTCAAATGAACAGTGCGTAAACCTGCACTGAAGTGTTTGTGGCATGTAATGAATATGAAAGGGAAAAAAAAACAGTTTGTTTCCTCATGTTATATGATCCCAGACATTCCCATCACATCTCTGCTGGTTGCACTTGAGTTTCCTGTGTCATAATGATGCACTTCCACCAGTCCCTTCTATCTTCCACCCTAATTTTAGGTCTGTCTTCATTCAGATTAGTGCTGCAGACATTAAATAAAACCCTTAAATAATGTAGCGAGTTTTTTTTTTTCTCACTTGGAGAGAATGTTGGCTCATTATAAAAGCTTAAAGGAAAGTCTCCGATTCACTTGGGCTTCAGAAATGTGTCAAAGCAATCAGACAAAAGGAAGTCCCTTCCCCGGGGTGCTGAGGGCAACCCAGCCCAGAGCGGCGAATCCCCCCCGTGACTGCAAAGCACACACTCTGTCAAGCGGAAATACAGATTTAGGTCAGGTGAATCTGATTATTGCTGTCCCGTGTAGCTATTGTTATGCGATATTAGGAAACGTAATGGAGAGGAACAGAAAACATCCTCAAGATCTGTGTGTGTTTGTGTGTGCTGGCACAGTTTGTTTTTGCACAACAGATTCTGAGCTACACTGACTACCATAGAGTTGTACTCAATTATACTAATCACTGCATTTGTGACCAAACAAGGCTTTAATATGTACAAGTGGATGCAGTTTTCCCTCATAGGAACAACAGGGAACGTTACAGTGGATTCCACATAGACTCTGTGTACTCTAGACCATGGCCTGATTGTAAACCTTCTTTAACCACAATTAAATGTACATGTTATATACATTTGCATTTAGATTTGTAACGCATCATTCGTCTTTCATTATTTGTTTTATTTTGTTCAGCTGCAAGCCTCCCATTTCAGTGTTTCATCCTGCTGCTTGCCTTTTTTAATAGGGAAGCAGAGTCCCTATTAAAGCGTTTTCTCACTCACTGACGGCCAGCTAATTATGCTGTGCACTACAATACCCAGAGGACGGAAGTCGGAGCAAGGAGGCGTGGTGGCAGCCACAACACTGAAGGACTGCACGGTGTGACAATGTGACATAATGTAGAGCCATGTAGTGGCAAGGCCGGCACCAGTGCCCTGCGGTGGGGGAGACCGGCACCAGTGCCCTGCGGTGGGGGAGACCGGCACCAGTGCCCTGCGGTGGAGAGACTGGCACCAGTACAGCTGACAAAAACACCCTTTAGGCGCAATAACAATGTTTAACAATACTAATTTAAACAAAAATATAAGATTCATAAATATAAGATGTTTTTATTTACAAGAAGACAGTGCCTCTCTCGTTGACAGACTCTTGTGCACACACCACACACACACACAAACACACATGCACAAAAACACAAACAATTTGCAATATAAGCTTTTAAGACGTGTAGGGGGGGCGAGGCTTTGAAGCCTCGCGGCTTGCTTGTCTGGTTGTCATGGCAACTCTGAGTGACCTTGTCCGATTCCCTCTGTCAGTGGGGAGATGAGGAAGCTTTAATCAGGCTCCGTCAGGCCATGTGCACAGCTCTGAGACAGCCCAGTCTGCCTGATGGCTGGTGACACTAGATAAAGCCCTGAGGAGAATACACACACACACACACACACACACTCACATGTGCACACACACAAACATTATACATATCTCATGGATCTGTGAATATCATGAAGATGTAAACAATGCTGAAAAATATTGCTTAATTTAACGTGGAACCCCTCAAATATAAATATTTATTATATAAAATATAGGTTAATTACATCAGTAATTTTGAATCCCCATGACAAAAAGTAAGTCTAAATAAGGTTAATATTTGTTTAATCTAGATCAATATCATAACTTAATGCCTTTATTTGCTTTATACCAAATGATCTGCAGCATAGTGTCACAGAGATGCTTCCAGTTTGAAACGCTACACCTCTCGAGTTTAGAGACGGCAGGGAGCCGTATTCCAGTTCAGGCCTGACGTGGTACGTGTTCTGCTCATGGGCTGTTTGTGACCGTGCCTCGGTGACACCAGGGTCCTGCAGAGGAACCGTTCCTATGTAGCCACAGTGAAAATATCATCAGTTCATAACCAAAAAATCCACATCCATTAACCATAAAAATTAGCGGCACAAGAAACAAAGTTGCATAAAAGTGTCGTGGTTTCCATGGCAATCTGTGCCACGTAAGAATGAGTTTGTATGTTTGACGCATGAATAAAAAGGACCTTTTATTCATTACTCTGCGAAGTGATACAACTCCATTTTAAAGAGGCTGTGTTTTACGGCTGTAGTTTTTAATCATTACCTCAAAACTGGGAAATTAACACACTTTGACCTTTTTACCTTAGCAAATGTAGCCTCTGCAGTTGAGCATTACTGAATGTTTCTAGGGTAATTTTCTTGAGGCCCATTAAACAAATTCCCATATGAGTTCTCCACTTTCAAATACAGTGTATCTTTGATTAAATGTAATTTTAAACTCTTTTTTTAACTTCATTTTTGGGGCATGCTATGTAACTGTTTCCTACTGTGTTAAACTGCTTTATGAGCACAGATGCCCTGTACCTGGTTGTAAAAAGCTGTGTGGACTCCAGTTCCTTTACAGCTTTCAGATCCTTTTTCTGTTCTGTCTCCCTCTTTCCCACTGAAATAACCACCGCAGCTCTGGAGGATACTGCTGTCATTAACACAGCAGAGGGGGCATGCAGTAATGTATTGAAGAACTATCTCTCTCTCTCTCTCTCTCTCCCTCTCTAGCACTGAAATCACGCCCACTATCAGGAGAGTGCATATTTATAAAGCTCCGTTGAGCGTAGTCCTTACACACTCGAGCGTGACCGTGAAAATGGATTACTGTGCAGATTTCAGCTGAGCACGGTTACGAGCGTGCTGGGCTGATGCCGGCATTAACCAGCTTAGGAACATGGCCCGAATTCATCACCTGCACCTCAATCGATCCCTTTGTCTCCTCCCTCACCCCCCCAGAGGCCTAGCCCACCGCCTCACCATACACCCCCGCCATGTGTGTGTGTGTCTCTCTGCCTCCACGGGAGTTTCGTTTGCCGGAGACGAGAACATTGTCGACGGAGCCGTGTCTCCAGAGGATGGTCCTCCTCTTGCAGGATTTACTGTTTCATGGCCTTCACTGTCCTGAAAGGATCGAAGAGAACTAATTAAAAGTAATTGGAAAATTTGAATCTATCTGCCTGGCCACTTCTGAATAGGATGTGATTAAAGCTTTCTAACCTAATCAGTCAATACCTTTTTAGTGGTTTGGTTTTTTAAAAGCAAGCTTTGAAATAAACAAGCCTGCCTAGTGTTCTATTATCAAACCACAGCTCAAAAAACACCTCTGCATTCTCCCATTCTAAATCTGTGTCAAGAAATAACTTGAGTTAATTTGATTAATGTATCTAAATTGGTGCAATTGATCTCTTCAGAACTGTGCAGTACATAGTAATGTCTTCAGTTAAGGAAGATATACTCACATATATAACTTCATTTTGCATTGAGTTTAGTCTGTTAGGGACCCCAGAATCCCAATGCTTGGATCAAACTAACCACTAATGTGAGGCAAGGTGAGGGGTTTTTTTTTAAAGGGGAGGTGCTCTAATTCATTACTTGCCATGATAGAACCTTTGACCCTCCCTGTGATGGATTAGAGGAGGATTTCAAGGGGAATGACTTGGCAACCATACCCGTCTCCCTTAATTGCCGTCTTCTCCAATCTGCAAGGGGCATTTGCCAGAGCCTGTGGCCCCATGTTTTAAATGATACAAGTCTGTTTGCCCTTTAAAATGCTCTAACCTTCATTGCTTGTGTGCGTGTGTGTGTGTGTGTGTGTGTGTGTGTGTGTGTGCGTGTGTGCAAGCAGTGGGAATACAGATATATCTAGGTCCACAGATGTACTATGTTACTAAATATACTATACATTTTACACATATACATTTTTCAAGCTATAATTTAATCATCTGTGGTTATTCATTGTTGTGTCCACCAGTCTAACCTAGACTGTATCTGTATGTGTGCTACATGCCTCCCACTGGGCTGCAGAACTGGAGGGAGACACTGGTGTCATCAGTTTATGTGGTTGGGATGCTTCTGCTTTTACAGATAAATAAATAAGTCAGAGAGATGAAATGAGGAGTGGGCTTTGTGTTGCAAGCTCATTTCATGGTCGTGTGTGTGTGTGCTTGGTGGATGCCCATGGGCTCCTCTAATGTGTGACTGCAGCTGCAGAAATGGGAGTGGGGAGGGCACACTCCCCTCTGCTCATCAGTGGAGTATGGAGGCCAGACCACGCCCCTTCCCTCTGCTCATCAGTGAAGTATGGAGGCCAGACCACGCCCCTTCCCTCTGCTCATCAGTGGAGTATGGAGGCCAGACCACGCCCCTTCCCTCTGCTCATCAGTGAAGTATGGAGGCCAGACCACGCCCCTTCCCTCTGCTCATCAGTGAAGTATGGAGGCCAGACCACGCCCCTTCCCACTGCTCATCAGTGAAGTATGGTGGTCAAACCATGCCCCTTCCCTCTCCTTTTCACTTTCCTTCACACAGCTCTGAGCATAACACACACACACACGCACACACACACATACACACACATACACAAACAAACATAGTTAATCTCAACCACAAACAAATAAACTGCTAGATATGGGAGGGGACAGAGTATGTGAGTGACACTGATTAGATGGAGTAGCTTCCCTCTGAGGGGTTCAGTGGTTTCTCTGTAGGCTTTGTTACAGGCATTGTGTTATTAAGCACTGTTTTGCTAATCTTTGGTATTTGCCTGATTTCACATTTTTAAACGTATCACTGTTATTGGCACTGCAAAGACAAAAAAACCCCAAATAAACAAACTCAAAAGAAATATCCATATACAGTATAATACCAATGTATGTTTTCTAAAGTGGTTGTAGTTGTAGATGTTCAAAGGCTTTAGTACACTGTGTTTTTTAAACTAAAGCTCTCCTTTGCATTAGAAAGGAATGCAGTCATTTCCAGAGGACGTAGTTTGGAACACAGGGACATACCCTTCTGTTCCATAGCCCAGAGGAAGCAATGCTATTGAGAATAGCAGGTTGAGTGCTTTTTTCAGTCTGTAAGAAAGGCCAGCAATAAACTACTGTAGCTGCTTCGCCCACCGCTCTCATCCAGCACAGAGCAAATTGTGCATGAAATTGGTTCAGAAAACACGAACTGGAATGCTCCTGTCTTCCATCCACTTTCTGCTGCATCTGCAAAAAGTAAAGGGGGGTGGGGAAATGGGTGTTTAATTACACGGTATTAGTGCGTCGGTGGTGTGTCTGATCCCATTGGCTGAGAGGAAGTTTGAGTAATGGGAATGGAAGCGCGCGTGGATCGGACCTAAAGATGAGACAGTCCATGTGCTGGGGGTCAGAGATCGGAGCAGCTTGTTGGGGGCCACGAAGAGTCACTGTGCGCGTGGTAGCTTTGAAATAAAGTGTTCCTTTGGGCAACATGATAGACGGTGTGGCAGCAAAAAGCTCACCTTGGAGACCTGTGATTTAGTGCAAATATTTACTAATTAAACCAGCAGGTCTGGTTGTCCTCCACAGTCAGCGCGGTGATTAAAGGCATCGGGTGTGTTATATTGCTGTGTCTGTGCCAAGCGATGATTCTGCCATTTACTATCCAAGAACTGTTACCCGTGTTTTAAGAGTGCATACGTTAACTGGCACACTCAGTGCACTTGACTACAAGCCTTATGGCATTCAAGAAGCCCATCGACTTCTAAATGTGCTTATGATTAATAGAGCCCTTAATCCAGAGCTACTATTAGAACACTCTTTATCTTGCTTTTCCATTCACACTAGGTCCCAAGTGCAAGGTTACAAAAATGTCCCTTGTGTCTGACACACAAGTGACACGTAGGAACCTGCTGTAGTTGAGAATGACGCGAAGGATAATCCCTCATCTAAATGTGTGTTTACATGCTAGGGCCCGATCCAGTTTCTAAGAGGCTTTACATTCCTGGAGACTCATGGATTGAGACTAGTAGACGTTTGAGCCTGGCCTCATTATTGATATGAATCAGAGGTAATTTGGTTATTCTTGGGATGTACATGAGAGACTTGTCGACCTTGAGGATCAAGACCTTGAAATGTATTTAGCAGAGTTGTTTGATCCAGAAACTTCTGAACACCATTCATGATCAGACTGATGGCGATGAAATGTATCTTTGTGTATGGCTGACTGTGGAAAAAAACAAGTAAACAAAAATAACATTTAATAGATTTCTGAATCTGAGTCATCAGAACTAGCAAGACAATAGCCAAGTGAGATTGGCATTCTTTGAGACCAGCATGCAATGAGATCAGCGAGCAGTGAGACTAGAGCTGTACAGATACGTTTCAATGAGGACCAATGAACTAGTGAACTGTTCAGTGTTAGAGCTGGGGAGGCATAGGCATAGTGATGGACAAGGCCTTTAATTCTCATCTCAGAAATGACAGGCTTCATCCGAAGGGCCTCGTTTGTCCAACAGTAATCCTTGAGATGGTTCCAGATGGATTTAGGTCAAAACTTAACAGTCAATATCCAAACCGTCTATCAGTGTCCCAAGGAAACCACGTTTTTTCTACATTTAAGGAAAGAACACTCTCATTTCCACATTTATAGAATGAACATATATAAATGTATGTATATATCTAATTTACATAAAAAACATCACTTACTGTGTTTGTGAGATCCATGCAGGCTTTAAGCTCTGGAGTTTGTAGTTGTTAAAGGATTTAATTTGTGGTGGATATGTTAATCTGCCTCTGTCACTGAATGTATGCCGTTCCAAAGAAAAGATGAAGTCTGGCTCAGGCAGACGTTGTGTAACTCCTCAATCCGACACCCATTACGTAAACCCAGAGTGATCTCTCACAATGGAGGCACTGCAGGAAAAGTTTTTTCAACAAACCGTCCTCTTTAATAAGAACGGAGCTGCAGTTTTAACAGCCGCTCGAAAACTCCCACAGCCCGTTTAGAGAAGCTTTAACTGGGTTTAGAGAGATTCAGGATCTGGGGTTTAGCCTAACCCTGTCGAGGAAGGGAGTAAAACCCAGCAGAGCACGCGGGATTAAAGGGGCGCCCATCAAGAGCTGGAAAACGTTAAGGCCAGGCAGAGGCGGGGACAATGGAGGCTGTCTTATAGACAGGTGACTAGGCCTGAGAACTGTGGATTTATCACCACTTGGATATGCTTTCCCTGAGGGTTGGCAGTGCTTCAGTATGTGCTGCATGTCACGGTGAGAGTGGGGAAGTGATTTTTTTTTTTTCTAGGAATCCAGGCACAGTGAGCTTAAACCATGTTAATGGAGTATTCAAAAAAAGGAAGGTTGAAAAACGTTTGCTTGTGTGCTTGAGCGGTTTGTGCAGATAAGCAGTGACCTGCGCACACCTCTCTGAGTTATTCTACAGCGTTTAACAAGCCAGGTGGGGAGGATGTGTTTACGCGTGTGGCTTATGTGTGTCTGTCAGATCTGACAGAATCCACATACACTCAGCATCTGTCTTTCCGCTGGTAAGGTGTGTCGATTGCTTGACAATTTGCCAAACCTTTTTTAAAACTCTTGCTCCTGGCTGGCTGAATTTACCCTGACATTTCATTCAGCGTATTTGTCAAAATGCCATAAAAGATTATTCGCATGTCAAGGATTAAATTCCCCCGCAGAACGCAGAGACCCTTTGGTAGTGTAATGCTCTTCACATAATACAAGCTAAAGTAAACGGCCACTGAATAAACATTTTCTTGATATTAATTTATGATTTAATGATATTAAGGATGTAGGCCAAACTATGATTTTAGTAGTTTTGTTCTAATCTACTTCAACTGCTTTTCCAGAGATAAGGGTAATGAAATTATTATGGTCACTACAGGTCTGCTTCACCACAAACGGTCAACTGTTATTGGAGTCCATAAATCAACATCCTACCAGGTGTGAGTTCCTGTGGCTGTGGTACCTGATCGTGTTATGGTGAAGGACGCTGATCATTTGTGGTCATCTTTGATTGCTCAGTGGTGGGAAAACTCTTGGTCAAGATAAGATAAGGGATGGTGAGCTGGGGGTGGAGGTGGAGTTCTGAGTGGAGCTGAGGCAGAGATGGTGTACTCTTTCTTGTTCTTCATTTCTCTTTCTCTCTCTCTTCCTCTCTCCATCAGTCGTTCTCTATTTCTGATATTTACAGTATAATTTGTAAACATTGTAGTGTAAAGAATATTCTTAACTGATGTTGGACTATAGAACAATAGTCTCAATATAAATGATCATTATAATTTGGAGACAGATGAAAGGATAACTAAATGCTATGATAGTCATTTTCTGAATAAGTTTCCTGTTTGCAACACATCTTTTGGTATGTGTTTGTGCATTTATATGTGTGTTTGTGCTTGTGCATGTTTGTGTGGGGAGGTGCATGTCCATCTGTGTGAATGTTTGAGTTTGTGTCTGTGTATGTGTGTGTGTTTGTGTAGCTTGTGTGTTTGTTTGAATTTGTGTGTATGTGTGTGTGTGTGTGTGTGGTGCTTTGTATGGTTGTCTGTGTGTGTGTGTGTGTGTGTGTGTGTGTGTTAGTCTAACAGCAGGGTTGTGTCTAGAGGATGTGTGTGTGTGTTAGTCTAACAGCAGGGCTGTATCTAGAGGATGTGTGTGTGTGTGTTAGTCTAACAGCAGGGCTGTGTCTAAAGGATGAGTGTGTGTGTTAGTCTAACAGCACGGCTGGGTCTAGAGAATTTGTGTGTGTTAGTCTAACAGCAGGGCTGTGTCTAGAGGATGTGTGTGTGTTAGTCTAACAGCAGGGCTGTATCTAGAGGATGTGTGTGTGTGTTAGTCTAACAACAGAGCTGTATCTAGAGGTTATGTGTGTTAGTCTAACAGCAGGGCTGTGTCTAGAGGATGTGTGTGTGTGTGTGTGTGTGTGTGCGTGTGCATGCCCTGAGAAGGATGCCCTGTGCATGTACAAGGTCAGACAAGGATCTAGGTCAGTGCTTGAAGCAGGTTGCCAGATTGATCACAACCATGCTGTAGACACAAGGCACATGCAGACCCAGTCTGAGAAATGCTAATGTAAGAGTGACAATCCTGTCTGTCATTCTTGTCCCAGGCTCCAAGGCTGTTATACTGAGTCTCTATGGGTATTATTTTCCTTTATATCCAAATTTTCTCCCCCCATGCTATTCAACATAAACTTATATGATGGGATTTCTGTTGGTCATGAATGCTTTCACTGAATCCACTCAAAGGGTAGTGCTACAATAAGGATGCTAGTGCTACAATAAGGATGCTAGTGCTACAATAAGGATGCTAGTGCTACAATAAGGATAAACAGCAATGTTATATAAAAGGACTTTTATGTTGTATATATTACTTTTATTACTTGTGGTTGCATAAGTTTTCCAGTACAGTGTGTTTTCTGAGAACATGCCCCCGTTCAGGTAATACATACATGATGAAATGTGAAGCTTTTCAAAAGTAAATAAGAAATATGATTTTCTAATACACTAACACACACAGACGCGCGCACACACACCCACACACACACACACACCCCTCCTCACTCAGCTGTGCACATACACACACGTACTGGTTGACACACCGTTGCTCTTACAGTTAGCTTGGCAAATAGGAAAGTGTCAAGGCTAAAATTGCCTCCCCAGGAAATGAAAACTGGTGCAGTTCATGACATTCTAAAAGGGGAAGTAGTCGTGACGTGATGCTCGTGCACCTCACTGTCTTTTACACAGACATACTGTAGGGTTTTACACAGACATACTGTAGGGTTTTACACAGACATACTGTAGGGTTTCTCTTCAGAGAATAGCATGGAAAAAAACAAAACAAATAGTGAAGGCATCAGACACAGGATGGACTCCATTTTTTTCACTAAAGAGACAAGAAAAAGATTAAAAGAGCTCTTCTTTCTTTCTTTCTTTCTTTCTTTCTTTCTTTCTTTCTTTCTTTCTTTCTTTCTTCCTTCCTGTCCCTTAGTTGTCCCTCTCTCTTCAGAAACGTCTCACATCTGACAGCCACCTCACCTCGTTGGATGAGTTGTGTCAGCATAGCATTATGGGCCAGAGTCACATGACACAGCAGCAGAACAGCAAACAGGAGGCCAATCGCTGTAGATGTCTGGTGTCTCCACTCCTGGTACCATGCCAACACAGTGGGTGTGTGTGTGTGTGTGTGTGAGGCCACACCTTCTGAGCCCTCTGATTACTGTCTTTTCTTGGCACTCTGTGGGTCTCTGCTCTCCATCCAATTGTCTGGAGACAGGGCCAGGAGGGACAGGCAGTCCAAATCTGTGTGTCTTTGTGTCCCCCGGCCCCTCGGACAGCTCAAGAGGTGTTTGGCTCCAAGCATGGCTACCTCTCCTCTCACTGAACTGACTCAGGATCCCACACATTCACCTTGTTAAAGTTCTTTTTTAGATTTGCATTATCATTCTTTCAACCTTAAGCAAAGGCGTAATGGGTTGGGGGGGCTTGTACTTGCAGAGGTAAAACATCCTGTTTTGTCCTGCACGGAGACACGTGTAGTCTTCTGGGGCAATGTGCCCCTCTGGCCTGCTAATCTCCGCAGCGTGCGAAAGTGCTGAGTCATTACCGCGGCTGGCTGAGTCCCAGCGGCCTGTGAGGAGATCAGGGAGAAGTCAGAGCTAGCTAGAAGCCTGCCACTCCGCAAAGCGCCCCGTCGCAGGTACAGCCAAGCATCCTCCATGCCCTTGCCAACTCCCCTTGTCCTGGTCTCCCCAGTTGTCTCCCCTTAGTCTGGTCTCATCTCCCTGCCTGCTGGATACCTGTCTGTCTGTATCTCTGTTTCTATCTTGTCCCGCTCTCGCATAAGTTTGCGACTGAACCCTTTTCTTTGCTTTCATGCTGTGTATGTTTGCTCTCTTTTTTGCTGTGTTGCTTCTCCTGCTTTTGCTCCCAGCCTCCATCTTGACTCACCCCCAGGTTCTGCACCTCCTCCGTCCTCACTTCATCCCCAGTTTCAACACCTCGTTCAACACCAGTAACACCAGTCTCTGTCTCGCTTCACCCCATTTCTTCACGTCCTCCAGGCTGTACAGACCCCCCCCCCACCATTCCTTGCTTATCACTGCATAATTGGAAGTGCAGCAATTAGCGCGTCTTAATTGATCCACGTGTGGACAAAAGCGGACTGACGCAGCACTTCAGCGATCGGCCTGCACCCCCCCCACCCCCTCCGCCGCCTTAGTGGAGCACCGCTTGAGATAAATCTGTGCCGATGGGCTGCTCTATTTCACACACTGAATCGGAGGAAAGCAAGACTGCCCATCTATAGGCCTGTCCTGTGGTGCAAACTGCTCTTGGAGAATTATAGGCACCCAATTATTCAAAGCGTAAAACAGCTATCTGCTTAGCCAAGCGCCCTAGCCAAATTCAATAATTTGTTCCACCGATGAGGCTCTGCTTTTACTGGACACAGATATTTTGCCGGCATCTATCACTGAAGTGTGCGCTCGGACCGCTTTTCCGATACGGGATGGCGGACAGTGGAGTACAACTGAACTCCGAATTGACTCACTCAGCAAGCTGTTATAGCAGAAGTAATGTGAACCCTTGGGGAACAGGCTGTGTTGTAGTGTCTGAGAACAGATGATACAATTGCTGCGCTCTTTTTGTCGGGAATCACGTTTCGGTGTGACCTCAGGTCTGTTGGAGGGATACATCAAAAGCTGTGTGAAAGCTGCTAGCCATAATCCTTCTAATCCTCTCAGGTATGATGTCACTATGCACCATAAGGCATCTTACTGCTGACCGGAAACAAAGTAACGGGCCCTTATCAGATATCCTGGTACACTAACCTATGGCATGTTAAAGCAACGTATGACTTGAAAAATAGTCGATTTTGCATAAAATGTAAACAATCATAAACCTTTCAACATATGTATATTGTAAATTTTATACAAATAATGTATAATAATAATATAATTAATAATTTTATAATGTTTGTATAAAAACTCTGTATAATGTATCTTATGTTAGAAAACTGAATGCATAAACTTTGTCTTATTTCAAACTACCCAGTCTTATGTGAAAACTTCAAGTATCTGTGTTAAACAACTTCCTGTATGAGAGCAGGACTGTATGACACAAGCTCATATTTTCAGTTGAGATATTTATATGATTTTTGACCCCACTGCACCATTCTGATACCAGGAAAATCACATGGTCCCAGTTCCTTGGAAAAGGCTAAACTAGAGTTCCTCTCAGAGCTTGAGGACCATCTTCCCAAGAGCAAAATCTCATTAAAATGGCAGACTACTACTCTGAGTGCAACACTTTGAATGTTTTGAAGGGGAAATGTGCTGATTTCTTCCCCAAGCAAACATCATTTGCACTATACATTGTAGAGTCTAGCGTTGGACAATCAACTAAATTGCTCTCATAGCTATAAAAGAGAAGTCTGATTTGTTGTAGGCTGTCATCCAATCTTCATGCCATCTTTACAGTATTATGATTGAACTGCAAATGGATTTGCAAAGGAATCGATGCGTAATTAAGTCAAAACTTTGTTTCGAAGAAATCTGAAGAGCGTTTTTAGTTCCAGTTGGTGAACGTGCCGTGCGGTGCCTGGAAATGTCTGTTGCTCTGGCTCAGGTTTGTGGAGATGAGGTGTTTGTTGTGCATGGCTTTGCCCGTGAGCAAGTGCTGGCGGTAATTTGACTGCACCAGCCCCGTGAGCCTGCGTGTTCCAACCACAAGAACATCTGCATCCTTTCTGAAACTCAACGTCACAGATGCAACAGGAGCAATCCACAGTACAAAACAGGTACACACTTTCTACAAGCACTGGTATCACCCAGGTTAACCCCAGCTCCAACTACAGCGCTTGGAACTAGAACCCAATAACTGACGTATCTCTGCCGTAGACTGCGGCATGGGTAAACATGTCTGTGTTTACAGAGTTTCCACCTACTCACGCTCTTTTAAATATAAATGCAAGTGCACAGAAACACAAGGAGGCCATGTGTGTGCTGAAGTAACTCGTTTATTAATGAGCGCGCCTGTGTACTTACAGCTCTGTTCAAAATGAGAGACTGTAATGCTGAAATCTGGTCATTATGTACAGTAAAGTGATTTAATTCTGCCTGCATAGAAATGCAGTGTAGCTGACTACAAAAGCAGATGCACGCACATACAAGGAAGGCAAAGCTAATCATATGGAAAACCGGCCCACTAAGGTGAATGTTTTGTGCACAAAGTAAGATCTTTTTTATTATTATTTTATTATTTTTTTACACAATAAAGAGAAGAGGCATAATGATGAAAACACACACCATGGTCTGTTATCTGCAGTGCTGAAGTAATCCTTACAAAATGAAAGAAAGTGGTCCTGATCACTGGGCACTGCAGTAACATCAAAACTGCACAGGCTGTTCTTGTAATGCTACAAACAGGACATTTTGGTGTGAGACTAAGCAGTCTGACTTTACACTTTGTTTGTTTGTTTGTTTGTTTACATGCATAATGCGAATCTGTCCGTCTGTCCGTCTATGTAAAGTCCACGATTAGCTTCCTGCGATTGCAATGCTGGTTTACATTTGGCCTGGAAAAGTGCCTACATTTATGATTAAGGAAATTAAAGTTTTCATGACAGAAGGCGCTGTTTAAATTCTTAGACAGGAAAAGTTGATGCTTGATTCACGTGCTTGGATTAACAAAGAAAGTCGTCTAAATGTTGCAGGGTGTTGATCTGTTGAAAGTGCTTCTGTCTCGTACCCCCAAGGAAATCCACAAGGCATGATGTGGTGTTCTAAAAATAATTATGCTGGATTAAGCTGTTTGCAAATGAACATACAGCCTGTTTTCACCCTGCTGTTTATATCTGTGAAGACCACAGAGGCCAACATGTTCATCCTGGATTAACAGTTATGTTCATATTAAGTAGATTTTATAAACCTAACCATTTTGGTAGTAACACTGAAAGTTTATACATATCATAAACAAAGTGTGAGAATAGTAAATGTATACAAACTCTAAAAAAAAAATGGTATTTCCTATTAACAGTAAATTCTGGAAAACAAGATGTTAAAAGAAACCCATGAAACCAGTAAACAATGCATACTGTGATGTGAGGCAATACGGTTATACTGTACTGTTTTTGTCAGTGTGATGTGTAAAGTTCCAAAGTGTTATATCCACTTCAGGCTAACCTGTGAGTTGAGAAATCGATCGGAACTTTTGAGAAGAACCTCGTGTGACTGTCCCCGTCAAGATTAGATTCCCTAGCATCCTGAAGACATCCTGGGACACCACTTCAACACGCAACACGTCAGCACTGGAGTGAACTGCCAACAGAGAGTCCTTTAAACCTTCCACGAGGTGTGGTTCAACTGAAAGAATACAGAGGCCCTGAGGAGCAGGCTAGCTCTGTGGCCTGTAAGGCGATCTGAGGTGAGCCTCGCGCGGTGGGGATCTTGTTGATCAACATGCTTCGTTATGAAATGGTGAGGGGTGCTCCGTTTGGGACGGGCTGAGAAGGAGAGAGTCCGGCCTGCGTGAAGTCAGCTTTGTCCTCATGTTTCAGACTTCCAGAATGCTATTCATCAGGAGAGTGGGAGGTGTGGACCAGATGGGTTTTTTTTTTTTTTAACACTAGTTCATTTATATACAGCTTTTTGCATCTATTACTTTGACACTAATTTGTCTGCTGCCCATCTGTGAGTAGCCCCTCCCTCTCCTGCCACTCGTTCTAAAATATTGAATAAATAAACAATTGAGTCTATCAGAAACATTAACAGACAATATATTAAATAATAAAAAAATAAAGTAATTGAATAAATAATCCAGAGATGCTGGTAAGGTTACTACAAAGGCCTCTCTTTTCAGAAACCCTCATTTTAACATTTTGTTGGTGGTTAAGCAAATGTTTTTTTTTTCATTGAAAATGTGTGTGAAAGACTGCACCATGTCATTGGGAAATATTAAATCATTTAAAAAGTTAAATTCACCTGGTAAATTCACCTCTGTTGCTACTTACAGTCATTTTGTGGGTGAATTAACGGTTGTGAATGTTCATATGCATCAAAACAGGGACGGTGTAGTTCCACAGTAACACAGTAAGCTCACAATAATAGTCCTGAGTCCATTTCAATACTGCTGGTGTTTGGTTCAGTGTGTAGGCCATTTTT
>JAOXYF010000019.1:2921412-2936993 GCA_028565775.1 Sternarchorhynchus goeldii
TAGATCTCAGGAAAGTCGGCAGACACATGCAAAGATCTGTCATCTAAACTTTCTCAGCATGGAATTTTAGAGATGATCTATGAGCGTCTAAGGAGATGCCAGTCAAAAAGTCCGAACTGGAGATGTGGGAAGCCGTACGTTTGGCTAGGGTTTGCTATTTTGGAACTTCAGAAGAGCAAGAGAACAGCAGAGAGATCTTGTTAAGAAAGTGCTAGAGGATGCAAGGAATAGTACATAATAGTACCTGTCTATTGCCACTGATGCCTTCAGAGGCAGGTGTCAATGTGTTTTGGGATATAAAGGTTTTAAAGTTTTCATCACAGCTGTCATGCATAATGAATACATCTGTTTTGACATGCCCATTTACTCTGGATATAACAATAACAATGTCCCAACTCTATGGCTTAAAAATGTGGAGTCAAAAAACGTCTATTGACAATTGCATCATAATTATTGCATCATGGTGATCCTTGAGAATAAAGCTCTTCAGATATTTGCATTCAGTATCTAAGTGGTTTTTAGTCCTCAATCCATATTCTGTACATTTGTACAAAATCAATATTGCAGCTTTATTGATTTACAAGATGAGCTTTTATGGGTAACCACTATGTTCCCTCATCCCTGCTCTAGTGTTACTAGATATTACATGCCAACACAAGTCATCACACACTCAATTTACACACAATCCTCTGAGTCGGTAGAGCTTCTGACATCTTCTGCATTTATTGTCTTGCTGTGCTGGTGTGTGTCTATCAGACGAGAGCCAGCGGGGTGCAATTGTTGAAGAATCATTTGCTTTGCGTTTTGATGAAACGCTTTTGAGCTCAGCGTGCTTCCTGCGACTGACCAATGCCGTTGAGGAGCCAAAGGGTCCTCGGTCACTTCGGCAAACGGACTCTCCAAACAGGCCGTTCTGTTCGGCTATGCTCGTTAGAAGTGCACTAGGAAGGGAGCGAGGTCTGGTTTAAGATACGTCCCCCGTTCCTCTTTCCGTGTTGTTAGTTCCTCGTCAGGTGCTGCTCCTGCTCCACCCCCCCCACCCCCCTGCTGCTGCTGGGGCCTCGCGTTAAAGCCCATGCCAGGAACCGGCCTTGACAGCAGTGACGTGAAAATCACACCCACTCCCATCAGACGCCATTACATGGGAAAATGGCAGTCTCTGGGGGAAAAGAGACGCAATTTACTGCCATTTAAATGCAAGACGCGGGCTCAGTGCTGCGGCCTCGCTTGGTCTGACTTTGCTGAGCAGAGCCATAGATTAGTCTTTGACCGACAGCGCTATCTTACTGGACCTAACAGAGGGCAAGGGAAGATAATGATAATGACTACTGACTGATGTGTGTAGGAAAGAGGCGAAGAAAGGAAGGTATAGAGAGAGAGAGAGAGAGAGAGAGAGAAGGAAAGTGCACATCACCTCAGTTGAACTCTTTAAGGCAGACAATCCAGACAGCCTGGATTGTAAGACTGGCTGCAAACCCTTGTTTTATCTTAATGATTACAGAATTAATGTATTGATTTTCACATGAATTCAGTTGCTTTTTTTCTGACTGCACTGATATGTTTTTAACACCCGCTTTCACTCAAAGACTTTGCACTTTAAATTAGGGCCAGGGGGCGTCTTTTTTTCCACTCTGCAACTCTGAAGAAGCTCACAAATATCATAATTAAACCAGGTTGGTGACAAAGTGGTCTGTTTTGGGTGCTAAAAAAGTCTCTTTGGTATCAAGAAAGAGTCACTACTTACTCATGCACTCAAAGGGCCATTTTGTTTTTATACCCTCATTTTATTAATGAGTCTTTAACCATAAACATCCATTAAACACATGTGAAACTCATCAGTACGGTATTAGTGTCATGCTTCAAGCAGCGATTTAAGGATGTAACATCTATGTTCTGATTAAACATGTATTTATTTAAATATTTAAAATAAACACATTTATATTTGAATACACTTTTCCAAAGCTTATCAAAGTGAGATGCAGTATATTAGCCCTGCTCATCACTAAACATCACAGCCCAGAACAGCTGACAATGAAACAGAGGAGAACCCACCCCTGCTTTGTGTGTAATAACTGCCTGCCAGCCGGTGTGAACAACCAGTGCCAGACTGGATTTTTTTTTCTCCCGGCCACTGCCACTCACATCCTCCACCGAACAGTGATTCATTACCCCCTCAGACATGGAAAACCTAATTAATGGACATACAATATACGTGCCAGACGAGGGGACATGGTTTGCCTTCAAGTCTCCGGCAATCACAAAATGAATTTGACTTGCCGTGACATGTGTATCTCCAAATACCTGCGGTATAGCCCCTAATCTCCGTGAGTATCTCCGAGGACCTGCGTTTTAATTTCATGGGTGTAATGCTCATTTGGAGTTGGGGAACATGGCAGCCAGGCAGGGGGAAGGTGACTGGGAGATGGAGAGAAAGGGATGGGGGAGAAGGAGGGGGCCACAGAGGGGAGGGGATGGGTGTGACTAATCTAACTGCTGTGTTCTGAGAGGGAAGTTATTTCCACAGTGAACAAGAATATGCAGATTGTTTTTTACAACCATATAAAAAAAAAAAGACTCCTTTTCAGGCTCCGGGAGCAGTCTGAGCTTAGTATTTACGCAGGGAGGATTCTCGGGTGGTTTATTAGGCCCGTTAATTTTTGCGAACGTGATGCGCCCTTATGTTAGGCCAAGAAGCGAAAGGGAGTGGAGCTGTAAAAGCAGGACAGTCTCTGTGCTCCGCCTCCTGGCGATGTATGCTTCACTTCATACCATTTACTACTCCAGGGGAAGCTCTTCCCCATCCAACCCTTATGGGATGTAATCAATTCTTAATAGCCTCAAAAGGCACTACAATAAAAAAAAGAAAAAAATACATCATTCCCTCTGGTCTAGAATTAGATGTTTGGATCTCAACAGTGAATGTGCCACAGTGAGACGGAGGTGGATGGTTTTGATGAGCATTGCTTGCTGTCATTAGAGCTGCTTGGATGTGCTAGGACATTCTTTTGATGATGCTGGGCTGTGAACATCTGCTTGTTGTCATGGGATTGGCTTCCTCAGGAATGATCTTCTCTAGTTGTCTGTTTTCTCAGAAACAGACAATTAATTATTTAGCATCACCGCAACTGCAAGTGTTTGCCACGGTTTTAATAATGGACAATTATAAAATCCATGCAGATTTGTGCTAAAGGAACCCCCTGGTAGTTGGAGGTATAAAATATTGTACAAAAAAACTGAAGCAAGATTAGCTTAGTTATTAAGCCATTATTATATCTATTCAACAGCTCTGATTCTAAATTTGTCAGGAAAAGAGACAGTATACATAATGTTATAGGCAGGAATGCACTGTGGCCTGGATCGCTCTAAGGAACATGCAAATCAATACCATGAAACATGTAGACCTTGTGTGAAGTGCCTGCATGTGACACTTCAGCCTGACAGCTTTGGACATGGCCCTAACACTGTGCACAGGACTCTTTCATTCAAGATTTATCAGATTTATAATGGATGTTGAAGATTCCTGGCAGGCTACAAAGCTTAGTAATTTTTTCAGTAGCTTTGTGTAGCCAGAGTCAGGCTTCTCGCTCACATCCCCCCTTGACAAGCCGCCTCCCCTAAGTCCTGAGAATCCATTTACTCCATTTATAAGCCCACCGCCCCTCCCCACCATGTAGAATTCTACCTCTCTCCTCCCCATCCTCCTCTCTTCTCTCCTCCACTTCCTCCCCCTTCTCCTCTCCTCTCCTCTCCTCTCCTCTCCTCTCTTCTCCTCACCTCACCTCACCTCACCTCTCCATGGCATCCAAACATCTCTTCAGCTGTACATGCTTTTAATCAATATAAAACACAAACACTAGGGGGAAAAAAGCTATCATTTATTTATTTTTTTTTACCATAGTCAAGTCAAATTTATATATTTAACGCTTTTTACAACAGCTATTGTCACAAAGCAGCTTTATAGATGTCCGTGGCCAAGCCCACAGTGAGCCTAGTGTCACAGTGACAAGGAAAAACTTAATTAGAGATTAGAGCATGAGGAAGAAACGTGAAGAAGGGGCAAAAGTACAAACAGTAAACAAAAATAAGTAATGTCTATCCATTACCTGTGTGATTATAAAAAGGTTCCTGATATCTAGCAGAAGTATAAAATCAGTCTTAGATTGCCTTCATGACTTTCTATATTAGATCAAGTCCACAACAGATCCTAGCTGCTCGCTTTAGTTAGACCTTCATGGTCATCATTCATTCTCAGCAGCAGTGAGTGATTTTCAGTTGGTGTGACTCTAAGCAGAAGAAGAGCTTCAGGGTGGATCAGGCAGACCTACAGATCAGGAATCTGGATCTCTTGGAGTCTCAACCGAGTGGGAGGTGAAGAGAGGAGGATGGTGGGGGGGCGATCACAGAATATTAAGTGTGCTCTTTTAATGTAATGGGTACATAAAAAGTACCAGCAGGTAACACAGACATGTGGGAGCCCTGGAACATTGAGCATCCAGCCATTCACTGAAACAAACATCCAAACATCCCTGTTTACCAAAACACTTCCATGACCATGAACCATCGGCTCTGCAATTACAAAAAACTGTTACCAAAATGCTTGAGAAAACAAGTATGTTTTCATCCTAGCCTGAAAGACCGAGACTGTGTCTGATTCCCGAACATTAGCTGGAATGTTTTCCCATACCTGTGGGGCTTTGTAAAAGGAAAATCTGCCCCAGCTGTAGTCGTCATAATTCGAGGCACCCACAAAGAGCCAGCACCTTTTAATCAATGTGAAATTTGACTGGAGCCAATGCAGTGATGGTGAGATTGGCTTGATGTGTTTATATCTTCTAGTTCTTTTAAGGACATTAGCTGCTGCATTCTGGACTAACTGTAGCTTGTTTATGCTCCTACTGGAGCATCCAGACAACAAGGCATTACAATAATCCAACCTAGAGGTAATACAAGCATGAACTAGTATTTTGGCATCATCTAGTGACATTATATTTCTTATCTTGGCAATGTGCCTGATGTCAAAGAAGGCTATCCTAGTGAAGAACATTTCTCAGCATTCACTGACTAATGTCCTCTATGCTAAAGTACTAATCTAATTACTGATAAAAAAATGTTAATACCTGGTCAATACCTATTTTGGCTAATACATATTTTAAGTGATGAAATGATAAGATAGCTTCAGACTGTAGGCATGGAACCATGTTTTCTATATTTAACCCAATTGTTCGTATAAGATTGAGTTTGTGGCCACGTTTATGAACAGGTCCTATTACATTCTGAATCTGCAAATTCACATAGAAATTCAGAGCATAGCCCTGGAGGTCTTTAAATAATAATTAGCGAAATTAACTGAGTAGACTTAGTTTTTGTGTGTACATATGTTAAGGTAGTATAAAGAACTTTGAATGTGGTACATTTATGCTGAGGTTTTTGTGTGACTTTCTCAGATTATCATTATAAATGACTGCATCTCCTTCTCCTCTACAACTTAGATGATGCGCCCAGGTGGACTAGCTTCATTTAATGCTACATACTCATTTGGTTTAGTCCAAGTTTTTGTTAAACACAGTACACAGTATTAAACTCTTGATCAGGAATAGTTTGATTGACAATACGTGGTTTACATCCAAGAAGTCTAACATTTAACAGTCCTAAAGTGCTGGCTGTGTAATCAGAATGATCCAATTTTACCTTAATTAGGTCACTAGAGCAAAATTTGTGAGTATTTCTACATTCATGTTTGGCTCAGGGAACAGACACAGTCTCAATATGGTGGGACCTGAGTGACAACTCAAAGCAGCTAGCAGACCATTGGTTTAGTCCTTTAATCTGATCCCAGACTTGGGCTCTGGATTATCAGAGACTAATTTGTCCTACCCTAACATTATGAGCTATGCTAGAAGAAAAGAGAGCAGCACCTTACCGAGTTGGTGGATACTGTCCCATCCTAGCAGATCAGCCTTACCTTCAAAGTTACTCCAATTATCTATGAAGCCCACATTGTTTTTGGCACACACTTGGACATCCAGCAGTTCAGTGACCATAACCTACTGTAAGATACATTACCATGTATTACAGTATCGGACATCACTTTTGCTAATTTACACACCTCTACTATTACACACCTCTACACTTAGTAGCCTGACTGACAAAGGCGCATATTATTAGCTCCAATATGAAAAATTACCTTAGAACCTATGAACCTGCCATACTAACCTATGCTTTCGTCAGGCCCTAAGGTTACCTGCTATGTCTGGCGCCTCCTGGTATACACCAGAAAACATAAACAGGTTTTTACATGAAAAAAGAAAAGGTACTACTACTGAACTACTAAGTACTAAAATATTAGACAGCATTCTGTGTCCTGTTTGGGTCTGGCCACAGAACCTCAAGTTCATCACATGCGATGTTCTTTCTGTAAAGACACAGTCCAGTCCTCTCATCTGTAACATCATCTCATCTGACGCAGAGCAAAAAATCGCGGTTGGTTGAGGAACCAGTTTCGGGACAGAACATCCTGGTGGAAAGTTCTGTTACCTGGGTGATGACAAACCTAGACTCCTCTGGTTCATTTCCATGGTTATCTGGAATCAATATGTTGTGTAGGATGTTGTGAGCAGGACTGAATGGACCAAAAATGGAGTGGTGATGCAGGATCCCATACTGCCCAGTGGCAGCACATATAGTAATGTTGCCCCCTGTCATGGAAAAACGACAAACACCACTGGACTTGTCCTTTGCAGAAATTTTATTATTGCTCATGAGCTGCAGATGAATATCCAACACAATATATCACAGGCAAGGAGGAAGAATGAAGTTGAAGAAGCTTTTTTATCTGGTGTCTCCTTTATATCCCTCTGTTCTTGCTTATTCTTCCAGAGATAATGTGTATTCTAGAGTCAATAATCTGCCCTTAATAATTAACCCTAGCAACAGGACTAAACTGCATAAAACATTTCTATATAATGTATAGAACAAGTACTTAATACAAAATACTAGGAAATTGTCACTGGAAATCTTGCACATCCAACTGTCAACTGTCTCTAAGAAGAACAGTTTAGGCCATGACTCTTGTACATTATGGTCCACTATAACTAACACCAGTTTCTAGCCATACCTGAGATCACGATTACAGAGCAATACAATCAAGCAGAACTATAAAACGAGACTTTTCTCATACACCCCTCACTGTAAACAGTAATAATAGCACATTGCTCTCCAGCATGTCTTTCCCTGCACCTTGTTTTAGCTCAGTCGGAGCCCAACTTCCTCCTCACAGATGTACCTGACATGAACTATGGTAACATCTAGCTCCGTGATTCTCTGAAACAGACAAAACAAAACACTATGGTATAACACTATGTACTGAAATACAGTACCATTGACAACAGTTACAATGGCAGAAAATGCTTGCCTGCACGTATTCATGGCTGTTCCGCTCTATCAGAGTTCTTCGCAAACGGCACTATGTACAGTTACTTAATTTTTATGCCGTCGAAGGTCATGGGACAATGCTGACAAGCTAAACTGGCTGATGTTATTGAAGGTGGTGTTGTCTGTGAGGAGTTGGTTTTCTACTTCTCACAGTGGAATGTTATTCGTTGCTATGATCACATTCACACTTTGCTCCTCCTGCCGTGAGTTGAGGAGCTGGGTTCTGCAGCCAACAAACAGTTGTCTTTCAATTCTGCAAGAACATGATGTGAATATTTCTTGGAGCCTGACAAACTTTTTATAGTCAGTGTAACATTTGCATCGACTAAATGTCATTATCACAGATCTACCACAGATATATCGTATTGCCGTGCTACAGTACAATAGTGACATAGTGATGTAAATATAGTTGCATAGTGCATAATTTCTGGAAGACATCAGCTATTATGACATGGTTTAGGTTTGGCTGGATTCTTTGCCTAGCCTCCCTCATACTCAAACCAAGGCTGACCACAAGATAAATCAGGGTGGCCTGGATTTCATCCTTGATAGTTCTCCTGGATTTCATCCTTGATAGTTCTCCTGGATTTCATCCTTGATAGTTCTCCTGGATTTCATCCTTGATAGTTCTCCTGTCTGTCTTCTTCCATCCCATGTTCTTCACTGATGAGAAATTTCAATCTCTATCACTCTCTAAACCAAAAAGAATCAGAAAACAAACCATAAAAAAACAAATCATGTCATTTCAAAAGGAAGAAATGTTCACTTTACGTGACATCAGGGTGCTTGGCATGAAACGTTTGCAGTGGAGCTAATTGATCATGTCTTCTGAGCACTTAAACGGGTTGTGTCCGCCACTCTGCCCGTCGCTCCCTTCCTGGTGTAGCACTGAGGTGGTGGAGGTGTCTCAGGGTGGGGTTACGTCACAGTTACTTTAATGGTGCTTGGGTCCTGCTGAGCGGGTGGTGACCTGCAAAATGCCAGCATCAGGGTGCACACGCAGAGCTGTGATGGAAACCATGCTGAGGAGAGAGATCTGATATGAAGATCAGGGGTGAGAGATGGCCAACCGAGTCTAGCTTTCTCCCACGCCTAAATGCCCATGGCAGTCAAACACACACACAAATATAATATATTCATATATTCATTCATGTACTGTAAAACCCAGTATTTGGGTCTTCTCAAATAGTTTATGGTAAACACAGCTGCTTCGGTTTAGGTGACAGACTCTTAACTATTCAAAAATACAGCGCATAAAAAAGACAGCATGTTTATGGAAAGATATACACATTCTTGCTCATATGCCTTCGGTGTATGGATAAATCCAGCTGGGCACACATGAGCATGGTAGGACTGGAGTCAGACCTTCTGAACATGAGAAGCCCCATTTTGCATTATTCACCTTGCACTGTTTGCAGTGACAACAAATTCATCCGCCTCCTCACAAATGGATCAATATTTTCTACCAGTTCCTATCAATTCCCCCAGTGAGTCTATCGGTCTGTCAAATATCAGTCTCACATATCAATAGCTGTGTGGACTTTCCAAGAAAGAGTCCGTGACTGATCAATTTCAATCTGCCCTCTTTGCAGCATTTGCTGCACAACTTTTACATAAACCTTGTGAGACTTCATTCCCTGATTCTTCTGAGCTCAGAGTTGACAACTTGGGCTTTTAGTCGACCCACATTTTCATCTACGGGCAGCAAATGTGCTTCCCATAGCAGAAGGAACCTTTTTTTGTGTTCCTCATGTATAAATATTTTGTTAACATTAATGGAATTGATTTTCATGGACCTGGTTAGATGAGAGAGTGGATGAAGTGCGACAGAGGCCTCCCTCCAGAGTTAATGAGGCTGAAAATAGGGCTGACGAGCCCAGAAAACCTTCCTTGATCTTGGGGGTGGGGGGAGGGGGGGTCTGCTGCTGCGCCTTTGACTGTTCAGGAGAGCTGGGGCTTGGAGGAGGGGGGGGGGCGAGACAGAGAGGAGCCTGGCAAAGCTCTCAAACTGTGAAGGCACATGAAATGGATTTGGAAAGCTGCGCTTATGTGAGGAAGAAGGCTGTGGGCAGGAGTCAGTGCTTGTGCATGTGTTAGAAGTGTGTGTGTGTGTGTGTGTTTAGCACATTTGGAGCACAAAGTTAAACCACTGCCATTGCAGTTTAACATACATGCTGGAAGGCTTTTAGACGGCTAGATCCAATCTAGCTCTTTCCTGCAGGCTGAATGCCAAATCTATATGAGACTCTCAATACACAGATAACAAAGCAGCTTTGAACAGTTAGGCCATAACAAGTGGTCTACCTCCATATACTGAAGCGAATGCCTGTGACCTCCATCAGAAGAGCTGGGAAAGGTGGTAGATGCCTGCTGAACACGGTAGACATCTTAGGAGAAGGATGATCAGCACCCTGATTGGTGACTGGATTTAACTGTAGGTATGGGAGAAAAAAAGTGAAAACTAACACAAAGATGAGTGTCTGTCAAGTTCACTGCAAAGAGGAGCCTTCTTCTGTCTGTCTACCTATGCTTGGGGAAATCTAAAGCAAAGGATATCTGTTCTCAGCTCTGTGTTGTATTCAAATGCTTCAGGAACGGTGTCAGTGACACTAGTGTGAAGGCAGTGTAACATTACACCATTCAGTGTGGTCATTATCATGTCATTATCACGTGACTTCTATTGCAAGCTGTGCCAACCTGATTATTTACTAATTCAAGGTATTTTAAGGTCATCTCAGAATGATTTGCCACATCCACATTAAAGCTTTGTTGAACTTTTCACTGCAGGGTATACGCTGTGGATCTCAGTGTAGGCTTCAGGACCTGGTTTCATGTCATGCTTAATTCTTGAGCTGGTAATTTGGTACAAAATAGCAACTCTCTCAAGCAGGGCTCAGATTCGAGTCTCCTAGTACATTTGGTATATTTGCTCACTGAGCCTTGACACTCCCACCTGGTTTGTCCTGTCACTGACTTCCATAATGCATGTCATCTCACCACAGAAACAACACAGCAACCCTATGGGCTCATAATCTCATTCACTTTTGGGAATAAGGCAATATGTGGTTAGAATCAGGCTAAATAACCAGTCTCGATAAGGCAAAAGCCCAGTACTGTGTCACCAGCTGGACCTGACAGATTGTTCCAATGATTGAGATTGATGGAGCTGGCTGGTGGTCTTCAGGCCAAATGGCTGATCTTGAGCCGGGGTGGGAGGGAGGTTGATTGGTTAATGGGACTTCACTTAGACATTACCTGTGGCTATGTGTCTAATTCACACCGTTTTCCCGTGCCAATCAAAATGTAGTGCAGCTGAATATGTATAAGAGAAATATATTACATATTAAACAATCATAATATTAATTATTATAGCAAACCAGACATTAAAACTAGATATGCAGAAATGGTCTGAATGTGCTGAGAAGGGAGCAAAAGAGAAGAATTTACTAGCCAACCACAATGAAATCTAAAGCTCACATACCCTCATCATAGACAAAAATGCTATAGCAACGGTTCTCTGAACTGTTCTTGAGCAGTATCAGTGTGCAACACACTCCATTAATAAAAATAACAACAATATTAATGAAATGATTATGATTGACTACAGATGATAGTGTCATATTTTATATCTAAAATATGATATATTTATGTGTGAAGTGAATAATTGATTGGGGTTTAGTTACCACAGTGAACACTGCTACTTCCTTTCTTCGTTTGCATACAATCAAAAGCTATGCGCTAATTAGACAAAAAATAACAAAGAGCTCGTTAACCCTCCACACAGACACTCATCTCTCTGGAGACTTCTCCCATTGCCTGTCCCAGGTGTATGAGTGACAGACACACTAGCTAGCATGTGCGCTAGTGTGATATGTGACAGGAAACACAGCAAATCTGTCAGCGTGCTGTTACCGTCCAACGGAATAGTCTCTAATCAGCTCCACTTTCTTATCCAAATGGCGTAAATGTTCAGCTAATTAAAAGTGCTACCGGGTTTGTAATATAGCTCAAGCTAGTTTGGTTGCTAGCTCATTTTAACTGGTAAACAGAGTTCAGACAGTTCAATACCTACTTGCATGCTAAGCCTGCTATGCCACACAGAGTGGCTCAAAGATCGTTTGATCTGTTTAGAATCAGTGAGTGTTGATCAATATATCGATCTGCTGTTTGACCTGCCCACAGCCTTGCCTACTGCATTAAATTCACTCAAGGGCAAAGGGGAGGTGTCATATCAGAGAAATGAGACTTTTAACCACGAGATATTGACCATGTACTTTAATAAAAACAGTAGACTCATCATTATCCAAGTCCACCCAGGGCGCACTTGACCATTAGAGTCAACCTGCACAATCAGAAAACATCTGATTTTTATCATTGGATTCAATTAATAACGTAAAAAAAGCGGCAGTTCATGTCCTTTACGTGGAACCAGCTGTGAATAGTTTTGAGAATCATTTATACATAAACTGGTTTGTAGATTGGTCCTAGATTTAAATCAGTCATTAACTGTTGGTCCAGGGTGTCATGAGTTGTTTGCCAAAAAGTTTTGAAATTGCTCGATCAAGAATATCTGCTCACTCTACAAAATGACTTACTTCTCTCTAGAAAATTTACGAACTGCCGTCGTTGTCTCATTAAAAGAAAAAGCATAGGAAAGGAAGAGTTGAATTTGTGCGGTCCAGTTCATGTCCTGTTCAGCACATGCGTGAGTCATGTCCTGCAGGGCTGCAGCTTCGGCGTAAGGCTCTCTGCATCCTCTGTACACCCGTCTCCATAGTGCACCGTGCGCTAACAACACATCGTCTTTTCCTCTCCCTTTCTCTTTTCCACATCTCCTCTCCTCCTTCCGGATTCTGACAGGCGCCTCAAATCCCATGACACTTAGTTATCCCTGAGCAAATATCAGTGCCGTGCGGAACTGTAATTACCATGCATTTCCATGCAAAAAAAGGCCAGACACGCAGGGATGAGATGGACGGGGTGAGTCGTGTTGTGTCTGTGGGCTGTGATCGGTCGGCCGAGCAAAAAAGGTAAATGTTGGGTTGATTAGAGTGAACTGTGGCAGGGTCTTGATGAACTTGCACTGGTTTAGCCATCCAGAACGAGAAAGTGGGAAATGTATTGGCCTTTAATGATAATGTTTGGGATAGTTCTTACTAGTGTGCCTTTTTCAGAAAGCATTCATTTCAGCATGTGAGAGAAACTGCAAGAGATCACTATTCCAATATTTTTGTTTTCCATTGTTCTTGGTGGTTTCGATGTTTTGATGTTCTATAGGCATTCTGGGAAAACAAATCACGTGTACGCCGTACTCAGCTGAAACCCACACAGAAAATGTTAATACTGATTTTTTTTTTTTTTTTGTCTTATTGACTCAGTCATCCTTCATGTGAATTTGCATGTCCATACTTGTCCTGTACCAGCAAAAACACAAACTGTTATCTCCATATATCCTGACGACGAGCCTCTGATGTCACTTGCTATACCAAATCCTTCTAAAAAAGATTTCACACACCTTTAACTAGAGGCCTTTCTACTGTAAAGAGCCTGCAGATAGCAAGACCAGTGCGTTTGCATCTGAAGCTTGTTAAGAACCATTAAACACAATGTCATGAAACCACTGAATTTGTCCTCAAGTAACCTTATTCTTACAGCATATAAGTCTGTTTCCATGGTCATATCTACACTAGGCTCTCACAGTTAATGTTCTGCCTTTTACCCACCCCCTGACGTTCTCTCAGAGGCACACCCTCTCTTGAAAATAAATGGAGACCCTTTTCACACTGCCTGGGTTGGAGATGTTTACTTATTGTCAATCACACATAGAGCCTGGCAGAGTGGCTACGAGAGGCCTTGCTGTTTATAATGGGAGGTCAAAAACTCCCAATGCTGTGTGGTATTAAATAATGGATGACAGGTGGGCCTGGCAAAGCCAGTTCCCTCTCAATAATGCAGCAGCATCAGGGGGGTGCTCCTGTCCACTGGGAAGAAATTTACATAGCTTTTATTTGATTTGATTCATAGATGTTGAGAGTTGATCAAGGTCTACCTATAGATACCCAGATGACATTGGTGTATCACGGTTTATCTAGATGGGAGTTATGAAGAGTTCGTGTACAGTGTTAATGAGTGTGCATGATAGTTTGGATGGCTGACTTTATTCAACTGAGAGTTTGAAGCTTATGAAAATTTACAAATCGCTCGTTTGAACAAAGTGCTTTGTGCCATAGAATCTATTCACCATAGAACAGCATTGTCTTGTAACATCTCACTGAAGGCAAGTTCCTAGATACTCGTAAGAGATCACATCAAATCATATATACTTAATTAAAACACTCGCTCCCATATCCACAATGTTATAATGTGGTATTTCTAAGTTATTAAGCCAAACGCATAAATGGATTCAATGGGTAATACAACAAAGGTATTTTAAGTAACAGTGTCTTCCTTTCATGTGTCAGCTGAGCATGAGAGCTGAGGATGCTTTGAATCCAGGCTGTTTCTGGGAAGTGGAGAGTCAGCTCACTGCCAACACGCTGTCGACCATCTGCAGAGCAGAAATCCACAATAATCAACTTGAGGAAAAGATTCAGGAGTAAGCGGCTTTCTCAGAAAGACGAGCTCCCTTCTCAGCCTCTGTCAGAACCGGAGTCTTTGATTTTCACTCTGGATGTAAGAGCTCAAGCAGCACTTTGACGTTCTAACTCCACCACGTCTATTCTCATAACCGCATGAGGCATCATTATAATCAGCCATTAAGACGACACGCTGTTGCTGTAATGTAGCTGGTAGGAGCTACACACTGGCTTTGTGGCTACACACAAAACAAGATACAAACCTTCGACCTTGGGTGCCTGAGTTTGTAAAACACCTTCTCTGCACTCTTGACCCTCCACGTCTCTCCAAGCTCTCTGGACCTTTTCTACTTCCCCACAGCTCTTTCCCGCCACTTTCCTCCCCGCCCTCTTTCTGGACTTCTTTGTCTGGTTCTGAAACCAGAAGGCCCAGTCTGAATCGGCCACATGAAACCTGAGCAGCTCTTGCTCTAACGAGAACAAGTGGCACAGATGATTATGCCTCCCTGTGGCCCCTTTATATCCAACCAAAACCAGGCCCAATTTTACCCTCTGGGGACATCCACCACCGTGCTCCACCTACTGCATGCACACTTGAGGAAATTATGAGTTATCAAAGATAGCAGAATTAAAATGATGATGCTCCTTATCATACTGAGCCATTCTTCTTTTTATTAAAGCAGAAAAGTTCTTGCATTCTATCCTCTTCCTGTGCTCCTCCCTCTTCCTGTGCTCCTTCCACATCCTGTGTTCCTTTCTCTTCCTGTGTTCCTCCCTCTTCCTGTGCCCCTTCCACATCCTGTGTTCCTTCCTCTTCCTTTGTTCTTCCCTCGTCCTGTGCCCCTTCCACATCCTGTGTTCCTTCCTCTTCCTGTGTTCCTTCCTTTTCCTGCAGTTCTTCCTCATGTCACCCTGCTGCAGGTGGTTTGGCGGTCATTATACCTGTCTGTTAAAACAGTACTTTATACTTTAAGAGAGCAGCATAAAACATAGTTTGTGTTTTAAATGCAAGTATTTCGAAATGTAGTCTATTGCTTTTATGTGTATTTGAAGGTGTGTTTCTTGTGGTTTGCCCTTTGTTATCATTCCAAATGAGTAAGTGTGTAGGTGTGTATGTGTGAGATTCGTGTATGTGTGAAATTCATGTGTGTGTTTTGTATGCAACCACTGTGAGTCACACGCTTAAGAAACAGATGTGAGACTTGAGAATTCTCCCACCATGTTTTTCTCTCTTTTTTACCTCTGACTTTCGCTCTCTCTCTTTCACACTCTCTTTCTTTCTCTCTTCCTTTCTCGTCTGTTTGCATCTTTCTCCTCCTTTCTCTATTTCTCTCTCTCTCTCTATCTCACACTCCGTGTTGTCATGGTGTATGTCTGAGGAGCATCTAGCGTAGCTTCAGTAGCTGGAGCTTATGGACTGGGGGAGATGGGGGGGTTACTCAGCCAGAAACAGAGAACAGACAGAACCATAATGGCAGGTTTCCAACACCCAACCTCCTGGAAAACAGCCCCCTTCCATCCCCATCGTTGTCTGTTACCCCCCCCCCCCTCATACACACAACCCCACACAGACAC
>JAOXYF010000019.1:2937093-2957620 GCA_028565775.1 Sternarchorhynchus goeldii
AATATATTATATAAATGACAATTATTTATTATTATGATAAAACAAAGAGAGTTTGGTTCAACAAGCATCTGAGTATTTACAAGATCTTACATGATCAAAATGACCCAAATGTTTTGTTGATGAAACAGCAGGGTTCATCATTTTTTCATTGCAATGAACTTTATTGTGGACTGTCTTTTGCCACCGAATTTTGTTAATAAATCACATATATACAGTATACAGCAACACTAACAAATCGTGTTGATATCCAGTACTGAGATGCAGGATGCCTATTGGGAGATGTAATGCATTGGGGCAGTGGTAGCTCATTGGTTAATCACTTGACTAGTATTCAGAAGGTTGATGGTTCCACCCCCTTCTGCCAAATTGCCACTGTTGGGCCCCTGAGCAAGAACCTTAACCCTCTTAATTGTAAGTTGCTTTGGATAAAAAGTGTCAGCCAAATGCCATAAACGTAAATAACATGAAGAGATATTTGTCCTTCCCTTAAGCATTTGATATACATCATGTGACTTTACAAGCCTAAAGTTGTGTATCTAAAGGTTTGAAATGGCTTTTAACAAGCCAAACATTGTGAAGTTCTCAAACTGATTTTTTTTCTGGTCCCAAGGTTTGGATTTAAGATGAAGCTCAGACTCTGGTAATGGGTCTCACATGCTACCACTACTATGGCCAGATCAGCAGTTTTAACACATATCATTAATGGGTTACTTGGATTCTCTGTTGTATCTAAAAAGTAATGTTTTAAAAAGATGGAATAGGGTGAGAAAACTCCTAGTGAGTTTATATCAGATCCTCCAGGTCATATCACTAAATAATAGGACATGTTTAGGATATGTTATGGCTAGTGTAACATAATGGTGTGACTGGTTGATCATTCCACTATGTATTGAAATAGTTAGTCTTTCATCATGATTGTAATGACATTTTAAGGCCTGACCTAGTTCTGTGAACATTTTCAACATTCTTCAATTCCACTATATTTTGACACACAGTATGATTTACAGTTAAGAGAAGATAAACAACATGAGACAAGAGGTGAGATGCTCTGACTATATTTGGTTCAAACAGCCGTGATATTTCCTGTGTCTGCATGGGACAAGCACTGCTGATTATAACCTATGTAATATGACTACATAATGAATAAAATAAATTAATAATTTAATTTATATGATGCTTATCTCATATTCAAGACTGTTTTAGATGATCCAAACCTAATCATATGGCATAGGAAAGTCAGAAAATCACAAATAGTATAAGACCAAACAGAGCACGAAAAAAAAAAGCTTGATTTGAGATGGAATTTGCATATAGGTTATTTAAATATTAACAAGCCTTTGGAAGGCAGTTCATTTGTCTTCGCTGGCCACAGCATTCAGTTGTAACCAATCAGGAAGTTCAGGTTGGTTAAGAGTGCTAGGATTGGATGTATTTAAATGGTCTGAAAACTTTGGTCTTTCAGTCCACTTCGCCTCTCCTCAGGGATTCAGTTTATCTTCAAGCCACAGTTCTTTCACATGGACCACAAAATGCATAGTAAAGGTCAGATCAGGTAAGACTCTTGTTTTTTGAATCATTAATGAGTGAATATCACAAATGTTTAATGAACAGAATGTAAATGGGTTTTGAACATATTAACATTTAAAGGGCAACGCAGTGGCAACGCAGTGCCATTCAGGGTCCTAAATCTGTCATAGATAAAGATCAACTTTGTCAGATAGTTATGATGTGTACTGTATGTTGTGGGTTTAACTCTCAGCTTTAGATATTTCCAGGGAATCAGTAATAGGTTTGTTTTGTAAATTCTTCCCTTTTATGGAGACACCACTGAGTGTTTTAATGGTATCTCTGTAAAAAAAAGGGGGGAAATAGTTTAGCTGATGCAAAACTTCAGGTGTCAGTGAAACAACAAGTGGTGAGTTTTTTGTGTTAATAAGCATTCTTAAAGACACACCTCAATTCATTAGCGAAGACTTATCCCAGCATGTCAGATGTGGGCATCACCTTACTTAATTAGGTACAACTATATAGTTATTTCAATTTCTATGATTAAGTGACAGTGCATATCATTTCAGTTTCCCAGTCTCTGAAAAATATAGAACTCAGATAAAGATATTTCTTTTGCCTCCTCCCAGTCATGAAGATTATCAGAAAACAGCTGATTGGCTGTTATCCCAGACCCGGCACAGACCCAAAATTGCTATCATCTGTGGTTCTGGTCTGGGCTTGCTGGCTGATGTGCTCCAGTTCCAAGACTCCTTCAAGTATTCTGAAATTCCTGGTTTTCTTCACAGCACAGGTATGAGCTCATATGAAGCCAGATACTGAAATGAGAGAATAAGTGGTCTCCTTTCTAGAAAAAAGATTTACAAAATATTAATTTCTAGTTAGTAAAATAAGTACAGAAAATGATGCATATGTCACCAAAGTTTCAGTATAAATATTTTATGTATTTATGGTCCCAGACAATAGTTTGTAGTTTATATCATAATAGGTTGTGGGCATGTGGGCTTATATGTGTTTGTGTGTGTGTGTGGGTGTGTGTGTATGTGTGTTTGAACAGTGGAGGGTCATGCTGGGAGATTGGTATTTGGTGAGCTCAAGGGAAAGACCTGTGTTTGTATGCAAGGTCGTTTCCACATGTATGAGGGTCACCCACTCTGTAAGGTGAGTCCTTTCAGATGCACTCATATTTCCTGATCACCTTCATCCTCTCATGTAACTAATTCAATCCGCCTTCATAGCACTCTAGCTAAAACTAATAAAAACTCTAAATTCCTTATGCTATCAAAAATCACCATTAAGGCAGTTATTTACTGCCTGCCCCCTGTTTGAGCCAACCATGATCTAGTCACAAGTGATGACTGGAGGGATATGCACTTTTTCAGTAATTACCAGCATGCACACTTGATCACGCTGAACTGCGTCACATGCTGTGTGCTGGTGCTAATTTCTTCTTTCAATAGTAGTATTGTCCACTTCAGACCTTGGGAGGTAGAGATGTCCATTCATTCTCTGGGGTGTACAGTAGAAAGCCTGCTTCTGGGAGTAAGAAGACTGCAATCTGTTAACACGGGGTTTAGATCAGGGTTTAAATGTGGCATTTCCGTGCCATGGAGAGGCGAAAGCTCATCTTCTATGCCTCTGTCACAGGTCACTTTTCCAGTAAGGGTGTTCAAGCTGTTGGGTGTGGAGACCCTGATTGTCACTAATGCAGCAGGATCTTTAGCAGACAGCTACCACTGTGGGGACATCATGATCATCAGGGATCACATTAACATCCCTGGGCTCGCTGGTCTGAACCCGCTGAACGGCCCTAATGATGACAAGTAAGTTAGCCAATGCAGAAGTGTGCATGCTGGTATTTGTCTCACCATAACACATGGTTAGCAAATCACAAACCTTACCGATATCCAACCCTCCCTTCCCCGAGGATCTCCTAGATCTGATTTAGATTCCAGGGCTATTTGAGTACTTCACCCAAAATACTATCATTAGATTAGATTAGAGTGCACTATCATTAGATTAGGATTAGCGTGCACAAGAGTGGATGAAAAGGTTACATTTAACATGGTCCCAGACTTATGTAACCGGCTTTGATTTATTCTCATTACTGTTGAAAGCATTAGTGTTTGGTATTAGAATAGCCATTTATAGCCATAAATATCCAATAAATAGGCAAACATTTTTAGACTTTGGATTTATGCCTCAGGGACACTGAGCTCTTGTGTGTCTTTATTTTCCAGGTTTGGCCCTCGCTTTCCCCCCATGTCTGCTGCTTATGATAAAGATCTGCGAAAGTTGGCCTTTGACATCTGTAAAAGCAAGGGCATGTCCCAGGTTGTGCAGGAAGGCGTGTACTGTATGGTTGGAGGGCCCACCTTTGAGAGCATAGCTGAGGCCCGCTTTCTGCACAGACTGGGAGCAGACGCGGTGGGTAAGCATCCATTATTACTGACACAAACGTGAAGCAATTCTATAGGCCAGGGTGTACTCCAGGGCGTACTCCAGGGTGATTCTATAGGCCAGGGCATACTCCAGGGCGTACTCCAGGTTGATTCTATAGGCCAGGACATACTCCAGGGCGTACTCCATGGTGATTCTATAGACCAGGGCATACTCCAGGGTGATTCTATAGACCAGGGCAGACTCCAGGGTGATCTATAGACCAGGGCGTACTCCAGGATGATTCAATACTCCAGGGCGTACTCCAGTGTGATTCTATAGACCAGGGCATACTCCAGGGTAATTCTATAGACCAGGGCATACTCCAGGGGGATTCTATAGGCCAGGGCGTACTCCAGAGTGATGGAGAGCATCACTCAGGAGGGTAAATGTGTTGTGGCTTCTGTGGCAGATATCTGGCTCTTTGGTCTGGTAGTCAGAGCACACATTCACCACCTGAAAAACCTGGGTTTGAAGGTAGGTGTGGTTGCTGGTTACAGCCTCCAGTTTATATACCCAAGCCGGTCTTCCCAATGCTCTCTAAAGTCCAGGAGTCAATAGTGAAGCTGATATTACTGCCCCTCAGGAATGAGCACGGCACCAGAGGTGGTGGTTGCCAAGCACTGCGGCATGCGCGTGTTTGGCCTCTCCCTCATTACCAATGAAGTCGTGCAGAACTACGGGGACTCCGCCGCCATCGACCACCAGGCAGTGCTGGAGGTGAGCAGGATGCGCGCGGACTTGCTGATGGAGCTCGTTACCGAACTCGTGAACCGCATGGACATGAACAACAACACTGCTGCGTGATCGAGCCGTCGAACACACATCCTCTGAGTTTCACTGTCTTCAAGGCTTCAGGTTTTATATGCGACCAATTAAAGATGATATTAAGGAGTATTGTTTTAAATATATAGTCCGAAGCCGTGTATTGTTTTTCATACGGTTCATACACTTGAATCCAGTTTACATTCCGTGACAAACAACACATATACATCCATAAAAGAGTACTGTATTTGTGTTAATGAAATCTTTTTATTTTGATTATACTAATTAATATATTGCTACTCATACTGGATCAATAAAGAAGTCTATTTATTACTGCATTTTCTGTTTGTATGTGCACGGTGTCTGACTGTCAAGAGACTGTAACTTACTTTTTATAAAGTAAAAGGCATATCTACTGAGTTGGGGAGAAAAAACGGTGTATTAACAAAACTTCCACGTAAATTAAATAATGAAATAATACAACTGGTTTCGCTTGGGATCGACTTTTTCTTTTTCTGTTAGCATTTAGTTTCCATCATAATTCATTATTCATCTGACAGTATGCTTCACTCGATGAGTAGAATGACCAGCAGATGGCAGTACATTTCCATTGTGGGACTTTCGGTGTGTGTAGTTGCTATGACAATTGGAACTTGTGAACTTTATTTAGAACGACGAATATATTATTTGTACCATTGAGACGCTTGTGTCTAAACAGAATAATGAATTCTTAAAAGTGTTATGAGCAGCAATAATAATTTTGAAATCTAAGCAAGAATCTATTAGTTTTTGGAAAACTATGAACAAACTACCAAAACATTTCTTTTGTACTCTGAAAGATGATTTTAAAAATGTGGTAAGTTTTATTCCATCTCATATGTTCTTTTCCCCTTCGTTTAGACATTAAAACTTTTTATACTTTCATTAATCATGAAATCTTGCGATCTATGAGACGTTATGTGTCAGTCAAGAGTAACGAAAGCGTTGGCTCAAAA
The DNA here is from genome assembly GCA_028565775.1 of Sternarchorhynchus goeldii. Lineage (NCBI taxonomy): Eukaryota > Metazoa > Chordata > Actinopteri > Gymnotiformes > Apteronotidae > Sternarchorhynchus > Sternarchorhynchus goeldii. Next base: position 2,942,799 of record JAOXYF010000019.1, read on the forward strand.
ACTATATACAGACATAGCAGACATTTCTAGGCGGTAGTATCACCAGCTGAAGTTACAATTCACTCTAACCAAAAGGTGGTTTCTAAAGGGGGTAATGTGATCATACAAAAATAATATTTTTTCTCCCACCCGAATAGATTTGTTCGCAAGAACTTTGCTAAAATAGTAATGATAAAATAGATAATCGTCGTAGTTACAGCAGTGGCACAGTTATCTTCGAATCCCCACCTGAAACAGAGAATGAAATGTGATGAAAAAAATATTTCACATGCATGAATCCAGTTTAGGAATGAGGAAATTTAATTCCATGTAAAACATTTCTGTTATAGATCTTTGCAGATCTTTTACAAACAGGTTTTACCTAACACAAAAAGACATCCTAAATTAGCTGTTCTATTTGAAACAATGGAGATGTTTCTAATAAAATCAGTCCAGTGAACTGGATATACACAAAGACATGATGAGGTGTCATGTGTTGGGAGAGGGAGGTAATTAATGTCCTGTAAGGCATCATTCTGTTTTCTCCTGTGTATTGTATTTGTTCTACAAGTATTATTATTGTGAATAAATCCCTATTTTAATGTTTTCAAGGATTACAGCAAGTGGGAGCGAAGCAGTAGAACAAAAGGCTTAAAACCAACTCGACCGGCACCAGTCCACTGGGCTTCGGCTCCACCTGGTCGCCAAGCTGCCAGGGAATCCCATAGACCAATCTTGGTTCAGCACAGTGAAACTCCATCACCCACTGAGCTAAAACAAGCACAGTCTGAAAAATCCGGTGAGCCCTTATCAGCAAAACAAACAAACAAAAAAAACACTGAACAAACAGGTTCTGTTTTATAAACTGGATCTCTATGTTACTGTCAGGTCCATTACTTGCCTTCTGCTCTGTGCACAGGGAGATTCCGAGAAAGAAGCACCCAAAAGTTGCCTAAACTTTCATCTCGACTCTCCAGAAATCTAAAAAATGAGAGACGGGAGGAAGAAGCAGCCTGTATTAATGACAAGGAGAAAATACTGAAGGTGAGCGATGCTGTTAGTAAACTGACTTGTTTCCGGCTTTTCCGTTGTTGTGGTTTCCGGCAAATGTTTACACTGCGAGCTGTTGTTCAGCTGCTTGTCAGGTGGCGGAGTAGAGCTGTTGAGGAGCTGGAAGAGCACTGCAGGCTGCTTCAGGACACAAACCAGCAAGTAGCCTGGGACATCGAGGACACAGACCGACACAACATGTTCAATGCAAGGGAGCTCCTAATCCAACACGCAAAACATGGGGTGAGCCATCTACTACAACCTCTACAGACAGGGGATGGCTGTTATATAACCAATGAACTTGATGTCCTTCGAGACTAAAGGTACATAGGTGGTACATGGCTATGAATGTGATTTAAAGGTATTTCTGAGTGAAACTTTAACCAATTAAACCTAATCTGATTTAAGTGTTCAGTAGCTGCCTACAACACGTGGAACACCAGGCAGATGAGGCAGATCAAAGCTGAGTTGAGAGATGCAGTCCAGGAGGCCAAGGATCGACTCTCAGGTTTGCAGAAAGTCACTTTTACCAACTAAACCATTACGTTAAACGTCAACACAAAAACAACTTGAGAAACGGATTTAATAAAATACTTATAAAGCCTAAGTACAAACAGAGAACTCCAGGTTCCAAATATGAATGAAACAGTTAATCATTTCTACAGGCCTGAGTTTATATGTGGGTCAGAGCTGGAGTGGTTTGCAAGTCAAATAAATAAAATGAAGCATTAAATATAAATATAAATATAAATGGCATTAAAAGGGCTTTTCGACACTTCAGGCCTCCAGTTGAAGCTAGAGGCAGTGACAGGAGAAGTGCTGAACGCCCAGGTGGAGCTTCACACGCTAAAGACATATAAAGACGAGGAGTATCCAGTCAAAGCCCTGCAGATCTCCAACATGAAGAAGGAGCTGGATCAACTGCAGGAGGCCCAACAGGTACAGCGACAGGCCACACATTATTACAGAGGCTTCTGTCCTATTCATGACCTTTTAAACAGGCAGGTAATGGTGGAAGATCCAATGGATGACGATGCTCTCATGACTATAAAACAGTTTCCTTTACTGTGGAATGTTAGGAAAAATTTGTAGTTCTTCAGAAACAGGGAACAGAGATCTTGGATCAAATTGACTTTTTTGTTTTGTTTTGACAGATATTTTAGAATCTCTGGAAACTTTCTGTCCCTGATAGCATATTTCCCTCTCTCGTTCTGTCAGGATGAACGTGACAGTGTGAGTGCGCTGTGTCGGTCGGAGATGGCCAATCTGGAGAAGCAGCTGCAAAAGAAACAACAGGAAGTGCTGTCTGCTATTGCCAAAGTACTGGACAGCAACCTCAAACACATTGTACATTTGAGCTAAGAGAGATTAATTGATTACATTGTAGGATATTAATATTTGGTGATTTGTTTTACAGAAGAGTCTATCTTATGTCCCTCCACTGGTAAAACGTACGGCTTTACATAACCACACCATGAAGAGGGAAATCAGAGTGCACGGACAGGTGACATGTTCACTTACATGATAAGCTCAAACTTGTCAGATATTAAGATTTTGTCCTGGGCTGTTTTTAAGGAAAATTGTGTAATATATCATTGACTTACAATATCTGTTACATGTGAATCTGTTGCACGTAGGAAATAATGAAATTGGAGGAGGAGAACAGCGCCCTCTTGAGGAGTATTCAGGCCCTGCTGCTATTGAGGCCTAGCAGCAGAGATGTCTTCCAGGATGTTTTCCCAAAGTTGGACAAGTTGTGAGATAACTTGGACCAGTTTTTTTTTGTTTGTTTAGTTACACATTAATAGATCATTAGTTATATTGTTAATAGAACATTAGGAACAAAGAAGAACGTTGGGCATGTAGAAGTGTGTTTAGCTGTTGGTACTGTATTTATAATATTCTTAAAGTGACTAAAGCCTGCATGTATGAAAAGATGCATGTTGAAACAGTCATCACAACCGTCACCTTAGAGCCTCTTTCACAGCTGTTTGCCAACACTGACAGCACACAGCCAATGACAAATGATACTCAATAACTGCAGAATTCATAATATATGTGCTTTACGGGAAACGACCAATGAAGATTCATTCAAAAACATTAAAATTGCACTAAGCGACATAAAGAAGGACATGCAAATTGATTGTAATAGTAGCATATTCAATTAGCAGGGCACATTCAATAGCTGTGCACGTTTGTCCCAGCATTACAAATGAGGCATACAGAAGGCAAAGTCATAGGAAGGGAATCCACCTACTCCTCTTTCCAAAGAAGAAAAGGAGAGGAAAAAGAAATGGGCTATCGTAAGGCGTGTAATATTACAGTTTTGGAAAAAGCTCCATCTTAAAGATAAATGAAGAGCAGCATCATGCCTTACATTCATGGAATCCCAGTTGGCCATTAAAGGTTAATAAGGGTTTCACGTTTCCCAACGGTTTGTTCCAAAACAGCGTGACATTTCCCTCTCCATGACAGTCACTCATATCTGCAGAGAATTAGCACCAGTTCAGTTCTGGACACTGCACTTGTCAAAGGTTGATTATATAATCGTTTACAAATATGGGACCTGTTGAATGACCAAGATGCTTTTATGCAGGCCCTTGAATTGAGATTTCTTATAACCTTTTTCCATACAAAAAAGCTTATTTGTCTTATGTCAAGACATACTCAGTTTTCACAAACAACACATTATGATTGTGATTTCCATTTTGAGGGTAATAGCAACCAGATTTGGGATTTCCTGGCTCACTCGTGACAAAGGCTGGAGTTGAGTGTGTGCAGATGGCCTGAGACCCGGCAGAGTCTGTCCCCCCTGCTCCCGGCAGAGTCTGTCCCCCCTGCTTCCTGTGTTAAACAGAATCGTTCATGGCTATAATGACCACGTTTAAGGGCAGATGTTCTATAAAGAGACTGTTTGCATCCTGATTTACTTACTTCATTACCACAGCTGCCCTTAACCTGGCAACCTGCATGCAGACGCAATACATACACATTCTCATGCGCACACCCTGGGCCCATGTGAAGAGATACTTTGCTTATTTGATTCAGAATAGTTTGTTCCCCTTGGCGTGATAGGATGCAGTCTCCGTTATTCGCAGGGGAGCTGTCACATGGTTTATTCTGTCACAGAGAATTAGTCATTGTGCCTCTCCTCTTTGAATTATAGTCACTATGCAACGGTCTATGTATGGGAAAATGTTTCTTGCATTATGTAAACATTCTTTGGTCGATGGTTATTCATATAAGTTCACTGTGCGAGAGTTGAGATATTTGAGAAGCTATGATGTATGAGCTGAACCGACCTATAGAAGTTTTGTAACTCCACTGGATTGATGACTTCATAGTTGAGTAATGTGCACGATCTTAGGATGTGTTTTGGAGTGTTTCTTACGATGCGTTAAAAGATATGTGAGTAACATCTTGTGTGATTTTCATTGCAGGTGTGCTCCAGAAGAAGATATCCACCTCCGTATAAAAAGGGATGCCTGCCTGCCTATATAATTATATAATCCTGATTTATATAATTATATAATCCTGCCTATATAATTATATAATCCTGCCTATATAATTATATAATCCTGACTTATATAATTGCATGGATTCACTAGTCCAGTTCATTTTCAGCATCAGTGCATTCACACATTGGTAACATGAAGGTTGTTTCATTTTTCATGTTCACTACATTTTCCTATGTTATTGTTTTGTCTTCATTATGTCTGGAGTAGGCCTAGTTATAAGCAATACATTTTATACAGTTTTATACAATGACATTTCATACAGTACAATGCGGTATGTCATGTTATTATAGATAGACAACAGGGGTTTTACACTTCAGGACAAATGTTTCTAATTACATTTGATAATGATGAGAACCGATCCATACTACAGCACATAAAATAGCTTTATTCTTTAGAGATTCACTTTTTGTGGCTAGTTTTTACTCACATATTACTTTGAGTTTAATTGCCAAAATTTCTCCACGTGTTGAACTTTATTCTGGGATGTCTGAAGATTTATTTATTTGCCTTGTGAACACAGCGATTCTATCCCCCTTCTAAATCTGTGTAAACCCTGTAACAGCAGTTTTGGGACATTGCTGTAACCGAATAAAGTGTGGGAACATGACTTGATCTGTAAACATTTAGGGCCTTCATCACCCCTCTGCATGGGCGACTGCTCTGATTACTTCTGATGTTGCAGTTGGAAAAGTTTCATGAGAGTTTCATAAAGTACAGATTCCTGCAAAAGACTGGACCTTGTGTCCTATCTGAGCTTTATGCACTGATAAAAGATCAACTCTGTGAATGCTTCTGCTTTTTTGGGTTGAAGAAACATAAACGTTGGACACTGTTTTTCTTGATGGTTCAGCAATTGACACTTGGGGTTGCATTTGGCAAAACTTAACAGCACCGAAGTTATCAAAGCAAGATTAGGGTTCAGTGCGATTTCTGCATCAAAGAAGCTGACTAACAAATAGAGACTGACAAGGTTTTATGTCGAACTTAGCGTTAAACAGGAAGTGACTGAAGCTAGACGTCATTTTGTTGGAATGAGACTTGAGTGAACTCTCGGAAAACTTCCAGATCACGTAGAATATATGACCCGTGAGTAAGGAAAAGAGTAAGAAAACACGGGAGCATCTGAGGACCCACGAGACTGGTATCTCGCTAATTTGAAAGCATATGTCTGTCTGTGAACAAGGTGAGTTATGAGTAATATAAACGCAATAGACAATGCGCTATGCGCAAATGCATTCACTTGTGGTACACCGTCAAGATACGTGGGATTATTGCGTCAAAACATGCATACAATTGTAGGTTAATTTTCGGATATGCTTAATGAAACACATTGAACAGTTATGATTAAGAAGCATATTTACAGACTTGACCAAAGCATTCATTTGAAAGCTTGAACTCAGCAGTGTTTGGTGCCTCAGCGTGCGTGTGTACATGCGTATTCCGCGAGGCTTTGTGTAGGCAAGGGTGAGAGAGGCGAGTGTGACGGACAGAATGAGGAGGGAGAGAGGGAGGGAGGGTGGAGGAAGAGAGAACAACCTCTGATTCCACTCGTGAATTTTTAACGGCGTTGTGGAACTTTGCTGGCTGTTGCTATGACTCCTGGGTATAGCATTACATCGTAGCCTACTACAAGCAAAACTGATTGATGCACACTGCTCGCTTGTACCGATGGAGGAGCGGATGAGAACGTCTACTTCGTGACCGGCTGAACCATTAGCTCTGTCGTCTTCGTAACTTCACTGACTTTAGGCTACTTGGAAATAGTACATTTATGTATAACTTTACTTGTGAGTAAATCTTAGAATCAATGTATTTTCTTCCTATGTAATTTGCAGTTTTAATTTGCTGAACACACACACACACACACACACACACACATATATACAGTTTTTCCAGTTGATATTTACGGTTGGATTTAAATGTACTTTTTTTTGAAGGCATGCTTATGGTTCCAAGATGACGCTCAACACACAGCGGGAGGGTAAGGAAACCCTCCGGAGGAGAGCAAGCACTCCGATCACCTCCTCTCACCTGTCGGGCCTGAAAGACAGAGAACCTCCAGCGGACCCTCATCACCCTCCCCTCGGCCAGTCCGCTTCTTACCACCCCGGTGACAAAAGCATCCATTCCCGGGCCAACTGGTCCTCAGACTCCGATGAGTCGGACAGCTCTGGAGCTGAGTGCCTCTATCGCGTAGTTTTGTTGGGAGACCACGGAGTAGGAAAGTCGAGCCTTGCCAACATATTCGCAGGAATACAAGAAAGGGATGCACACAACTACATAGAAGGTAGGCTATTTTAATTATTACATTATTCATTATGTATCTTGCTTTAATTTGCCAGTACTGTCTATTTATAAGGTGAACCCATACATGAAAATTTGTTTTGAACCACGAGTTAATTTTTAGTTTTCCTAGTTTAACTAAGCAATATTATTTTTTATTGTTGATTTTATTCCCGTTCCAAGAAACACTGGATGCCCCAAAATTTAGTTAAACTCTGAATACGATTTGACTCCCAAGATGACATGTGTTGTAATTGATCTGAAAACATTCATTTTAAGCCAGCATTGATTAATACATCGTTCACTACAGGATGCACATAGGTAATTAATATCGCCCTAGGATTCTGAAATGTTGTTATATTATTTTACTTTACTAATTTATGTCATCATAGAATCAGTAACGCTGAATGAATTCAGAGCAAAAGCTTTGGTGGGGAAGGGGGCCTCATAAAGAGTGGTGTACCGACATGTGGAATGGTCTGCTCTGACTGACAGCTTGGTCCAGATGGGATGGCTCCATCACTGTTTGATGCTTCATGCTTCAAACTGGCCTTAAGAGAAAATTCAGGGACTTTGCAAAAAAAATGTAAATAAATTAATTTGCCAAATATTGCAATACACTGACCACAGAGGCAGGTGATTTGTTGGAGATATAAAATAACTGACCTGTGGATTATTTATTAATCACCAGACACTTACTCCTGCAACATTGGCTGAGATCTGAATTTCCATACATTTAACACTTAACTTAATTTATCTCTCTACTCAGCAGGATTTGAAATAAAACAACATAATTGTGCAGTGTCAGCTTTTATTGTAGTAGAAGGGAACAATTTTGCAATCACAATCATTTTTATACACCCCCCCCCATTTCAGTGCACGAGATGTAATGGGACAAATGAATGTAAAATTTTAAGTAAAACTGGAACTTGGTTATAACTTGGTTGTTAAGTGCTGAAAGTTGGTGACCCACTGAAGTTATGAATTCAAAATCATTTCGTACTTATTTGATAACCCCATACAAAGTAAGATTAAATATTAACTTGAGTCTGTGGGTGTGTGTGTGTGTGTGTGTGACTATGTCTGGTAACCTGTTATTGTGCTTCCAGATGCATTAGAGACACAGTGTTACTGCTTCTCCTTGCATCTTTATGCCATGTCTTTCAGGAAATCATCATTCCTCAGTTTCTTCAAACTAGTAGCTATTAATGTTTCTTGCTTAAAAAGTGGCTGGGATTCCATCAAATAACTCTGTCAAGAATTAACAAATGAGACCGGATGCAATTGGAAGCTAAATTTGCATCAGTTAAATGCATGGTGAAATTTGCATTTGAACTTAGCTGATTTTTATAGGTGATTATGGAGCAATTAAAACATAGGTCTTCTATTTTTAGTGTAATTAGATACAGCATTTAACTGATTCTATGTCTCAAAGCATTGTGATTGATTAAAACTTCTTTTTACACTTGTTTAAATTCCACTGCAGACAGTGGAACATGAATGTAGTCTTGGTGCTCTATCTGCTAAGTACAAGGACGACTTCAGAAAGTGACAGAGTTGAACGAAGAGCTTTCATCTTCCTGTCAAACTGAGCGCAAGATCAGTGTAAAGCAGACACGGTTTCCTTAACTCTCTCCTGCTCGGCTCCACACACTCTTCACGCCCACGAACATGAAGAAATGACATAACCAGAGAAGAGGAGAACAGGGGCACGAGCATCAACAGCAGAATGTTTGGGGTGCCTTAGGGAAGGGGTGTCACCAGCTGTGTTATCTGGCCGAACAGTTGAAGTGTAGCAATGTCTCTGAGATTAAGGTGTTTGTGGTGAGAGCCATATGCGACCAACTCATAAAGTTACCATGGTGATAATTAGTGCACTCGTGTCAACTATGCTAAATTAACACGTGCACAAGCTGAAAGCCAGTCAAAATCAACATGTAAATATGTTTATGCCTATTAAAGACCAATGTCAAAAGACACTAAAACCAGGGCTGTGCTGAAAACTGACAGTTACATAAAAATGTGACACCTTTGTAACTTCCACCAAGACAAGAACTGCATGGTTGATGATTTCATTATGCCTTCTGAATTATAGCAGAACACGAAAATTGTATCTCTCTGTCTGTATCTGTTTATAGTTTCTTCCTCTGTAACAACCAAATTTGCATTTCTTATGGCAAACATTTGTGGCAAATCAGCCTTCCTCTTCATTTATTCAGCTGTTGCAAAGTTTGCTGTCTTGCTCACTCCGAGAGCAAAAGCGTATCTTTAAATACATTTCTCAATTAGCTAAAAGGGTGCGTGTGCAGAATTTCGTCGATGATTGTACGTGTGAGCAACTATTGTTGAAAAAAGATCTACATCATATATCACCCAAATGGTGAAATATGACAGCAATCCATATTTATGAGGAAACGTTACCGCAGCACTCTTTACTGTTAACATAACGTTAAATCTAGCTGTAGGCTTTATGAATTTGGCTCTTTTTCTCTTAAAGGAAAATCAACTATTGGACATAAATGGATGGGTGAGTTTTTGAAGCTTCTTCTTTGTGGTCTTTTCTGCTTTAGAGGACACATATGAAAGGACACTGACAGTTGATGGAGAAGAGACAACTCTCATAGTAATGGATACATGGGCAACAGAAAAACAGGTATGATTAGTAAACCTGTGCTTTTCCAAACACGCAATACCCAGCAGTATCTATTGACCAAAATAACAGATGGAATGAACCTCCTTTATAAACTATACAAAAGAAAAGAAATCTATTTGGTCCCCACAGATGGAGTTACATGGAGCCACAAGCTTACACTCTCCAAAAAACAACACACTCACAAAATCCCTTCCCTCAGTGAGTGCTGTGGATGAAACACGATGGCTAGTTGCCAGTGGCCAAACCCCATTGACGAAGCTGAAGTGGAGCGGGCTGGTGTATAGCAAATAAACAAAGCCAACCATTCCCCTGTAGAGTCAAAGCCAAGAACACGCGTAGCTTTGGGGCCTAATTTCACCACTATTGATCCCAGCGCTGTGATGGGCATATGGCCATGATTGATACTAGAGTTATTAGATTCAAGATTTCAATATTTTACTTGTCACTTTTTAACAGGTACAGAGTGCAAGGAAATGTAAGGTGCTACTAGATATTGGAGTTACTGGATTTCTTTTTTTCCTGCCACATTAGAAAGTCTACATGAATTTATAATGAGTGATGTGTAGTGCAGTATACCTTAGTGAGTTTTTTTTTTTTGCTGATTATATCTCCATGAAAAAGGATCATGGGGTAGGATGGGGCAAGGGAAACCGTGAGCTGTGCAGGAGTTGAGAGGTTCATGTGAAACTCTTCTGTGTCTTACAGGAAGAGGATGAGAAGTGGGTTCAGGATTATTGCATGCAGGTGGGCAACGCTTACGTCATCGTCTACTCCATCACAGACCGCAGCAGCTTTGAGAGCGCCTCAGAGCTGCGCATCCAGCTACGTCGCCTGCGCCAGGCCGACGACATTCCCATCATCCTCGTGGGCAACAAGAGCGACCTGGTGCGCTGCCGAGAGGTGGCGGTAGAAGGTGAGATAACGGGATCTCCAGAGATCTCCAGAGATCTCCAGAGTGAATTGCTGTTGCTTTTTTAAAAAAAAAAAACCAATAGAGTAACTGTGCTATTGTCGCTAGAATAACTGCTCCTGTGGTGACGGTATGCAGATGCAGGATCGAGATTTTCCCTACTGTAAACAGCACTTCACTGAGCTGTTTAGCAGATTCAGTTTTTGAGTGGTATAATCTTGATTCATGCTGGTCTCACCGATGTCACGCTCCTAAGTGTACTTGCACTAACAGTGACCCGGCTCACCATGTTTGCCAGAGGGCCGGGCCTGTGCCGTCGTCTTCGACTGCAAATTCATCGAGACGTCAGCGTCTCTGCACCACAACGTCCAGGAGCTGTTCGAGGGCATCGTGCGCCAGATCCGCCTGCGGCGGGACAGCAAGGAAGTCATCGAGCGCCGGCGTTCCATCTACAAACGCAAAGAGAGCGTCACCAAGAAGGCCCGGCGCTTCCTCGACAGGCTCGTGGCCAAGAACAACAAAAAGATGGCCCGCAAAGTGCGCTCCAAGTCCTGCCATGACCTCGCAGTGTTGTGAGGGGACCAGCTCCTGAGTCTTCTTCTCTTTGTACCTACATCCCTCTCTCTTCTTTCCTGAAAAGATCTGTTGTGTTCTCTGAGACTTTGAAAACCACCAGCTATGATGGACGTGTTGGGGGTTTTCATGTTGTTATTTGTTATTTATTTAGAGTTTCAAAGCTGGTGCATTTGGTTATTGAACACTTTTCTACTGACTCTCTTGACAAGACTTTCAGCTAATATATCTGAATAATTGTGTACAAGAGATATAAAGGAATCTGTGGTATTTCCTAAACCAAAGTTTCACTACTACATATATGTATGTGTGTATGTATATTATATATATATATACATACTATATATATATATATAGTATGTATATATATATATATGTGTGTGTGTGTGTGTGTGTGTGTGTGTGTGTGTGTGTAGATGTTTTGTTGGACTTCAGCATTTGGCCTCTTATACTGGGTAGACTACCTTAACCCTAACCCTCTCATACTGGGTAGACTACCCTAACCCTAACCCTCTCATACTGGATAGACTACCCTAACCCTAACCCTCTCATACTGGGTAGACTACCCTAACCCTAACCCTCTCATCTACCCTAAGAGATCCAGGTCCAACTTTACATTGTTACCTCTGCTATTTTTGACATAACAGTAAAAAAGATCCTTTGGTGTTTTCTAGCAGAATTATTTTAACTGAGGTATTTTGCTACAAGGTGAGCACTGTCCAAAGAGCTAACTGATGGAAGCCCATGGTCTTCAGTTTAAATATTTGCACTAATGTACATTTCCACTGAACTTTACTAACTGGCGAGTTCAAATTCCAATTAAAATTTGCTGTGGAATTCTGCATTTTTTTTTTTTTTGCTGTTACAAATGTCACTTTTTTTGCTGTTACAAATGTCTCACAGCTGTGCCTAAGCTTCTGTTGAGGACTTACGGCGAATGCAGTTAGGCTCGAGGGGAATGCAGTTAGACTCGAGGGGAATGCAGTTAGGCTCGAGGGGAATGCAGTTAGACTCGAGGAGAATGCAGCTAGACTCAAGGGGAATGCAGTTAGGCTCGAGGGGAATGCAATTAGACTCGATGGGAATGCAGTTAGACTCGAGGGGAATGCAGTTAGGCTCGAGGGGAATGCAGTTAGAGTCAAGGAGAATGCAGTTAGACTCGAGGGGAATGCAGTTAGACTCGAGGGGAATGCAGTTAGGCTCGAGGGGAATGCAGTTAGACTCGATGGGAATGCAGTTAGGCTCGAGGGGAAAGCAGTTAGGCTCGAGGAGAATGCAGTTAGACTTATGGTGGACAAGATTTCATCATGTAAGTGGAGCTTACAGTTCTTGTCTGCAGACATGCATTTTGGATATTTTTTGGAATCTGTGTTTTATTTCAAGACACTATGCAACTGTCCACCTTCTTTCAAAGGGCTCCGTCTAGCTGGTTTACAGTTTGACATGGTATGAGCACAGTTCAACCAAACAGAGTATAGTGAGGAATACTTTGCAGACATGCATTTTTCTCACCATTTGAAGCTAGAGATACTAAAAATCGTTTTGTAGAAAAAAAGTGTTGGGTTTGTAAATATATAACACTGTCTATAATTTGTATAATACAATAAATGAATAACAAATATGGAATATGGCATTTTATTATTCTGTAACTAGTTTTGTAATGTAATGGTCATTTAATGTGGTGTACTAGTTTTATAAGGTTATTTAATGTAGTGTACTAGTTTTATAAGGTTATTTAATGTAGTGTACTCTGCAGCTTTAACATGTTACATTTTTGTAGATTGCATATATTTCTAAGTGAATCCCTAGGACCATCTCATTGAGTATTTCAGTGTGGTGGATTTTCCTTGTTTTCATGGCATGTAATAATCTGTTGTAGCTGCAGTTTTAGGTTACAGTTAGAGTCTGTTGTGGGGGAGTTCAGTTTCTTTGGAATTAGAGATCACACACACACATATACATACATCATGGATCTGTTCTTATCTTGTAAAGAATTCCAACAAGGGATGAATTTTTACAGAATCAAGTCTGCTTCAGCTTTAGACAAATTCCACACATTTTTTGCCATAAAATAATAACATTATTAAACTTTTTCTACCTCAATTCTAAGTTAATTTGTTTTTTCATTGTTATTTGCACCGCCCCACACACTGATACAGTTATTGTAATTATTCATTCTCAACTTTAGTTCCACTAAACGTACGATTTTTATATTGTACCTGTGATTATGTACGTTTTTTTTATGTAATTAGATGTTTCTGTTTAATGATTAGATGATTATGTTTAAATGTAAGTTCATTTACATTTTACAACAAAATGTACATGTTACATAATACTGGTTCTTGTTAACGGGCCTTGAACGTGTACCTCTAATTTATATGCTAATGAAGAGTTCACATACGTGTCCCACGTGCTTTGAACACATGCTGCCCTGGATAGCCAACCATTGTTCTAGTCCTCAACACAGTCTACTGGCTTTGAGAGTGCAGGCCTCCAACAATACGTAGGCTAACGCTGCAATTACAGCGTGCCAAAGGACCTCCACAGACAGCTCGAGACCAATGCCAGGGTCTCTCTTTGTTTGCAGATGGGTTTCAGTTCCACCCAGTGCAATTAATCAAATTATGCTCTGTAATGCTGTGGACCTGAGTTTCTAATATCATCAACCTCATCAGAGATCCTCCCTCTCACTGGACGGCTCAGTGAATTTCTAAGTGTTGTTTTTCTGATCTTAATGAAAAAATATCAGCAGTTAATACATCCATAAAATAACCTTGGTTTAACCTAACCCTAACCCTAACTTGACCTTAGATGTGGGATTGTGGATGTTCAAAGTGACAGTATTCCATCTGCATGTGCCACCAGTGCACTAAAGGCAATTAGAAACCCTTGGGCTAAGCATACTGTAACTTTAATTAGTTTATGTTCATTTGACTGACTTCATACTTTAAGCATCCACTGTTTATGTGGGTGTGAGGATGTTTGTTTTCTTTGCCGTAGGGAAAAGTGTTTGGGACGACCACAACTCTGCACTAAGGGGTGCAGGCAGGGGTCCAGGGTTCCAACAAGGCCAGGCCCACAGTGCTGAGTCTGGGTCAGCTCTTTCCATTCGGCCCCTTGTCACTGGTCCACGGGGGGAGGGGGGGGGGGTCCGGTCTGCTGGCTGGGAGCTCAGAGCATTGATTTGGTCTGGTTAATGGAAAGAATGCGTCACTCCATGGGTCGGCCTTAACCCCAGCTAATTCAGACATGGCTAACATGCACGCACACAAACGTGCAATGCACCATCATAAACGCATCAACAAAGCTTCTTTCATGCAGATTTTTGTGGTTTAGGTTTCCATTGGACAAATGTGGGGTGTTTAACAAAAGCCTCTCTGATAATGAAATTTTTTGTGTGAGGCTCAGTGGAAGAATTTCCATTCCTGTCAAATTTAAAGGTATAAACCCATCAATAAATGTTTGAATGTTTACATACTTCAGATCTACTAACTTAAATGCAGTTTCTTTTACAGCTTTGTAATTTTACCTTGATTCATATCCCAGTCTGTTTTACTAAGTAACACTTAATGTTTCTTGCTCTCATCTTTACTGGGCTCATGTGTATTTTAAACACATTCTTTCTTGCAATGAACTGTATTGCTTTCAAAACAAGTAAAGGGATGTTTCCTTTAAACGGCAACAGCAACTGTGTATTACGTGTTGAGCACAAGATTATAGGAGGCCCAGCAAGTAGAGTTATGCAGTAAAAACTAACAACACAACATGTGAGAGGGCATGGGAGAGAGAGAGAGAGAGAGAGAGAGAGAGAGAGAGAGAGAGAGAGAGAGAGAGAGAGAGAGAGAGAGGGAGAGAG
>JAOXYF010000019.1:2957720-2969833 GCA_028565775.1 Sternarchorhynchus goeldii
AGAGAGAGTGAGAGAGAGTGAGAGAGAGAGGGAGAGAGAGAGAGAGAGAGAGAGAGAGAGAGAGAGAGCAGAATGGAAAAACTGAATAAGGCCAAGGAGGTGGTGGTGCATACAGGAAGATGAATGGCCCTGCGCTGGTCACACTGACTGGTTCTTGTAATGTGTCAAGATGCTGGCGTCCTCCAGATGTGTGTCATGTTTATACTGTCCAAAGCCTCCCAAGGGATTTACATTTGAAGGCTTAAGGCGTGAGGAGAGAGAGAGAGGGAGAGAGAGAGAGAGAGAGAGAGAGAGAGAGAGAGAGATGGATGGAAAAGGTGGGGGGTGGCAGAGAGAGAGAAAGGGGAGAACAGAGAGAGAGACAGAGGGAAACAGTGAGGGAAAGACAGGGGAGAGAGAGAGAGACAGAAAGAGGGAAAGAGGGGGTGCTAATTACGGAAAGTTGGCAGCCGGCACTGAAGTAAGCAAGCTGTGGCTAGACACAACGGAAAAATGAGATTAAACCAAGAAAAATGCAAGTCATAAATGCACCTTTTTTAAACAACACAAAAAGAGCCATTTTACTGTTCTTTCAAATATCTTTATTTTGGCTTATATGGGTTACTTTGAAAGTCTGTTAAGCCACTTTTAGAAAACTTGTTTTTAAAAATGCTGTGGCATTGCAAATTTGAGCTGCTCAGTTAGTATACTGCAGCTCAATCTAAAGTGCTAAACTGCCATTCTGCAGAAACAGATCTGTATCAATCAACGATATGCCATGATTTATCAAGTTAAGTACTCAAGCAGATCTTTACTGTCATCCCAGCCATATACAATGAGCAGTACACTTTATGACAAAATAACTGGAGTATAACCCAAGTGTAAGATACGCGTGTGCATGTATGACCTAGACAGTGCTGACATTATGTACAGAGCGCAATCAAAGTTGGAAGTACAGGCAATATATACATTGTTTCTCTGCAATATACATTGCTTCCTATGTGCTATGACGATTACAATGGTCAAATTAAATATACACAAAACCAACTAACCAACCAAAAAAACAGTGTAAGACTCTGAGTTTGGGTAAAGATGGTCACCTGGGATGTATAGCTTTGGTCTAATTTGGCTGTTAATGGCATGTGGACACCAAATTTTACCACCTTTTGACCAAAAACAACCGTTCTTTCTGAGAAAGACAGGTGTGAAACAGAAGGCCTAAGTGAATTTAATGGCATGCCACGAATTGGCTCCTTGTTTTGATTATTCTCGACCACATCCTGAAATATAAACAATTTAAATAATTAAATGACAGAGAACCTAAAACAAATAGCTGAAATGGTAGGTTGTTATGTGCTGAGCAACTTAATCAGTCAGTACATAGCCCACACTGTCTCGTTGTGCCATTTTTGGTATTATATATTTCTGGAAGTTTAATTTCAATCTTCTCTTGATGTAAAAATAAACAATTATACAGAACTGAACATTAATAAATCTGCTGTGAAGCATACTAAGCTGCAATAGTGTATGTGTGCATTGCCTTAACACAGCAATACACACAGGGCCAGGTTGTGTTCTCATGTGGGGCCAGAACAAACAGCAAAACTGCAGTGAATATACACATATTCACTTGATATGTGTATACACATATCAGATATACACATGCAACACGTACAACTATATGCGCATACAGTGATTTAAGATCATATTGTTCAGTTTGCTCAGTGCTTCCAGAAACTTGGCTGTGCTTATTCTGACAGTTTTTTGCTCAGTGAAAACAGTTCTGCTACTGACTCGTTTCTCCCTCTCACCTACCTCTGCACGTTCAGCTCTTCAAGGACGACTACTTTCTCCTTGCATATCAGACAAGTGGTGATCAAACGTATCCACCTCTGTCAAAACTGCCTATGCTCCAAGTAAACTTTTCTTTATTTGGTCAAAAACAATGCGTTTTGTTTGTTTGTTTTATTTTTTGGCGTGAAGGGTGAGCTACCATGTGCGTAGCATGAGACCTGCTACACGTAGGTTGGATGAACTAAACTGTTGCCTAGTTACGAGTGTTTTGCCAAACACTCACGAAACACACGCCAAATTTTCGCACAACACACGTTTTTAGAACCTTTTTAAAATCTTGAACCAAGGTAGAATCTAGAACCAATATGGTTAATCTATAACCAAAATTCAATATATTAAAATTAATATTGATAAACAATAATATTGATTTACGGGCCAGATCTAAGCCTAATTTTCTAACAAACGTATGAAGATGTGGCCCGCGGGCAGGTTTTTTGGGGCTCCTGCATTAACAGGTCTGAAATAAATGCCACTCATTACGATTGCAGTTGTTTTTAATATAGACATGGGTAAATACATTTCAACGACACATGTTCTTTATTATTAATATTTGTTATCGTCCAAACATTTACAGAAATGCAATTATCTATTTTCTTATTCCCCTGCCCCCAAAACAGAATGAACCAATCAGCACGCACGCTGTTATGGACCTGGCCAAACATGTCACCCAAAGGACAATCGTTTCACTCACATTAACCCCAAATAATGTTTTAGTTTATTGACATGTGCACTATGCATAGCATTTTACACTGTCAGAAGTGTGCAACACAACATATTACGTTCGTTCACATTTCACTCCTATATTAGCTAGAGTTCCTAACAATTTATCAGTAATTGTTTTATTGTAAGCTATTATGTAATCTTGTAATATATATTTAAGCAGTACATGGACAACGTCTGCTGAGTTGGATTCAAATGCAATGTTTAACACGATCTCTATAACTACAGTATTTACCTTTCTTGAGTATAATATTCTACAGGATGTTGGTGAAGTGTATATACTTAAATATCCACCATAGGTGGCGGCCATATCATAGTTTTATTAGAATATTACATATTCTACGTATTTTGGATTAAGATTCCCCTTTTAAGTAATGGAAGGAGACATAAGGGGCAGAGGTGTACTTGTCTCGCTTTGGCTCGACCTCTTTATTGGGTGTTCAAAGGTCCCCCTTGTGGACAATACCACAAGCTTCTTATGCAACAAGAAACATTGCTGCGCCATAACAGTTTGCCGCCACAGTTGAGGGAAGGCGAAGGTGGGCCACGCTGTCCGAGTAACCGTTTGGCAATTATAATTGGGAAACACGCACATTTTCTAACCAGTACTCAAGTTTAAGTACGTAAAAACGAAAATCGGTGCTTAAAAGCAGGCAATAGAAGACGGCCGAGAAGGAAACCCGGAGAAGTCTACGTTCACCATCGTTTGAACGAGGATTCTACTAGGCCGCATTAACAAGGTAAGGCGGAAAAGGTGAACACGTAATGCTTGGCTACAAAGCAATCTGCTAACAAATGATCAACAACCAATCGTGCTAGCTAGGACAGACAAAATATATTTCGATAAGCAAAGAACCTCGATGCCCTATTTTAAGTCCCAAAGTGGCATCGGTAAACATTCTCCATTTGCATTATTTTTAGGCAATATAGCTAGCTAGTTGTTAGCTTTTGCTAACAACACATCTTGCGTGAAAAGACGAGTCGTGCGTTACTAGCTAGCAGGCTAATGTTAGCCAACTAGCTAGTTACTTTCTGTATTCAACTACGATGAACACAATCGAGAAATCTCATAATAATTTTACATAGGCTTTGGTAATTACGTATTGTATATATGTGGCTATTTGTGAATGTCTTTATTTGACCTGCTATCTTGCATATCTGTTTTTGTGTAGCTTGCTGTCTGTTAGCTAGCTAGGTTAACTTGGCTGGCTAGCAAGCGATCTAGAAGCTTCACGTTCGGAGTTTGTTGGCCATAGTCAAGAAGTTCTAAATAGTTATTTGTTACTGGTACAAAAACATTGAGAAAGCGATAAAACGACAATATCAAAATATTTTTTCCCAGAATGTGGTAGTTTGACAGGGCACAATTAAGACCGCTTTTAACGGGTTTTTTTTTACTTGCCAGCAGAATCGCCGACATCATGGCCGACGACTTTGACATCGAAGCAATGCTTGAGGCGCCATTTAAAAAGGTGGGTGTTTAATTTAGCTCGTTGAGATAGCTAACTTAGCTAACTATTGCATTCATTTGAAAAAGCAAACCAAGGTGCACTTTGTTTTCGATAGCTAAGTCGTTATGTGCAGATAAATTACATGATTGTTTCTGTGATAGTGGTTTCAATGAATAAATGCCCATCTATCTCTTTTTGTAGACATGCCTATATCTCACCTCTACTCCCATGAATTCCAGTGTGAACTGTCAAAAAAATGAAGGTAGTAATTGCCCCATATATTGATGTACTGTGGTACCCTTGGTTGCAAATACATAGGCTGATTGATTTTGGTGCCGACAAAATAATACAGTGGATGCACATGAATTTAAGTGCTGGTATGAAGTGTTTGGAGAGACTATTCACGCTTTTGAATGCATGGTATTTTTAGCAGCTATCCTTATATGATTTTCAATACAAGTTACTGAAGGATAATTCTAGTCTGCATGTCTCATCATAGAATATTACTGTAGCTGTTGACGTAATCTTATGTTGGCCTAAATGTTAAAATTCTCATTACAGATATGCTGGAGTTGGCATACAGGCTATTCCACATAGTTCTCAAATGTTTTTTTTCCCCTCTTCTTGTGGGACTGGAAATGAACAGAGACGAACATCATAACTAATGACCAGGAAGTTATTAATATTGACACTGGAGGGAAATTGATCACTTCATGCATTAAATATTTATGCATGCAGTTGACTTTCATATACAGATCTGTGGTTATTTCCTGGGCCTGACATACAGGAAATGATGGCTCTCTGCACATTGCAAAAATAACTTTCACACGAAAGTGCCTTTTTTGTACTGCATAAAATGGCCACTTTTGTTTTAAGAAACTCATGCAGATCATTAGGAACATTTAAAGAGCATCTCAGCTTTAGGTGTTCTTTGGGAGTCGATATTACTAAGCCGTGTGAATCCCTGTTTGCTTCAGGGCGAGATGTGTGACAGAGGTGGCATCGAGCTCTTACAATCCACGAAGGCAAATGGGGGTGAAGATCACTGGAATGGCATCCACCACTGGAGCTCGCTTAGTGGCTGGCTGCTAGCGTTGCCACTTTGGGTCTTATAGGCACAGATAGCCTTGGTACTGAACCTGACAGGCTGCCAAAAGGATGACGTCACTAAACATGCCATTTTTACATTCACAGCATAGCACTAGCTTTTGACCTATTGACCGTACCACATACGTATTACAGACACTAGTAAGGAAGGAGGAAAATGGCAGCCTTGTGGTTCTAATGGCCCAGTTTTAATCTCGTTGACCCCCCCCCCTCCCCCACACACATTAACATTGTAAAGAACACATATTTAACGATCATATCATATTCTCTTTTGTTCCCATCCCCCTTTATCCTTACGACTTGCAATGTTACGCCGTCCTCCTCATGATGTTCTTCTATCGACCCTGCTTAGGATGAGACCAAGTCCATAAATTCCAATGGCCATGAAGAGCGAAGTAAGAAGTAAGTCTGTTTTAATCCGATAACTTCTAAGCTAATAAAATGTATCTGAAGATTGTTTTAATTCTTTTTAGTGGATGGAATCGGTTTAACTCTCCATGGGATGGCTTCCCATGTCAGGTTTAAAAGAAAAAAAAGGAACCACCTGTGGTGAATCATTTTGAATATTACAGTTTAGTCCACATCTAGGCTTAATCCATGTTCAGGAAGCCAGCCCTAAACACGTTCTGCTATGTTAATCGCAAGTCGTCTGAATGCACTGAGCTTAACGTGTTCAGATTCATAAAGTGTAAACTCTTGAATGGAAGGAAAAAGAAGAGCAGGAGTCGCAGCAGGAGTAGGGAGAGAAAAAGGAGCAAGAGTCGAGAACGCAAGAAGAGCAAGAGTCGCGAGCGGAGCCGCGAGCGCAAGAGGAGCCGAAGCAGAGACAAGCGGCGCAGCCGCAGCAGAGAGAGGCGGCGGAGCGGCTCCCGGAGCAGAGAGCGCCCAGGACGCTTCAGACCCTCCTTGTATGTATGCATGCATGCCAGTGTTTTTAGTTAGATATTGGCTTGGTCAGGTTTGTATAGCCACAATAAATACAGGCTTTGTTTATTTGTTAATGTGTTTTGGTATGGATGCTGAGTTTTGAAGTATCGGTGTTTCTTGTTGTTTTAAAACCTCTGCAGAAGGGGATTTTCGGTTGTCTGCTTAACGTTTTAGTTTCGACCGGTTGGTGCTCCCTGAAAACTCGAGTTTTCAAGTGAGCAGAAACACCCTGGTGTCCCCCGTTAAGCTATCAAAGCTTACATTTCATGATGACCATAAGGAGTAGAGCAGTCGTAGTAGCTGCTGAGATAAACCTTGTTTTTAAATCACAGTTCTGGCCCGAAATTTAACGGTGGTTCCAGGGGGAAGACTGGCCCACCACCTGCCATCAAACTAAGGTTTCTATGATACTATTTTTGTTGTGTGGGTAGTTGCCTGTTAAGTGTATGAGTCACAAGGTGGAGATGACATTAACAGATCATCTTTTTGTGCAGCCGTAGACGTTCTAAGAGTCGCAGTCCCTTCAAGAGAGACAAGAGCCCAATCAGGTAAATTTTAATCTGAAGATGTAGTAAATAATAAGTTGCTTTATATTTGATTTAACTGATTTATCGTACATGACTTTGTCTGTAGACAACCCATAGATAACCTCACACCTGAGGAGAGGGATGCGCGCACAGTGTTTTGTATGCAGCTTGCAGCCAGAATTCGTCCGCGGGACTTGGAGGAGTTCTTCTCTGCTGTGGGGAAGGTCAGTAACTTAATGTCAGTTACTTTACTCGGTATCTATATACTCTTATTTTGCTAGTTCTTATTTTACAGATGTAACTGTGCTGGTTTTTATTCTGTCGACAGGTGAGGGATGTGAGGATGATATCTGACAGAAACTCAAGAAGATCCAAAGGCATTGCTTACATTGAGTTTGTGGAAGCCACTTCTGTGCCTCTGGCAATTGGCCTATCCGGACAAAGGCTGCTAGGAGTGCCAATCATCGTTCAGGCTTCACAGGTAAGAGAAACTTACCTGCAGCAGCTCATTTAAATGAAATGTATGTGTTTTTGTCCTCATCTGAAAGTGTTGATTCTCGTTTCCAGGCTGAAAAGAACAGAGCAGCTGCAAACGCTAACAATCTGCAGAAAGGCAGTGCTGGGCCTATGAGGCTGTATGTTGGTTCACTGCACTTCAACATCACAGAGGATATGCTCAGGGGCATCTTTGAACCTTTTGGACGGGTGAGGGCTTTGGCCACTTGTTTAAGTTTCTTTTAAATTTTTATTTGTACAGTCAGTAGGATGTAATGCTTCCCATTTGCTTTCTTCCAAATAGATTGA
This sequence comes from Sternarchorhynchus goeldii, assembly GCA_028565775.1. Taxonomy (NCBI): domain Eukaryota; kingdom Metazoa; phylum Chordata; class Actinopteri; order Gymnotiformes; family Apteronotidae; genus Sternarchorhynchus; species Sternarchorhynchus goeldii. The sequence continues at coordinate 2,965,090 of JAOXYF010000019.1, forward strand.
TAGCATACAGCTTATGATGGACAGTGAAACGGGGAGATCCAAGGGATATGGCTTTATTACAGTGAGTTAATAAGACATTTTATACACCAGCCACACCCCAGTGGTCTTCATTGTCCTCTGTTAGATGTTTACCAGAAGAATCTGCAACTGTAAAAGTGAGAGCGCAACAAGGTATTTAATTTGTTTTTCCTTCCCATTCAGTTTGCCGACGCAGAATGTGCTAAGAAAGCCCTGGAGCAGCTTAATGGCTTTGAGTTAGCTGGCAGGCCCATGAAGGTGGGCCACGTAACTGAGCGCACCGATGCCTCCACCGCCAGCTCCTTCCTGGATAATGATGAGCTGGAAAGAACTGGGATCGACCTGGGCACAACCGGAAGGCTCCAGCTCATGGCCCGGCTAGCCGAGGGTAAGAACATGCTGCTGTCCTGGCAAAATTTGCATACGGCTTCCTGTTGCCCATTGGGGTTTTTGATGGATAAAGTGCAGAGGATTTGGGGACAGTCCTGTTGTTCGTTTCCCATCTCTGTTTATTAATTTGATTTTGTTGCTTTCTAAGGTACTGGATTGCAAATCCCCCCAGCTGCACAACAAGCTCTTCAGATGAGCGGCTCTATGGTTGCAATGGCAGCAGCTACAGGTAAGCTAAGTTCTAGCCAAGTTTTTTATTATTATTATTATTATTTTTTATTTATTTATTTATTTTTTAAATACTGGTAGTTTGGTCACTTAAGGAATTAATGTTATGTTTATTTGTTGTTTTGTGACGTGTTAGCGGCTATGAATCCTGGATTGAGTTTCAATATCAATGTGCCCACAAACCAACCTTTGAATCTGCCATCTCAGCCCATTGCCACACACTGCTTCCAGCTTTCCAACATGTTTGATCCAAACTCGTAAGTGTAGCAAAATTTCATATAAACTCATGAATTTCTACACGTGTTTGTGTCCAATATATGAAGTGTTTTTTTTCCAAGTTTAATATTTTGCAACATTATGTTCATAGGGAAAACGATCCTGGATGGGATGTTGAAATCCAAGATGATGTCATTGAGGAATGTAACAAGCATGGTGGAGTCATACATATATATGTGGACAAGAAATCTGCTGAGGTTTGTGCTCCTCTGCATGTAACGGTGTTGAATTAGTAGTTCTGGCATGTAATGGCCACAGTCACGTGAGCAGTGTGTTCAGATTCGCCTCAGGAGTACCGAAGTTGGAACTGGGGTCATGTCAGTATTATACTAATGACTCTTATTCATGTTTTTGTGTAGGGAAACGTATATGTGAAGTGCCCAACCATCCCTGCTGCAATGGCTGCAGTTAGTGCGTTACATGGGCGTTGGTTTGGAGGTAGGACTGTCGCAACACGTCTTTAACTTGGAACGTTATGTACCACTTGGGCTGCTGTACTTATGCAGTTACTTAAGTTGAACAGCAGCTTGTTCTCATACTGAATGTGCCGTTTCTTTGTTGTTTTCACAGGTAAAATGATCAAAGCAGCATACGTCCCTCTGCCAACGTACCACAATCTTTTCCCAGAGTCTGTGCAAGCCACTCAGCTTCTTGTGCCCACTCGCCGGTGATCTCTCGTTCCTGGAGACGCAGTCATTTTTCAGTCTGTTCTCTTTCCTCTGTCTCTTTTTAACACTTTTGGGCAAATTTATTAATAATTCAGTCATGCGAGCTCTGGCAGTTACTCTATGCCCTTTTCTTCTCCTCCCTTACCTCTTTAATTACGATTAGAGGTTTGAGCTTCATGTTCAAATGCCTTTACGTTCCTGGCATTAAAGGTTTTGTATGTACAGCCTAGGGTTTTTTTTCCCTTTTTCTTCCCCTGCAATTTTTTTTTTAAAATATATATAATTTTCATTTTTTTTCCTACCACATTGTCCTTGTGATTGGCATGAGTCCTACTTGAAAATGTACAGTTAGGCAAACAAATACAATTTTTTTTTTTTATTATTATTATAAAAACCCCCCAGTTTTGGTTAAATATCTACATATTCAGTGTTTTGGGCTCTATGAGCTGTGGGAACTAGAAGGCTGATGATCCTCTTGTGTTCATAGAGACCATACAGTTTCAGAGTATCTTGTTTTTCTAATTAAGACTTGTTTTTGTAAAAATCTTGATGAACAGGTCATTTCAAATAAAGCCATGATGCTGGCAATAGTTTTGGTTTGCCTTGATTTGTGTGAAATCTTAGATATGCCAAGTACACACTAAACCTGTCCAGATGTTTAGAAATGTTAAAAAAACAGGCCACGTGATGGAGGTTGATGCCTGTAATGTGATCACCACTGTGAGAAATATCAGACCAGCGTGAAATGCAGAGCTTTATATGGCGTTAACCGACTGGATTGTTGCGTTTAATTGCTTTGTCACAGTGCTCCATTCGTGTCGGCCCTTGGGGAAAGCCTACTGTCCCGCAGTCTTCAGACGCCAAAATTGCCCTGTTCTTTTGTCCAGGAGACTGCCCTAACGTGATATTAATATAAACAGATATTTCCTCATTTGCTCGCACAACGTTGCGTATATCAGTTTACATAGCGAAACAAATATTTCTAGCAAATATTAGAAAATTGTCCTGAACCCTCAACTATGTGGTGAGACATAACTGGCTCTCTTACGAGTGTTGGTATGGAGGAAGCATTTTTGCGAAGTCATTCCCAGTAAGCATATTTGGCTCATTGTGACTGAAGGTCAGTGGCTAAAGCTGAGCTTTACATGTTAATAATCTTTGACCACTGGCTTGAGGAGAAGCGCTTTTCACTTCACGGAGTTTTGGGTCATTGTGGTTGGTAATGGAGCGTCGTTCTGCTGAGATATTGATCAAAGGAACCTGCTATTACACATTCAATAAAACTCGGGTAACGGGACATACCGAAATAAATGTACACATGCAGTTTATATTCTCTGCATTCAGATACCATAAAACCATAAACAGTTCATCTTAACTGTATAATGTTACGGACATTTTCACGTTACGATCAGCAACGTGTTTTGGAAATGTCATTTTCATAGGAAGCAAGCTATCGATCCAAAGTGAAATTTCTATTGGTTGGCATTTTTGACTTCCGGCGGAAAAGTCATTATTATTCTTGAACCAATGTATTTCGACTCCATCATAAAATCCCGCCTAAAATGCTAAATTGCAACCAACCAGAGTTGAATGTACAGGAGTTACTCTCCCTGCATTAGAGCAGGTTCTGTAAGCACCACCTCAGAGATTCATGCACAGCACACGAGTGTTTTGAACGATTTGATAAGGCGTGTCTATTAGCTACGAAAGCTGTTTAAATTGTACTCGGACGGTAGTTCAAGGGGAACTTCAAGAGACTGTCAGCGATAGAGTATCAATAACGTGCTTATTATATTCTTTTGCGAATAAAAGTAGGGTTAGGGTTGCTAGAAGATGATGGGAAAGAGGGGTGTGAGGACACTTGTAGGCTCTATACGTGGGGTTTCTCATTGCCTTCGACTGAATTACGCACACAGTTCTGTCAGTGCCTCGCAGAGAGAGCGAGGTAATTAAACTCTGTTTCCACATAATCTTTACATGGCGCATTTGTGTCAGTAAATCTTGCTCTTTACGTGACGTAGCTGGATTAAAGTCGCGGGTCGTTGCTAACTTTTGCTAACTAGCTGCTTTGCTAAAGTGCTAGCCTTAGCTAGCTCGTTAGCCTAGTATCTTTGGAACTTCTTTAATAAAGATATCGTTTAGCTAGCCGAGGGAGCTAGAGTATTCACAATAAACAAGCCGTTTGTAACTAACTTTTTAGATTGTACAGACAGAGCTTGCTAGTTTCGTATAATTAAACGTTTTAGCTACTTATCAACCTTATTGCCTCCACAGAAGTAATCAAAAGTAGGCAACTGAAGGAAGACGAGCTCCGGCCACTTTACATGGACTTTCAGGCGACAACACCAATGGTAAGGATTTACTCTTAAGACACTAGCTAATAATACAGATAAAGAATGCATAATACAGTCTCTAAAAGTCTGAGAAACACCGATAAGATTTCCCAGATATAGTTTAGATATTTGTTGTCGGGACAGATTCTTGCATCGATACTCCCAGCACTTTGCTTCAGACAATCGCCTTGCCATTACACGATTGTCATTGCCAAGGAGTAGGAGTTTGTGTGTCTGTCTGCCTCAACAGGACCCAAGAGTTTTGGACGCCATGCTTCCATATCAAGTGAACTATTATGGCAATCCGCATTCTAGGACTCATGCGTATGGCTGGGAAAGTGAGACTGCAATGGAAAAAGCAAGAAAAGTAACTTTTTTTTTCTTTCAGAAAAAAAGCTCTATTTCTGTTCAGTCTCTACAAATAGGCCTAGTGTTTTTGTTTCTTTGTCAAATGTTTGTTTTTGCTCATCAATTATAAAGAGGAATATTTTGGTTTAGCCAAAAAAAAGTTTATGAACATCAGTGTTTATTTCTCCTTTAGCAAGTGTCAGATCTTATTGGGGCTGATCCACGAGAAATTGTGTTTACCAGTGGTGCCACAGAGTCCAACAACATGTCAATCAAAGTAAGTATTTTCTTTTTTTGTAGAAGGAGAACAGGATTTTGGAGGAGCACAAACCGATGCATGCTAATATAACCAAAACTGATGCATAAACACACACAGATCAAAATTAGAGAACAATGTATGAACACTTGATTTTGGTCCACTCTTCTTCCAGTCTCTTCCACAGTTCTGTGACTGTTGTGGGTTTCTTGGCCATTACTTTGTCA
>JAOXYF010000019.1:2969933-2989781 GCA_028565775.1 Sternarchorhynchus goeldii
TCACTCTTCCATGTATCTGTATGAGAGGTCCAACTCCTGCTGCTGAAAACATTCCCCAAACCATGACACTTCCTCCTAAACCTTTCACTGACTTCTTTACACACTTTGGATTCAGTCTTTCCCCAGTTTGTCAATGAACGTAATGTTTCTCATCAGACCCAAATAAATCAAACTTGCTTTCATCGCTAAAATGAACTCTGGACCACTTCTCTTCTGTCCACACAACATGCTCCTCAGCAAAGGTGAGTCTAGCTTTTTGACTCTTTCTGCTAAAGAGAGGTTTGGTCACTGTGGCGTGGGCTTTCAGTCCAAATTCTCTTAAAACGTTGAGAGACTGTATGACGAGACAGATCCTTACTCTGTTCAGTGCTGAACTGGCGAGTGATTCCAGCTGCAGCGTTGCACCGATTACCCATGGAGATTCTTTGCATTATCCTGTCCTCTCTTGCATTTGTCTTTCGTGGACGACCAGCCTTCTTGGGGGACTTGAATGACTTTGTGGTGATGTAAAGATGCAATATTCTAGAAATCACAGACTTGGAACGACCAGCTTCTCTTGCTGTGGCTGATGGGGTCACCCCTTTGGTCTTCATATGGACAATCTGCTGCCAGAGGGTTTCAGTCACTTTGGAATGACTCACCATTTTTGCAAAGTCAGTGAAACCTGGAAAGTTAGGCTGCCAGTTAAATAGGGATTGTCAGATAATTAAGGAAATTAGATAATTAAAGGGAAACAATCAGGTGCAAGATTAACACCAATAACTAGTAGGTATCTGAAAGTGTTCTCTAATTTTGATCAGTGTTCTTTTTCAATTATATCATTTAGGTTTGTTATGCTGTGCTTTAGAATATATACAATTTATTAAATAAGCTTAAAATACAGCTATTTTACTCCTGTTAGGATAATTTCACACAGGACTATACAATGACCTTGATATTTAGGAAATTGTGTGTTGTTCTCTAATTTTGATCTCCTGTGTGTGTGTGTGTGTGTGTGTGTGTGTGTGTGTGTGTGTGTGTGTGTGTATACACACATATATAAACAAAACTGATGCATGTCAATATAACCAAAACAATTGGCTTGGTTTTGCAAAACAGAATATATGACGTACAGTGATGTATGATTATATCTTCCCATCCTTCTGGTTTGTGCTCAGGGTGTGTCCCGGTTTTATAAAGCCAAGAAGAAGCATGTCATCACAACACAGACAGAGCACAAGTGTGTGCTGGACTCATGTCGTGTCCTGGAAGCTGAAGGCTTTGAAGTAACATACTTGCCTGTAAAGCTCAATGGCTTAATTGATTTGCAGGTATGATTTATTGATATACAGTTGTGATTTTTTGTCCGTAAAATCATACAAGGGGGACGGTGGTAGCTCACTGTTTAAGGCACTTAAATAGTAATCAGCAGGTTGCTGGTTCAAACCCCACCTCTGCCAAGTTGCCACTGTTGGGGCCCCTGAGCAAAGCCCTTAACCCTCAACTGCTCAAGATGTATTCAGTCACAACTGTAAGTTGCTTTGGATAAAAGCGTCAGCCAAATGCCCTATTTTATTTTGATGCCAGACTCATTTGTCAACAACATTCCATGTTAAATTAATCTTTAATTAATTTCTCTTTAAGGATCAAATTAAGATGATAATTGTATTATTCTGGTGTGATATTCCAGCAACTAGAGGAAACAATACGTCCCGATACAAGCTTGGTATCTATAATGACAGTCAATAATGAGATTGGAGTCAGACAACCTATTAAAGAAATAGGTAATGCCTTATAATTGTTCTCTATACCACATTTAACTAGCACCAGTACATAGCAGAGCCTTGCATTGTCTCATTCTTACACTCTCTCCTCTCTTAGGTCGCATCTGTAAGGCTAAGAATGTGTTCTTGCACACCGATGCTGCCCAGGCAATTGGAAAAATACCCATTAATGTATCAGACTTGAACGTGGATCTGATGTCTATTAGTGGGCACAAAATATATGGGCCCAAAGGTATATAAAGCTTTCTGTTAACAAGATTTTATCTTAATAGAACAGACCTATCAACCAGAATAAATTTCAACTATTTGTGGAATCAAATAATTATCTGGGACAAAACAATTCTGAGCAGTGTTTTTGCAGCATCCAGACAGTACGGAAGTAGGAATTTTAATTTGTATGTTCCAGGTGTGGGTGCTCTGTATGTGAGAAGGAGACCCAGGGTTCGTATTGAGCCTCTTCAGAGTGGAGGGGGTCAGGAGAGGGGTCTGCGCTCTGGCACCGTGCCCACACCCCTGGCTGTGGGGCTCGGGGCTGCCTGTGAGATTGCTTTGCAAGAGATGGAGGTAGGACCGTTCCTATGCGCTCAATGGCTGTTTTAAAACTAAGGGCAGTGGTCTGAACTTAAGACCTTGAGTGGTTTGATAAAGTACTCCTACTGATAATCAGCGTCTTTTGCGTTGCAATCAGACTTCTGAAAAATGCCAACAGGCCATCATAAGGACATAAAACTAACAATGACCTATTTTACAGTATGACCATGTCCGAGTGTCTGAACTTGCCAGTCGCCTGGTGCAGAAGATCATGTCTGAGATCCCTCATGTCATACTGAATGGAGATGCAGAACAGAGGTACCCAGGTGAGACGCCATGTTTGTAAGCAATGGGATCCCAGATTCATCAGTTTTTTTTTTGTTTTGTTTTTTTTTAGCAGACTTTATCCACATGTACTGTGCCTTTAGTGCCATGTCTGATGCTTATTATTTACCTTTAGGGTGTGTCAATTTATCGTTCGCCTATGTTGAGGGAGAGAGCCTGCTGATGGCCTTAAAGGATGTTGCACTCTCTTCTGGGAGGTCCGTTACATTTACCTTTATGGCATTTTATACAGTTGATAAATTGCTCAGGGGCCCCAACAATGGCAACTTGACAGATGTCGGGCTTGAAGTAGCGATCTTCTGATTAACCGCTGAGCTACTACTGTCAGTTGTTATGTGGTGGCCACTGGAAATCTTAAGTCTGCTCATGGTAACAGAGAACGGCCCTCTTGTTTTGTAGCGCATGCACTTCTGCTTCGCTGGAGCCGTCCTACGTACTGAGGGCGATAGGGACAGACGAGGACCTGGCCCATTCTTCAATCAGGTTGGCATTAGGTTCGCAATATCTTGTGCTGTAGTAATTCCTGTCAGGTGACTTTGGCGATGACATCAGATGGTGTGCCCAGGTTCGGAATTGGGCGCTTCACCACAGAGGAGGAAGTGGACTACACAGCTGAGAAGTGCATTCAGCAGGTTAAACGACTGCGTGAAATGAGGTAATTTATCTACTACACACTGACCTGGTAGTAAATCAAAGTTTTATAGACAATAAAAAGGGGCATACCATCCAATCAAAGTCTGTTCTTCCAAACATGAGTTGTATGCCTCTTAAAGCTTTTCTGCCCATCATTGAGTTGTTCTGTGTCCTGTAGTCCTTTGTGGGAGATGGTGCAAGAGGGTATTGACCTGAAGAACATCCAGTGGACGCAGCACTGAACCACCTCTGGGAGAAACGCTGAAGGATGAACGAAAGATTATTTTGTACAGCTTGCTGAAAACACCTGGGAGTTCTCTAACCTCAAAGAAACACGCACAAATGCAAAATTTGCCTGGTGGAAGTATTTTATACCAGTGCTTTTGCTTTTTGTTTTGTTTTTTTTTGTTTTTTTTTTTTTTAATTGAGAGTGCTGAACTGGGAGAAACCACCAAAGAACTCAGAATCAGCTTCCACCACAAAACTTCTGGACTGTGAATAGGTTGCATTGGTGGGGTTTTTTTTTGTGTACATTTATCTATATTCCTGTCTCCAAAACATATGAAAATAATATTTTCCCTTTGGATTCTCTGTCTCCCATAATAGCTCTTCAGCTTTGTACCAGAAATAGGAATTCAAACACACTGGTTACATTCTCTATGGTTTATATGTCTTGGTACTCATTTAGTTATACTTCAATAACAGTACATACAAATGGAATATTATATTAGCGTACTATTATGTACAGATGTTAGTATTTTATGATTGGATAGAAACTATTTAAGATTAGCTCACACCTAAATGGCTGTTGCTGCAAAAAATGGGAATAAAAGCTTAAAATGTCTGAAAGCAGGAAGTTGGGATTATTTCATGTTATGTGTTTTTGTTGGATTATTGGCGCATGCAATAGGGGCCCAGCACTTGTTTTTCACAGTAACACTGATTTAATCAAGCTTGGATGTGTAGCTACTGCCTTTCAAAACATACCAATAAACACTTTGTAAACAAATAAGTTTTAAACACATTATTTTTTTTATATGCTTAGCTATTGTTTCTCTACCAATGCACTTGTTTAAACGTGACCACTGCAAACTAGAGCAAATCTCACTGGGATGGAAGTTAGTAATAAATATGCTTTGACGCATTACTCACTTTTAATATCTGTTTGGTCAGTAATGAGAAAAACAAAATAGCTGAACAGATGAAGTTTCAACTTGTATTCACATAGTCATGTGCAATCAACTTCACATTTTACATCAATTTACAAAAGAAGGCATGACCCTTTTGTACATATTTTATACATTTTTTATTTCTCATATATACAATAAAAATGGACGTCTGTACACCATGGTCCCGCCCTCCCCTCACCATCCCACTGGACAAAAATAAATGACACACCTGAATATGTACAATGTTTAACATTAAGAGATATAAACATGCCACGTAGGCAGAATGCAGCTGCCACTGCAGTGAAGGCAGGATGTTACAGAGAAGGTGGATACCTCACAACAGCACAGTAAGTACACTCCTAAACACATGCCACTCTTCATTTAGAGGGAATTTTGACAAATTTTGCCATTAATTTCTGCTCAAGTTGACATTAACAACAAGCAAACATATATTACTAGAGATTGTTCATCCATGTTGTTTAGACATCACAGGCAGGTAACCAGCTCCTTAGAACACACATTATAAAGAGGAACTAAGGTTGTTCTGAACCATTCTTCCCCAAGGGGAATATTGCAGCTTACATTAAAATCAACTACAAAGGTATGCATGGATTCTTAGAACTTCAACTTCTCTCTCTCTCTCTCGTTCTCTCTCTTGCTCTCTCCAACTCACTCTTGGTTTTTGAGTTTACCCTGTAATTCCACAGCACATGAGTATAAATGGAATGACCTCAGTGTAAATTGTATGTACTTTCTAGAGGGAGAGACAGGTCTGATGAGAGACACCACTGATGACATCACAGAGGTTTACAAATAGCGTGAAAATCCACAATTTTACTTGGAGTTTGGCACAGAGAACCATCTCGTAAATATTCAAGCTATATGAATATCAGTACTTCTGAGTACGAAATTATGGATTTTGCACCGAAAGGCTGGTGCAAAAAATCAGTACGAATTCTGAATTAGTTTGAACGCTCCATTGGTTTGTAGACATATCAAACGATGGCTCTTCACCTGTTTACTAAGCTTTCAAATTAAGTGTGGTGACAGGTTCTGACCAGCAGAGGGGTTTGTCTGATTGTCTTCTAGTCTAGTATGAATTCATCTTTACAATGCCACTGGAGGACATCTCTCATAGTAATAAAAGTAATATATTTTATAAAATTAACATATTTATACTGACTTCTGAGGAATCTTATTGGTTCATTTTGGCTCATTATTCAGATGTTTAGTTGCTTTGACTAATTTCAGTGGAATTTGTGTAGTTATCAGGCTAGAAAAACAATCACCATTGTCTATCACCAATCAGATAATGATTTTATCCATTTTGGTTGAAACTCGCCCTCACCTCATTATGTGTGATTATTCTCGTAATGTCCCATACGAACCAGAGCCAAAATCCCCAGCTGAATCACAGCAAAGCCACAGAAAGTGACTGCTACAGTAGGAAAGCATGACGAACCAACCAGGAGCATCAAACAATGTATGCTGATGACATGGAGACAGAAGAGAGGAGTGGTGAGAGTGCTGACCCTACAACCCACCTCTCCTGGTGGTGCACCAGAGAGTGTGTGTGTTCACATGATGTCCACGAAGAACTCACAGGGGTTACCCATGGCGTGCTGAAATGACTGCCGGCTTGCTGTGAGTTCCGGAGGGATGGAAGCGAGCTCGCGGACCGGTGGGGCCCCTGGAGGCCCACTGCTAATGGCCCCTTTAGGGGTAAGCCTGGTTAGGCTATAGGGAGGAGGCAGGCCAGGAGGGCCATAAGAGGAGGCGTGGCTCCGTTCACTGTGTGTGCAGGAGATGTGGCCATGCTTGGCAAAGGAGGCGTGGCTGTAGGAGAAGGAGGTGCGGCTGTGGTGAGAGGGCACTCGGCTTCGGAGAGAGTGGGTGTTGCTGTGTCCAGAGTGGGCGTGGCTATGGGATGATATGGCGTGGCTACGGTGACTTAACTGACTGGCCGAACGCTCGCCCCACCTACCCCCTCCCCGACTGCCCTTTTCTGATTGGCTGCCGCCGCTTCCTGTCGACTTGCGGTCCCTGTCCTTGGGCACCAGCCGTTGGCTTCTCCCAGCACTGGGGTTGGAACTGCTGCTGCGACTTCCTGAAAGTGAGAAAAAGCGAATTAGGATCTCGCACAGACGTGTTTCATAGTGTGGTATAGACCACCTACATCCTGTTGGGTAAAAGAAAAAAATAATGTTCCAACATTAAACATTTCAATACATCTTAAGTAAAATCTGTTTCAATTATGACCAAGCAGTGAGCAACACATTTACGTGAACAGAAAGTCATGTGTCATGCATATTTCCCACAAATGTTTATCCTGTGGTCAAATATGGGCCAAGTTAAGTTGCATCTGATTAATTAAGCACTGAATGAATTACATTTGGAGAGATATGAATCTGAAGACACACTTCCACTGCATGAATGACACTAGTATAGAGATTCTGTCTGAATCAAGACTGGATGATTCTGATTTTGGCTGGTGTGAATGATTATTAGATGTGAATGATTAAATATCACAGAAAAAAAATTATAAACTGAAAAAGCACTAAAAATGACAAACCACACTTGCAACAGAAACTACACATGTACTGCATGATGATTCACTTCATATCAAAAAAGCAAATCAGCGACTTCTCAAACTTTGACCAACACCATTCTTGCACAGGTCTGTAGTGAAAGTATAATTTATTTTGAGACAATTAGTTTTTAACATTACAGCACACCACCAAATCATGCTCAGAGACAGCGAAGCAGGTGAGCCAGTGGAAAGAAACCAGTGGAAGGAAACCAAAGCAAGAGATTTGCCAGTGTCACAGTTGGAAGCATGATCAGGAGAGAAAAAGATGAGAGAGGGAGAGAAAGAGGGAAAGAGGGAGAGATGTACCGAGAGAGAGAGGGAGAGAGAGAGGCAGAGGGAGGCAGTCTTACCGGACACCCCAGCGGTGGGACTACCTTCTCCATCAGCCTGCCATTGCCCAGCAGAAACAGAGGGAACAGCACAGTTACATAGTGACCCTGCCTACTGAACACAGTTACATGGTGACCCTGCCTACTGAACACAGTTACATAGTGACCCTGCCTAGAGAACAGTTACATAGTGACCCTGCCTACTGAACACAGTTACATAGTGACCCTGCCTACTGAACACAGTTACATGGTGACCCTTCCTACAGAACACAGTTACATAGTGACCCTTCCTACAGAACAGTTACATAGTGACCCTGCCTACAGAACACAGTTACATAGTGACCCTGCCTACTGAACACAGTTACATGGTGACCCTTCCTACAGAACACAGATATACGGTGACCATGCGTACAAATACAGCAACATGGTGACCCCGCCTACAAAACACAGTTACACAGTGGACTGCGTACAGAACACAGTTGCACTGTGGCGCTACCTACAGACCATAGTTACACAGTGGCCCTGCTTTCTAAACACAGTTACTCAATGACCTTACCTACAGAACACAGTTACACAGCGACCCTGCCTATAAAACAGTTACACAGTGACCGTGCCTATAACACAATTATATGGCCCTGACTACAGAATGCAGTGACCCTGCCTCCAGAACACAGTTACACAGTGATCCTACTTAAAGAACACAGCTGCAGTGGCCATGCCTGCAGAACACAGTTGCACAATGATGGCACCTACAGAAGACAGTTACACAGTGACCCTACCTCTAGAATACAGAAAGCCCTGCCTATAGAACACAGATAAACAGTAGCCATACCTACAGAACACAGTTTGCTCTAGCACACTCCAGGCTGTGCTGCTAACACAGGCCCAATCATTATTTTGCAATGTATTTGTTCACAAAGATAAACAAAGATAAATCGGGCATTTCTAATAGTAATCTCTAATGTTACTGCACTGTGATACAGAAACTCTGTACCTCAAACTTTTAGATATAATTTTGCCCTCTAAAGAGTTGGTCCACAAGCTAAGCACAGTAAACTCCAGCGTTCAATGACTCATCACAACCACTTTAAATCCAAGTGTACAAACAGAACACGACCATACACCCATTCTATCTACTACTCCTTCCTTCTGGGATGTGGTTCTCTGAGGCGCTCTGCTCTCCACCTCCATGCTAAGGTAGTGAATTTTATGAAGTGAAGGAAATCTATGAATGAGGCACTGTGAACTATCAAAGAAATGTCATGGGTTTTGTGGATAAAAAAAAAACCAACCAAAATGAAAAGTACTGGGGCAGCGGTGGTTATGAAATGAATGAGTTAATACTGACCTATGAAGTTTAGTTTCTGGTTTTGAAGCAGAATTTCAGGTTTATTATACCATACTGTGCTCTAAGCTGTATGTACATGGATGGTTCTAGAAAGTCATTAATGTGAAGGGCCAAATCTTGTGTTAAAAGGAAAAATGAAAGTTGCAAAACCGCTTCTTGCAACTGCCAACCTGTCAGTCTTAAAAAGACTGAAAATACAAAGTCTGCCAAGGGTGCAGAAAAAAAAACCTGTAAGAGATGAAGGTCTCTGATATAAAAAGACCAAAGTGGGGTTAATTATTTAGGTTTAGTCTTAGTGTCATATTAAAGCAGTCGGAATGCTTCAATGTCATGAGCAGTTTCCATGCAGTGGTATAAACTGAAAGAGCCTCCCCTCTCTGCGCCAACATCCTTCAAAGTTCAGTTGCCTGGTGAGCTGGATCATGTGTGCTTGTTCTGACATGGAACAAGACCACAGGAAGGGAGTCCCACTGTTATTTAACAGTGTCTGAATGAAGCAGGTCCAAGAATTTGGTGAGCTGGCGCGTGTGTTAATTTGCACACGTGCACTCACACATGCACACACACACACACACACACACACACACACACACACACACACACACACACTAAAACTGCACCCACCCTCACTGTGCTGGCTGCCTGCACTGCCACTGTGGAAGCTGTGGCAGGGGTCGGAGTACCCTGGAGGAAAGCCAGGGGGCGCCGATGAGAAGGGTGGGTAGGGAAAAGGCTGCCCCCCCGTCGGCCAGGGGTTGGAGGGCGGGGGGAGAGGAGCGAGCGAATCCGAACCACCACCACTCGAACCTTCATTTAAGTTCAGAGAAGCCATGTCTGAGGAGACAGAAACAAGGCAGAGTGCAAAAGAGAAAAATAAAACGTTGGACAAGAAGAAGGGACTGACATCAAGCAGGAGGACGACTTTCATGTTCAGGTAGCAGGAAAGCTTTTATTTTAAACTGATCGTAAATGTGGTATATTTCGTGCAGCAGACTGTGATGTCTGTGAAGATGTGTGGGCAGTACTTTGGCAGAGGTCTCCAAATGTGTAGTAGCACTGTTCTGAGAAGGTGATCTTGTTGACAGTGTGTCTGAGGTAACCGTGCTTCAGCATGCTACTGGCATACTTCCGGGCATCCCGGCGGTCCTTAAAGCCCTCCACCCGCGAGTACAGCCAGTCCACCACATCCGCACCTACTCCACAGTAGGATCAGGCATATAGCACAGACACGTATAAGCACACATTTATTTATTATTGTTTATACAGGTAACAAAAACCAAAACAAATTGGCAAGCCTAGTTTAACCAAAACGGCGCTTTTCAAACATGTCAACAGTACAATATCCGACATACACGGCCGTCTCAGAGAGCACGTGTGATGTGAAAATATTATTCAGTTTTGTACTTTGAGCCACAGCAATGTTTGAAAGATGGAGAATTATGACGCATAATTCCAGTAATTTTTCAGAAATAAAGGACAAATATGATAACGACTGGAATAGTCTTGATGATGGTGGAAACTCAGAGATCCTGTCTAATTTATGGTTTAAGTGTCCAACCTCCCTTCACAGGTTCCTACACATTTCTGACATGCGAAACGTCTCTGTGTTGTAAATAGCTGATTACTTTTATATGTTAAATTTTAGTGTACATATGTTTTGAAGCCCAGTCACAATACTTTTTATTGAATTCTTTATTTTCAGAAAGAAGATGTTATTCTATACTATATTCTATACAGTTAGGGGCTTAAATCTAATTATTTAAGCATATTTCATATGCACGCAGAAACTTCAGCTGAGTCATTCTTTAACTGTATTGGAACACTATTCCTGCACACATTTAACCACAGGAGTTCCACTTCTGTTCATTTGTTGCTTACTGTTGCACAGAACAACCAGTCAGCTACAGGAGAGTGTGGAAAGGGCCTACAGGAGAGTGTGGAAAGGGCCTACAGGAGATTGTGGAAAGGGCCTACAGGAGATTGTGGAAAGGGCCTACAGGAGAGTGTGGAAAGGGCCTACAGGAGAGTGTGGAAAGGGCCTACAGGAGAGTGTGGAAAGGGCCTACAGGAGCCTCCTTTTTCTGATTTCCAGTGCAGGTTGCACACAGGCCATTCACGGATTGTTTGTGGTTTTCAAAGATTGCCGTGGATACAGGGAAACTCTCACCATAGAAACCTAATAAGCAACTCTCACCATAGAAACCTAATAAGAAACCTTCCCTACGTATTAAATTTTCCCTACATATTAAACTTCCCCTACATATTAATCACCTCCTTCAATGTAAAACGTTTGAAACCTGCTTACCTATAACAGCATTGGCAATGGTTATCTTCAGCCACATCCTGTCCCTGATTTCCAGGCCTGAGTCTGGGAGCTGCATTACCTTCACGATGGTCGCCATGTCTGTCTTCCCAACTGTGAGTGGGAGGTCGTCAAACTCTGAAAAGCACAAAGTCTTTTGGTTTTAAGGAAAAGTCATTCAAATTCTATGGTGAGAGCAGAAATTCTTCGCAGAAGAACCGTACTGTACTGCCGAGACGCTCCTTTAAGAGCAGTTGTGAATGTGACATACCGTACTGTGGATATGCTCCTGTAAGTGCAGTAGTATGTGATATCCAGGCAGCAGGATCGATCGGCCGCACGGGTTCAGCTGGGAATATAGGGAACCAAGCAGAGATACTTTTTCAGAACAAAGCAAGGATACTTTTTCAGAACCATGCTGCGATTAAGGTCAAACGTTTTTGTAGCGTGTGTGGTTAATGTGCTTATTTGTTAAATGCTCAAATGAACTCAAATGCTGTTCAGTCTAATTAAGGCCATATTCAGGGTTTTTCCATTTGAATCTTTTTTTTTTTGTTAAACAGATAAACTATAGCTGTAAGGTCATGATTGTGCACAGGAGTGTGTGTGTGTGTTAGCTCACCTCTTGGTATGGTGAAGTAGCTCCTCGGGGAAGGGTCCCAGCACTTGGCCACGGTGAGACTGATCGGTCTAAAGGAGTGAGGTAGATGGCTCAGCAAGTGCTCGCTTTACACTCAGTGACAGCTAAATCAATGAACATGCAATATTTGTAACCCAGTTCTCCATAAGTACCCGGTCTTGGAGACAATCTCCCTGAGAATCCTTACTGCATCGTCATTGCTCATATTCTCAAAGTTCACATCATTCACCTGCAATCCAGAAAGACAGTCACTAGTGGTAACAGTAACTAATGCTTGCAGGCAGCACAGTGCCACACAGTATTGCCATTATGTTTTTACTGCCGATCACATCCTGAAGTAGCGAACATGACGGTCTGTTTGTTGCCGCTTTCATGTGCTGCTACTGCTGTTCCAATCTGGGGATGTGAAATCAATCTGAACACATCTGGGCAACATCATGTTGTCTTTTGGCTTAGCCGTTACGCTCCTAAACCGGATTCAAAAACCAGACAGGAGAAACAGACACACCCTGGGGATGTGAATATGAGCCAGATATGGAAGAGGGGGGGAAAACATTAATATGCTAATATGCTGTATATCAGGGTGGCATCTTGCTGTTGGGGGATCTATCTCATCCAACACCGTTACCTCGGCATTCAGTCAGGATTAACGAACTGCTGGAGGTGTCTGCTGCCTGGAGACAGTGGAGACAGTCAATAACGCTGGGAGGCAAGAGCCAGTGGATGATCCCCCACCCAACCTCTAAAACTGATGTGGAGGTAAAGCTCCTACACTGTTTAATCACTTTAATGCGACGCCTCAGCTCAGTTAAGTCATGGTTTTATATTAAGCTGCTTTGTGGGTTGTATCCCACCTCTGGAACTGCAGTGGAGAGTTTTCGTGTGCATATACAGTACATGCATGTGGAAAAAAACACGCAAAAGTTTGCTGAGAGCAACGTTAAAAAATTTGAGTTGTCTGTTATGGATTTGTTCGATTTGCATCGGTACTTTTTAAAAAATAATGTTCTTTCTGAAACAGTCAACAAAAAGCTGCTTCATTATTTACCAATAAGCGTTGCTACACTGAATTTATAGATCAGGGATATTGTTGCTGTTTTTAATCGCTCCGTCTCGGTTGGTCTATCTTTGCACCATCTGTCACCTGCAGGAGCATATCCCCTGGCTCTATCCTTCCATCAGCTGCAACTGCTCCTCCTTTCATGATGGAGCCGATGTAGATGCCTCCATCACCCCGGTCGTTACTCTGCCCCACGATACTGATGCCCAGGAAGTTGTACTTCTCTGCATTGAGAGAGACAGGTACAAAGGGTAAGGTAAATCGACTGCTTTGAAATGTATAACACGATATGGTATGTATACTGAGGGTTTAATAGTGTGTGTGAACATCTGTGTATGTGTGTGTTTGTTGGGGTGAGAGTGGGGCTCTTACCCATGTTGAGTGTAACAGTAATGATGTTTAGGCTCATGGTTGAATCTGTGATACTGCTGAAAGAGGATGACTGTGGAAAGGAAGAGAGTTGCGCTCAACTGAAGATACGCTACACGCCTGAACATTCTTGGCTACGTCACAAACACACACACAAACACACAGTGGGTCTGGTGTGTGAGGTCATACCCGGTCAATCTTGGGCACTTTGTGTCGCCTGCGCCTGCGTTTGTGCCTCCGCATGAGCTGGGAGGAGGAGCTCTGCTCTGTGGAACTGCTCAGTCTGAGTCAGGCAGGCAGATGGACACACATACACACAAAAACACACACACACATACACATGCACGCACACGCGCACACATACACACGCACATACGCATGCACACGCACACAGACACACACACACATGCACAGACACACACACACACACCAATTATGAAAAAGTTGGCAAAAAGTAGAATGAACACTGAAGATATTTAAAAAGATTGAAAAGAGTGATATTTAGATATAAATTAAACATTGCTAATATATGGTAAAGTATACACATGTGAGGGTTAGGGTTACACAGTATGTTTAGGTCCACTTGCAAATCCACTGTTTTAATTGAATTATTCATCAAAAATGAGCACAAAACTTAGTGATTATACATTTTTGTTGTTTTATTATACAAATTTGTTGTTTTTAGCTATTTCTCTTATGAAACTGAAACTTATCCAAACACCCTGTTCACACATGATTATGATGCTTTGGTTTTCATGTCTTGCTTTGCTGTCTCATCATTACACAATAGTGGAGCTGTATCTGACCCCACAGTCGTGTGTGTACAGGGTAGAAAGCTCAAAACACTGCCCTGAAGAGTGCTGGTGTAGAGGATCAGGGTGGAAGAGATGTTTCTGTTAATGCTGGGGTCTGTTGGCAAGGAAATCCAGAATCTAGATTAGTGCCACAGAGCCTCAGTCATTAAGGCAGGTGACTTTGTTTTTCTTGGACACAGGGATAATTGTGGTATGTATTAATCAAGGGGGATCCTCTGAGTTTCTTTTATGGAGATTGAAATATGTCCGTAAAAACAGCAGCCAACTGTTCACTGCAAGTTTTTAAAACATGGCCTGAAATTCCATCTGGACTGGAAGCTTTGCAGATGTTCACTCTGCAAAAAATAAATAAATGTTTTCACATCCACCTCAGAGCACTGCGGGAACTCATGCTTCCATAACTTTGTTTACAAGCTGAAAACAGGCATAAAATTCGTTCAGTTCATCCGGCAGAGATGCACTGGCAGCTGTGAATGCACGAGCCTGTGGTTTATAGCTGGTTAGAGTCTGAATTCCCTGCCACATCTGACACACATCTTGTGTGCAGTACACTCTGTATCTGCACTAATGTTTTACACAGGTGATAATGATGATACGTGTCTCTCGTGTGGCCACGGTAGATTTCTAGATTCAGCCATGGTTTCTAGTTGTGGAATGAATCACTGTTGAATCAGTGGGTGTACAGTCGCTCACACAGTACCCAATGAAGTCGCCAACCACTGTGACAATACTCGTGAGGGGACGAGTCTCTGTCCCAGTCCACAGAGTCAAAGCAGTCCTGCAACCAGTCCACTTCATGGACTCCTCATGCTTCGGTTTACGATTTTAAAGCAGCAGTAGAGAGGTGTGAACTGATTGGGAGGTGCAGCCGTGTAAAAGAGCGGTATGCTTCTTTGGGTAACAGCAGTCGAGCGGGTAACAGTAATCAAGTCGGTTACAGTTTACTGTGACGCTGGGTACCGTGTAACTGTTATGTGTAGCCATCCTGAAATGCACTGAAAGTAATCGACTAGTTAATGGCCTATAAGGGAAGGCAGGATGGTATTTAGGGTAAATATTGCTAAAGTTGGCTTGGTTCCCTAGAAATAACAAACAGTCCATCAGGGTGTGCGTTCTTGTGTCTGGCGATAGTACACTTCACTTTTAGCTCTGTTTCCTTGCTGTGGAATGCAAACTGTAGCCATGAATACAGAAATCCCAGTGGGCAGGTTGAATGGCGGACACTTAATAAATACTTGAGGTCTAAAGGGCAGTTCTGTGATTTTACGTCCACGTCCGTGCACCACCTCCTCAGTTCTTTCTCCATGCATCTGTCCTGTCAGTGTGGTAAACTTAAAAGCCGCACGGTCTGGAACGCGGGAAGCAGAAAACACAGTAATTCCGCAGCTCTAATAGGTACTGAGGATCCTCGGGGATCGTCCAGTTTGTTGTCCAGAAATGGTGCCGGCCAGGAAAATGCTGTGCGCGGGTTACTAGATCACGACAGCCATGATCCCAAATAGAACTCAAGGTCTACATCACTGAATAGTGCATCTTGCCAAAATATATAAACCTATTTGTAGAGTTGTTTGGTGGTCATAAATAACACATAATGGGAGGTAAACTGGCTGGAAAAGTAACAAAATAAACAAGACAATATACACAAAATGAGTTAATGAATCAAAGCGTTCAACACATCGCCATGCCTTGGCGCCATTTTGAATAGCGGCATGTCTGTGGTGTGGAGCCACTGACCTGCTGCTGTCCTCCTCTTCCTCACTGTCGATGAAGGAGCTTGACTCCAGCTCACTGCTCATCATAGAGGCGCTATCACACACCATCGCTGTTTCCCTCACAGCCCGCTCAACTTTGGAGTGCCCGTTCACACGTGGAACTGAGGGCAGTCACACACACACACACACACACACACACACAAACGCACACGTACAGACAACTCAGCATCATAGGTACTTCATATAGGCCTGGAAGCATGGAAGCATGTGTATGTAAACTGCAACAAAGCACTTGTTCTTTTGGACAAAAGTGTGCATACTCAATAATAAAATAATTCAAATTTGAAAATTAAATTACATGGCTTGATCACACCTTGAGAAATACGACTCCCCTTTCACGGGTATGTAATAACAGGGAGAGATTAAAAAGATGCAGACAACATACATTGTTTTGGGCGTGGCAGAGCTTCAGGGTGGCAGCGGATTGGCTGGAAGGCCTGCGTGAGGCGGCGACATCTCAAGGAGCCTGGCTGGGCGTGTACTTTCCGAGGAATGCCGAAACAATCCAACACAGTTGGTGTGGTCATACTGCCTTCCCTTTGTGTGGGAACACTCCCTCTCCACCCTTCCTGCTAGCTCAAACGCCCTGTGCGAATTCTTCTCAGTTCTTCAGTTTGAAAACTCTAAACAACATTCTCAGTAAGGTGAACCCTCTGATTCCCAGTGACTGGTTTTCAATTTTGATTGGCAGCTCACAGATGCCAGGAGGCAGTGATGGACTGAGTGAGGAGGAGCAATAGGAAGAGAAAGTGGATGAAACACGTTCACAGAGTGTAAACAAGAAAAGGGTAAACAATAAAAGAGGGTATTGGTGAGCAGAAGCCAGACATTTGTGGGTAGGCTCTTGAGAATTTCATTCCGATTCAGTCTTCCTTTAAAAAACGTAAATTTTTAGAAAACAATATTGCTCAAAGGCCAGCCGACATGTTAAATGGTTATTCGGCGTTTGGATGTAACTGCGACACATAAGCCAAATTGTTGCACTAGCAACTCCTGGCATGCAAAGCGACTCGTTACAGAACAATGCTTAGCACACACAAATTATAACAAAAAGAGAACACTGCAGATACTTGTCAGTATCTTTTGACGAACAGCACTGTAATGGCCTGACCTTACAGCGTCAGGTCATCTGTCATAACCAGCCTATCCATCTTCTATCCATGTTCTAGCTGCTTCCGATTAAAACGAAAAACTTTCTAATTAGATGAGTAAAGTAGCTCAGTAGTTCAACGACGATGGAACTGGCTTAAAATCAGAGAGGCAGTTACCCTCCTCAGTAATTACTGACAGTGAAACAAATAAAAAAAAACAAATGTTGCCATACTGTGATCATTCTGATGACGTGAGTTATTCACGTGCTCAGTTACCGAGAAGAGGAGGTAAAAGACAGAAATACGCTGCAAACCCTACGCCCGATTCAGTGAAACTACCATTAATATATGATATCGCAAATCAAGTTCTATTTCATGCTCCATACGATACTCCACAAAACAGCTTAGAGGAATTAGGCATTCCCAAACAAAACAAGCCAGAATCCTGCTGCTTTAGATCTCATGTACTACGATTTTATCCTGTACATTTTATTACACAAATTAAAATATAACAAATGTTTTACGATAACGCACAACGTCAACAAACATCTCAAGGGGAATATGCATATCTTGACACCCCCACCCCCTTAACAAAAAAAAAGATACCCAGGACGGTCTTACCTTTGACTCGAGCACAAACTCTTCCTCAGCGGTTCCGACAACAGACTATCATCTTCGCGAGAGCGCGTGATAAAACAGAACCCTCCCCTTTCTCTCGCCCACTCGCGCTTCGCGCGCATCACCATTCATCACTACAGTGCCTTAGAGACAATGAGCACGCCGCTATTTCGATCCACGTATTTGTTTCCTTAATGTGCCGTCTGAGCAATGATGATCACCAGAACGAACAAGTACGCGCTTTCTGAGGAAGGTTAGCCAGCGGCCAGGTAATGGATATAGTGCGCAACACCTACGCAACCTCGGTACACCAGCTAAACTAACCGCCTCAAGACAAATACCGAATTTGGAGATAATCTGTCTTTATGAAATTATACGATTTGATACAGAATGGCAGTAGTATGAAACGGTGCATTGCTCGCGCAATTCCCCCAATAAAGTGAAACGCACTCTGTATAAACGCACTGTTGCTAATAGGGGTGTTTTTGTAAATGTAGTATTTAGACTGAGACTACTAATACTACTACTACTAATAATAATAATAATAAAACAACAACAATAAATTATTGTTATTATTAAGCATCCAGCACTGTTCTGGATTATCATTCCAGTCAGACCTATCACTTTGTATTGCCAGGACAATGGCAATTGTACTGTTAGTGCAGTGCTTAGGTGTTGTGTCTCTACATTCCTTCCCTTTATTTCTGCAGGGATTGTCCTAACTCCTGTCATAATTCTTGGCCATTTGTAAAGTCTAATTAAGCCATTCTGATTAATGACCACTGGGACTTAACAGGGAGCAGAACTACACTGTCACAAACACAGAGATAAATGAGTGTAAGGGAGAAACACCGGGGGGTGGGGGTGGGGGTGGTATATGTGAGGTGAGGTAATTGGAGAGTTGAGGGATTCTGTTTGCCGACCTGTTACTGACTTTCTGCTGCGTGTACTGACATGAGTGGGTCACCTGCTCAGGTGCATGAGTGGGTCACTGGCTCAGCTGCTTGAGCTTATATTTTCATCCAGAACACAAAGGGGTGGTATATAGCATTTAAAAGTGATATACACTAACAGGTAATACAGTTATTAGCAACCAGTGTACAGGCAGCCTATCAGGAGATGGAGAGATGTGTCTAGTACTGCGTATGAGCAGAGGTCTCTGAGAGAAGACACAGCGGACATGGTACATGAACCTGTTTCACCAGGTGCTAAGAGAAGCAACTGTTTGTTTCTTTGTTTATTAACCGTTTTTTCCCCCCTAAACCATCATGTCAAATATATCTGATTAAAGGAAGCTGTCTGCATGCGCTTGTACCCTCAGGATATGATCAAACCATGACCACCTTCATAATATCTACACCTCCACATAATAACCTGATATAGTAAAGCCAGGAACGACCTCCACCTGCTATGACCTGATATGGAATCTAACACTTTGTTATCTCATGCTAAAGAATTTTTGGACTGGGGTGAGAGGCCCGAGGCAGGCTTATCTCCACGAGTTCTTACGTTCTTCTCTTCTCCGCCTGGTTCTCTCTCGCTCCCTCTCTCTACGGTGGCTGAGGAGGGTCTCACTGGGTTCCGGGTCCAGGACATCTCTGCCGCTCACTGCGTTGGCGCTGCGAACATGGCAACACATAACCGATGAGACACCAGCTGCCTAATGCAAACGTGGAGTGTGGATGTGACATTTAAACTCAAAGGCAGTGACCTCAGGACAAGGAGAGAAACTCACTCCACATTCTCACCCTAAACCAGAGTACAGTGTCTGTTACTTGGATTATATCACCCTAAACCAGAGTACAGTGTCTGTTACTTTCATTATATCACCCTAAACCAGAGTACCGTGTTACTCACATGAAGTCATGGATAGTGAATATTTCTTTGGCCTTTTTAGTGCATTTTAGTGCATTCTGTTCATGCACTTCAGGGAGTGAACTTGCAGAGTGCAGCCAAACAAACAAATAAACTCACCCGTGTGTCCTCCACTGTTCAGGAATAAGAAATATTTGTGCAGTGGAGGTCTCTAGGGGATAACAGTGCTGATATATTTCAGAGTCATTTTATTTCTTCACCAGAAAACCCATAAGCTGAACATGTGTCACCAGAAAAGCTGAACCCACCGACTTCCCAGAAACCCGAGCGAAGGTGAGAAATATATCGGAAACAAAGGAAGAGCTATGGGCATCCAGACACCCACCCAGCCGTGCACCAGTCTGCCCTTTCGGAAACCTCCATCTATCATTACCCATGAGGCACTGCAGAAAATGGGTCACTGTATGTGATAACAAATGCATCTATCTATTCAGGATGTTCGGGATGTTCAGGATGTTCTGTTTTCTTTGGGCTAAGAAGGTAATAGCAGGAAAATACTGACATCACATATCAAGAAACAGGAAATGAAGAAACCCTTTTAAAACACACACACACTACACACACACACTACACACACACACACACACACACACACATA
>JAOXYF010000019.1:2990532-3004274 GCA_028565775.1 Sternarchorhynchus goeldii
CATAAAGGGGATAATTGTTATAATTACTATATTATGATTACATAATAATGTTTACTACTTTAACTTGTCATAAAATTCACAATAAAACACATTAGGACATCATTGTGTGTGTGAGATGTTAAGCAAGCAAGAGATCTTATATAAAATTAAGGGAAATTACATACATCATATTGCACATACTGGAATAGAAATCTGGAGCAGAAGTGGTATTCACAATTTGACCACAAGAGGGCATTCAATAGCAGTGTTAAGCAAAGGGGAGAATTCCCACAACATCTTAAACAAAAAAAGTCCTTGAGCACACCCAAATCAAATGCATTTTGTTAGCACATACTAATGAAAGTCTCTCTCTCTTCCTCTGTCTCCTTCTGTCTCTGTCATTGTCTCACTGTTGATCTTGATGCATACCTAAGTATCTGTGTGTCCATGAGGATTAGGGTTAGGGTGTCTGTGAAGCATCACCAGAGCTCATAATGTTTGGTTTGTTTGTTGTGTAAGAGAGGAGTTTCGGAAAGCAGATGAATGACTAAAGACTATGTAAGTGTGTTGTCCAGGGGTGGAGGAGTGTGTGTGTGTGTGTGGGGGGTGTTTTATTGGTGTGTGTGTGGTGGGGTGTTGTGTTGGTGAGTGTGGCGGAGTGTTGTATTTGTGTGGAGGTGTGTGTGTGGGGGAGGTGTTGTCTTGGTGTGGAGGTGTGTGTTAGTGTGGAGGTGTGTGCATGTGTGTGTGTGTGTGTGTGTTAGTGTGTGTGTGATTCCTTAGAAAGCAAAAGATTCAGTAACTGGTATGTGCTTGTGTACATGGCTAAGTGATCTGTTTTACTACGTAACATTTTAACATATTTAGCTCCACTAGAAAAGTCCTGTGGGCATGTGTGTGTAGATAGGCTGTACATACTGGAATGAGGGGGGTCGGGAGTCTCCGATGCCCCCTGTCCTCTCCAGGGGTGGAGGGAGTTCAGCATGACTGTCTGTACATACTGACATCCCATCAGTGTGGGAGCTCTCTGCTAGTACAAGCTGAGGAAACACACACACACACACACACACACACAAATGCAATTGAAAATGCACAGGGGTCTCATCAGCATAGGAAATATAACAATGATTCCTGGAACTAAAACACGTACTGGGGATGGAACTGGGACAAGGGCTGAGCAGTGGAACTGTGCTGAAACTAGAACTAAGGGTGGGACTAACTAAGGGCGGGACTAGAACTAAATGTGGGACTAGAACTAAGGGCGGGACTAGAACTAAGGCGTGTGCACTGGGAGTCCTGGAAATGGCGCCTCTGACCTGATAGATCACACGCTGGAAGACTGAACACAAAACAGTAGGAGAAACTAGGAATAAAACACAATAACTACAAATCATCAGCTGTGCTGTATGTCACTAGGGGCTGCAATACAAATTTACAGCAGCTCACAACACACACACACATGCGCGCGCACACACGCAACACACACGCACACACACTCAGTACCCTGGACAGTTCTGGCTGCTGGCTTTGAAACCCAACGGGACACCACTGTGCTGCATTAAAATTTTATGATCTATAGTGAAAGCGCATAGACCGTATGGAATATACCATTCTAAGATCTCATCCTTGAACTGGAATATACCATCTAGGCCTAAAACTGCTATGCTGTATTAAGGTGCCGGTTTTGGTGGAGATCAGAATCCCTGCATGTTAGAAAGGCAACACAGCTCAGTACGATAAAGGATGATGTTGAGAAAACACAATATTCTACCATCACCTCACAAGAACACCTTCCTCTCCCAACTCCTCCGGCTGAGGAGTTCTTAAAGAGTCTGCTGCTTACCCATGAAACCACTCTCCCGTTGAAGCAAGGCAGTGTGGCGTCATCATCTGAGATCTCCTCTTTAACCACCCTGAGACAGACACAAACATATAACACACATCGTAACATCATTAGCACACGGCACCCAGGTAAGACAGAGGAAGGATGCGTGCGTGTGTGTGGCTGGAGTCAAAATGTATGTACGTGACAGAGGTGATGGAAACAGCTAAGTGTGTGTTGATGTTTTGTGCTTGCGTGTACGTGTGTGTGTGTGTGTGTGTGTGTGTGTGTGGCTATGCGTTAAATGAGTGGGGGCACAGTGAGGTTATTGGGGTGTAAAGCTTCTTTCTACTTTGTAGTGGAAATTCTCTCCTGAACTCTCCTACCCTGTTTCCCCAGAGACAGGAACCCGAGCACAGCGAAAAGAGTAAAGAGAGAGAAAGACAGAGAGAAAGAGAGAGAAAGACAGAGAGAAAGAGAGAGAGAAAGAGAAAGAAGGAGTGAGAGAACCCCCCCTCCCATACCCCTGTGGAGGATAAAGAGAGAAGCGCAAATGTAATGATATTGAAGGCAGTAATGGGCCGGTGTTAATCCATGCTGAATGGTGAATGGTAGAAATTACTTACCCATCATGCTCGTGATTCATCTCGATAGAACAAATCACTGTCTCACATTTACCCATGAAAAAGTTTGTAAACCTCATCTTTTTAGCCTGTCACTGTCAAACCCGTATAGAAACTTAAGAAGCCTCATCAAAGCAAATTAGAAATGCTCAGAAATGGTCGTAGGTACATCTCTGAATGACACCAACTTGTGACAAACCTTTGGATATCCTGAAGCAGACTGACCGCCCTTCAAGAAATATCATTAGCTCAAATAGGGGGACATTCAAAAGCTGTATAACTGAACATCCTCAGTGCTTTTTCAATGGGTCTGTACACACCACCCTCTCAGGGCTGGTTAGAGCCACCAGAAGGGCATCTCTACACACCACCAGGAGGGCATCTCTACACACCACCCTGTCAGGGCAGGCTGGGGCCAAGTGCAGATGCAGCTTTCACTGGTTAATTAGGCTAGGCTTGCCTGAGCCTGGCCCCTGCTGACACTCCCAGGAGACCCACACAGTCTCCGGGGACTCACTCTGACGCCTGACCAGACACAGCTAACTAGCCCTTCTTTGACCTTGATGTGCCTTGGAAGATTAGCTGTTTTACTTTTACAGACAGAGTTTTTTTGAAGGTGTGTGTGTGTGTGTATGTGTGTGTGAATATATATATATGGTATAAGTTGATAGGTTGCAACATCTTCTAATAAAACTGAGCCTCAAATGTGGTTTTGCAGTTTCTAAAATTCGAAACTGTTATGTATTTTACTGTAACGACCTTGCTTGCTACTCTGGCTTATGCAGAGTGAATCAATAATATGCAGTAAAGAAAACTGTACTCTCAAAGGATCTCATTCTTACTGATGCAAAGGAAAAAAAGATTTAAAAAAAAAACAAACAACGATCAAAAGGCAAATGATATAACTCAGAAAGATCCAGGAACTTTCATTTTCTTGACCACTAAAATGCAGCAAATGAAAAGTATAGACTGGTAAGCCATCCTGATACAGCCTTTCTCCAGATCCCAAACCCCAGAGTGGATGTAGAGATAACGTGGAGATGTAGAGATCACGGGGAAATCATTTTCACGTTCAAAACGTGTTCTAGTTATTTTTGTGTGATTTTTACAATGTTAATGATTTACTACAAGAATTTAAGGGGAAAAAAACAAAGTAACTATATGCATTTTGCAAAATGTCTGCTGACAGGAAATATAGTGCTTACAGAGTAACAATGAGCAACACAAGAACCTCTGATGAATGAGAATGCACCCATTTATAAGCAATTCATTGTAACTTACAGACCAAAATTTGGACCAAGTCAAATTCAACCATAAAACAACTTACCTAAACTCTTCCACCAAAAAGCATCATTACTCCCCAGTGGCTCGTATACTCTAATAAAACATATTAACATGTACATCTTGCATAGTTAAACACAAAGAAACAGATCAGTCTCTTGCAATGACTTACTGCTGCCAAACTCTACCTTGCCTGCTCTTTGCCATTACCCTCTGTGATGACTCTGGGGAGGACAGGAAGTCCAGTGTTTCCTCTCTTGGCTGGGACAACCTCTTCCCTGAGGCCTGAGGCCAGCACTTCACAGCAGTAAGGGAAATCCATCCAGCCTCCAGCCACCTCTGATTCACTAAACTCCTGCCACAGTGTGGCAAGTAGCACAGCCAAGTCTGGGTGCAGGAAGTGTAGTGAAACTAGTGAGTCTGTATATAGTATGTGTAACCTGAGTCTGAATACAGTAGGTGTAGTGAATCTGTTTGAGTCTGTATATAGTATGTGTAACCTGAGTCTGAATACAGTATGGGTAGTGAATCTGTAATGAGTTTGTATATAGTATGTGTAACCTGATGCACTATGTGTGGTGTATACAGTATGGGGAGTGAGTCTGTAGACAGTCTGTATACAGTATGGGTAGACTCACTACCCATACTCTATACCCTACAAGTACTGTATAAAGACTCAGTACCCATACTGTATACACTACTACTGTATACCCTACATGTACTGTATACAAACTCACTACCCATACTGTATACACTACTAATGTATACCCTACATGTACTCTTCATACTCTTCATCTTCTGTCAGATTAAACATCATGACTCACCAGAACAAATCTGAGTTCCTTTCAGAACATAGAGAGCAGGCATCAGGTTACGCTTTCAGTTAATATCATTCTGTTTACACCAGTGATTGTTTTACAGATTGGATTTACCAGTGAATTGGGCAACATTACTAAACACTTTTTGTGTGACATGATTCTCAATGGGAGTGTATATGCTGTTGTTAAGTATGTTCAGTTGCTTCAGTGACTGCTATACTCAGTTACCTGGTAGACTGCTACATTGTAGCTGAGTATATTCAGTTACCTGGTATACTGCTACATTGTAGCTGAGTATGTTCTGTCACCTGGGAAACTGCTACATTGTAGCTGAGTATGTTCAGTTACCTGGGAAACTGCTACATTGTAGCTAAGTATGTTCAGCTACATTGTTCCTGATTCACAGAAGAAAGGAACTACCCTCAGCATCCCAAAGCACTGAACTTGAGAGTTGTTCAAAAAACAGACAAAGATGACCCATGTCCAAAAATCATCATGGTTCCTCTTGATTTCTTGGATGTTTCCTCTAACTTCTGAGGCTGATGGCCTCAGAACAAGGTTTGTCTTCACTGGGAAGCAGGTCACTCGTAACTGCTAGCATCACTCAACACTGCTAGCATGACTTTTGTAAGAGGAACAAGAAAAACAGCACTGTTTCTACCTGTCACAAAGCTGGCACGAAGTGCCTATCAAGAGCTGGTTTGCCAGCACACAGTAAATGCTTTTCTCCGATTACATCAAGCCCATTCCAAACATTGCTGTCCATGTACGAAACAACAGATTTTTTTTCCTGAACTTGCCAATTACATCGCAGCATACTGTTTACAATATCATGCTTCAAACCACGTCTCGTAGGCTTTGGAGCGCATGGATGCACCTGCGGGACTTTCCACCACTCAGTGGAGGAACTTCAAGTCCAGACGAGGCGCTTGGAAAGCAAACCCAGACCTTTGTGTCTGGTCCCACTGCGCTCTGGGTGTCATCGTGCTACACTGCAACACAACTCGGTCTGGAGCATCTCACACAACTATATCTCACACGACTGCATCTCAGCAAAAACACGGTCAACATGCAGAGATCCATTCGAAAGACTTGGCAAAGCCATTTGCACGGCATTTTCTCTCACACAATCTGACAGCACTGCAAAATGAAAACAGTATTATATACCTTATTAATATCTAGAATAGCTCATGCTTAAAGTACATGTTAAATACACACTGAAGCTTCACGACAAACAGCTACAAAAATGGGGGTGCAAGAAGGTGTGAGGTAAAAGGGCACTTTCACAGTGAACTAGAGAAGCAGTGATGCTCAGGGTGCGGTGTGTGTGTGTGTGTGTGAGCATGTAGTAGTGGGCGTGTCCCTTGAGCTTGTTCCCTGGTGCACCATGATTAAAATAAAAATAATATCGAACTAAAGTAGGTTATTTTAATCCCATTGGGCACAAGTGGTTAAGTCCTCAGTACTAATGTAAAAAATCAAGACAATAATGAAATATATGTATATGATGTATAAGGGTAAATAATATTTGCATATATATGTGGTATATGTGTACATACAGTTTATGATTGTAGGGTATACAAGATGTAGTCTCAAGATGTAGTGAAATTTTGATGAAGCAGTACTTACATTTTAAACCTTGCAATAGTTATGTTTACATCATCATTCTATTTTCACATTATCCTTGAATAAAGTAATAAAGTTCTGAAGTCTCCAGCACATTATATATAGGACCCTGATCATTACAATGTATCCTCATAGCCTACCTTCACATTATATATAGAACCCTGATCGTTACAATGTATCCTCATAGCCTACCTTCACATTATATATAGAACCCTGATCGTTACAATGTATCCTCATAGCCTACCTTCTCACATCTCGCAGTCTTTATACCTCAGTCTAATATGTTACATATGTCAGGACAGACTGGGTACACTCTACCATGCAATCTTTCCATTTCATCTGTGCACTTAGTCACTATATGCATTTCTGTAGACTGAAAGGCGGGCAGGTTAGACTGGGTTAAGAGACCTGAGGGAAAACTGTCCCTTAAAGACCTGAGGGGAAACCTGTCCTTTAAAGACCTGAGGGAAACCTGTCCCTTAAAGTTGCTGTCTGTCGGGGCTGATGGTGTCATTACTTTTACTGCGTTGTTAACCTCGTTCTCTTTCACACATGGTGACCCTCGGCACTACTTCTCTACTTAGTTGTGCATCCCATCACTGAGCCAATGAAATCACTCAGAGAGCAGCGTGTGGGAAATGCAGCACACGCATCATAAAGACTGGTGGAGAGCAAAGCACCAAATCACTGCGACATCTAGTTGGACTGACCTGAAAATAAATTAAACTGAGCCTCCGGTGAATTCATATAGTGGTCTGTGATTTTTTTTTTTTTTGAGTCTTTTAATAGTGTTCTCGTTAAATATAAGTTTCTTTGGGCATGTTTGATATTCTGATGAATGACAATGCTAACAGGCATTCGTTTAAAAGCAGCACTTTATTGCATAAGTTCTGCTCACAGACAGAAAATTAGGTAATACTGACGTTCATTCCTATTTATACAGAAAATCTCATGTACAGTAAAATTTGGCATTATTTAATCTAAACAGAGAATCTGGCTTTAATCCCTTTGGATGTTCAGATATTTATAAAGTAGTCATCTCTCTGTAAGCAATATAATTAGAATAACAGCCAAATGCTACAGAAGTAGTATTTGACATGTATATCTAAACATATCTAGAGAATCAACATTGGCCGTGTGCGCATTTAGACGCTGACATTGTAAACCTGCGGCCCAGAGTGTAATCAGTTCTCCTTTTGTGCCAGCGAGATTTCAACACTTCATAAATGTTTTCAATATCTGGACACTTTGACAGTCACACCCAGCTCAGTCCTGGTGCATCCTGGGAAGGATTTGGACCTGTCTCAACAGACCTGATTATGATACCACTTTACTGAACTTACACCTGTCCATCTACACCCAATCATTAAAAAAAACAACCAAGGATAATCTTAAATCCCAGGTGTAAATGAAACAACCAACCTAGGAATAACCAAGAACTCTTTGTTGTTTCTAATCTAACCACCAGTAACGGATGCAGTCATATCTACATTATCTAAAGCAGTCAAACGAAAACAGCCTTTGCTAGTCCTAATCTGCAGTCCTGTCTGTTTGTTTGCAAATGTCTCGTGCAAATGCTGCAGTGCACATTTAATGCATGAAAATCAAGAGCAAGGGCAATGTTTAGCCCTCTTGTTCTCCAGGTGGACAGGAGTGAGGGGTGTTGGGGGATTTGGGGACTTTTGGGTCGCTGGCCTCCCTGCCCAGAGCCGTGGGATGTGCCTGACTGTTACATCATATGAAATAATTCAACCACCTATAAAATGGTTTGTAGGTTAATGGCCTCCATGAGAGCAGGATAGAGAGCCGTGGTGAGGTGCCTCAGGGCAAAGCATGAAGATATGTGACTAGTGCTGGCCCAGTACAAAATACAAAGCCTGGCTTTCCAGACTACTTACTGTTAAAGACATTTGTTATGATCTCACAGTTATCATATGGATTTATACATTTTTTACTTTAATCACCTTCAAGATGATTAAACTTTTACTTCAAATCACCTACAAGATCTTGCGGGAAAGCAAAAATGTATTAGCGCTGCCTTAAAACAAGCTCACCACCCACTTTATTGGAAACATTCATTTATCAGAAACACTTTGCAGGGGTTGGAAGATTCTACAACTCATATACCGCCGGGCAATACAGCTTGTTTTTTTTTTTCTTCAGTAGCTGTCCAGATATTTGGCAGGCACACCACTCTCATCCCATCTGTGACACTGAAACATATAGAAACCCCAGGAACACGGCTGTGCCTGTTACACTACCAGAGCTTCAAGCACAAGCATCCCACTACCACAGCTGCTTGGACAGAGATCTGGCTCCTAAACAGTACTGGGTAAGCACTTATACTGTGGTCAGGAACATGCAAAAAATGGGGTAGAAGCTGACTAACAAATTTTGCATGGTAGGGCTACAGTCTATAACTGCAGAACTGAAACTCACCTAGGGACGCACCTAATAAAGACACGATGTAGATGTAGGCAGCTGTGTGTGCTGAGTAAATACTGCACTTCACCTGAAATGGTCAGAAATGTAACATCCACACAGATCTTCACGCTTCGCTCTGAGGCTTCTCACCACTGCTCTACATCCTGCTCTCGTGGAGGCCATTAACCTACAGTCCATGTTATAGGTGGCTGGATGATTTCATGAGATATATAATGATATGTAATCTAGATATTTGATGCTGTACTGCACCATAACTGGGTTAGGTACATTTCAGCATTGTTACTTACTAGTTGGCATTATGAACAACTACAAGTCTTAAGTCTTATTAACAACTACAAGCACACTTACAAAGATTTTCCAGATTTAATGCCAAACTCCAGTCTGCGTCATGATCAGTATCAACCTATGTCACAAGTTTCAGATATCTGTTCCGCATTGCAACTTGCAATAATGTGCAATGAGGTACGTCATATTAGAGCGGTCTGCCATAAAAAAAAAACTATTTTAAAACAAGATCTTCATTTAATGTGTAACAACGTGACAACGTGAGTGGATTGATCTTGACAGAACAAACAGCCATGGTACAAAATACAGATGGAAACAGAGGTAAGTCGACGTTCATACCATGAGTGTTTATTAAGATCTCCGACTGATCTTTTTTTGTACTGCAGAAGCAAGCCATGCACTACTGTTCAAGCCATGTACTTTAGCTACTGTTCAACTGACTACGTCTTATTACATATAAATCAAATGAGCTCAGGTGCCCATGCGCCGTGACAAGGTCCTTGACGCTGAAGAGCACAGTACAAGTGGCCGTGACTTAAGTCAGGCCGTTAGTCCCCGCCACTCGCTTTCTCGAGCAGAGTGAGTTATCCTGGGCAGCCGTGGTTACACTTCGGGTTACAAAATTCCAGCCTGTGAGCGGCCTACTTCGGAAATTGATCAGAGAGAGCAGAGGATTTTACAACAGGGGCAGGCACTGCAACGTGTATCGTGTCATTGTGGGCTAATGAATATGCATGCAATGTAATACACCGCTTTTCAATAATACGCGCTTTTCTCCTTGCTGATACATGTCAAATGTTGAAGCAGATCAAACGACCACGCGCAATGTTTAGACCACGCACATGTAGTCGGCAAAGCAAGGACAAAGCTTCCGTGAAACACTGAAGTTAGGCAAGCAGACGTCTTGCGTACTAGCCGACAGTACTGATGCCTTTATATTGTTTCACGCACTGTTGCACGTGCAGTCGTACAACAATGTTATTATTGTAACAACGAATTCAGTACAGTAAACACAGCAGTGTTTCACTATTCGACAATCTAATAACTATTAACGAACAGATTTTAACGCGCACCATAGCGATGAGAGCTATGTATTTTACATTTGCAAACATGCAAGTACGCCGCAGAAAGATAATAAACGTAGACGTTGTGATTTCCCTTCGACACTATTTCGTTTATTGAAAAGTGCATGACTGGATCAATTGTGTTGGCTGATTACTGCAAAAGGTTGAACTTCGGCTATTAGCCCACAGACAACCGAGTTTGCCGGTTATTCAAAATATGCCTTACAGAATAAAGACAAATACAGATAACCTACAGAATTTGTCCCATTAAGAACGCGTAACGATATTAAAGCCCTACAATAGGAGGTTATAAAGCCATTAGTCATGGAAGGCAGGTGCCAATAATGTGAAACCGTCGCTGCCAAGATGACAGCTTCATTTGAACAGCAGCGCAAGTGAAGAAATCGGCTAATGCACCCGATTTTCAGGCTAAACCGATTTTGTTACGTAGTATTATTTACCGCTGGAATTATGTTAATACATAAGAGACAGGCTTAGATGTGTCGTTGTAAAGGTAGGCTACTTACCCAAAATCTTGATCCATAGATTTGAAGAAGAATTTGTAGCTGTTAACCGGGCGATTGTTGAGGACATTTTTAAAATCTGCCAAAGTTACCTTATCTGGAGCAACTGACAATTTTACCAAGTAAGGAGTTTCCTCCTCGTCTATATGGTAAATAATTTTAGTCTCCGCCATGAGAATATGGAGGAAACAATCACCGGAGAGCCGTGAGTGTTCCGGCTGTACCAGAGGTATAGCGATAAATTATTGCAATAAAATAATGTCATCAATTTAATTAAACGAAACATTTAACGCGAATAAAGAAACAAAATAACCGCCTCTTTAATGCTAAAGATAAGAACGCAGGCATTATAGAAGCCTGGTAGACATCTATTGCAGTCAAATCGGTATCAGTGTGCGGACGTTGTGCAGTTCGTCTGGTGAAACAGGAAGGAAGGTTCACATCCTTGAGAGAATCGGGCTGGAAAACTGCGAGTCGCAGAGCGATTTCTCTGACCAGTGCTGCCATCACGTGGCGTTAATAAATTTCGAGTAACGTCGTTGGGACGTTACAAAAGACTGGATAAATCTATTACGACTGTTAGGTTAGACGAAGCCAGTAAATTTAAAACAGGTTAATCCATTTAAATACATAGCATAAACGATGACGATTATGGCAGTAATTAATATACTGTTATTAATATATATTTTGTAATGCCACGTCTATTTTGTGAAAGGACTGGTAAATTGTAAATGTCCATTCCAAATCTATAGCGTATATAGTAACCGTCAGTCAGAATTTATGGTTATGAGTGAATGAAAGTGAACGAAAATCTTCTATTATAATCTTGTTTCTCAAACAGTGCTTATCAGATACTGAATCAGAGTGCGGTCGCACCTGTGGAATATTGCCCCATTGTCAGACATTCCGCCCACAAATGTCATAAACGACTGTTGTGCTGGAATCTAGTGCTGTTGTGAAATCGAAGCATACGCTTTTATAAATAAAATCGATACCTCTAATGTCTCATTATGCTTTTAGATGATTTACAGTAGGTCTACGAGCATAATTTCTAAATCTTTCAACAAATTAACTTTGCTCGTATAGTGACCATTAGCTCATATTGCGTGATGAGAAATAAAAACATTCCAAAAAAAATCCCACAAATACAAATGCACAAATATGTTATCTTATTAAGACTATATGGGGCTTATCAGCAACGAAGTAATTAGAATGACAAATGCATCAAACAATTATAAATTAGGGTGCTTTTCAAGGCGTTCTATGCATTGTGATTTGTTGCCCTCTAGTGGCGTTGCTTCGACCCCTCACGCAACCTTTCTAGTGACGTAATCGTTTTTACAGGCTGCCGTAGTGACACTTAGTGACAGCGTTGACCCGCCACATGCGTCAGGAATTGGAGGGCACTGGTGCACATGTTTACTGACTCATGTCTTTGCGATCTCCCCTTATATAACACTGCCATAGATATCAGTGTTAGGATATTACAGGTGCACATACCAGGCACATACAGTCAGCCAAACTCAAGGCATATGTAAAGTCAATGGAATTTTAAGACACTTGCTAATCTCCATTATGAAGAACCAAGGGTAGAGAGAGTTTGTAGCATAACATCAAATCCAGTTTGCAAATGTTTATTAATAAACTTTTAATTAACATGTTTCTGACCATAGCATTTGTTGCAGAAACAGAATCATTACATCATCAGAAATAATGCTTAGAATTCAGTGATCCAGGAGCCATGTTAAAGGTGTTCAGTCAAAATAAAGAGGCTATCCTTTGCCATAATTGCAGAATTATGGCCCATCCAACCGTTTACTACAATTTTCTCAGTTTTCTGCTCACAGAAATTCCAAACCTTGGTTCTTTTTACCTTTAACTGAACCAAACTACAGACAGCTCTGGCATTCAGTGACGCCTGTATGAACTGAGGCTCTGGCAGATTTCAGAGCTGCTGTATGAAAGTACACTAGGAAAAGCTGGTGGTGAATCGTGGGTATGGTGCTGTGGAATCAGTCAGGTTTCAGACGACTGCGCAGCTTCTTCCATGAATGTGTAAAAGGCCGGAGGAATATTTAAGATGCAGCAACATCAAGCAGAGCAATTTCAGTAAGAGCTTCAGCACAGCAAACTGAGAGGAGTCACAGCAGATAAACAAGGGCAAATCTGACTAAGAACAGGGTAAAACAGAACAGAATAGCTTTATTTCCACTGTATAAGTACAACGAAATACATTTTTTTTTATCCATTTCTGTCCCTATTCAAAGGAAGTAAATGCCATACCGGAAACAAAACAGCTAGTGGAATAACCTGGAGTTAAGCTCCATTCAGGGTTCATGGAGGGCAGAAGTCACAGGGGATTAAAGCATCTGTCTGTGAGATGGAGAATCTGTCTGATCAAAAGCCTCTCACTAGCCATGGGGGAATCAGTGGTAAGGAGTGAACAAAAGCCAGACAGGAGCTCCGTGAGTATCTGGTGCAAGTGTGAGCCTCATGAACATTTTTTTAATGATCTGCAGAGAGCTAGCAGGTGGTAGGCCGTACTCAACACATTTCTGAAGGCTATGTCTGAATAATGTATTAAACGCAAGCAAATACTGGAAATGAAGCATACTGGAAATGTATCAAAGTGTGAGGAAAAAAGTCTCATTGTGCCATTAATAAGTATAATATGGCATTAATAAACAGCTTCAATAACAAACACAAACAGACTTAGAAGGAAGTAAAAATATCCATAAACAATGAGAAATAGATGTTATGAGAAAAAAGCTTCTTTCCTAGACCTTTAGCCGAAAAAAGCAAAAGATTGTTACTGTATGACTCAAGGCATTTGAATATAAGCATGTTTAAGCCATTATTATCAAATGCATGTTTATATGCAAATTACCCAATACATTTACACGTTGTCTAATAGGGAAGCAGTATTTCATTTTGAGATCTGAAAGATACAGATACACACATGATGCAGTGTTTGGCAAAAAATCTAAAATCTGCATGACGGATGGTGGTTCAAGGGCATGCTGAAGCTCTGAGGCCTGCAGAGAGGGTCGCTATTATGATTGGTCAGTCGGGCAGTAGAGTAAGCTTACAGTGGATGCAGCAGCATCACATAGTCTGATGTAAATATGAGAGGGAGGATCCTCTCAGCAGGAAAGCCCCGCCCCTGCTGTACTAGTGAACTTGAAACAGCGCATGCATGCACGCAAACACACACACACACACACACACACACACACACACACACACACACACACACACACACACACACACACACA
>JAOXYF010000019.1:3019506-3037920 GCA_028565775.1 Sternarchorhynchus goeldii
ATATTAATCTTTATACAGGTTTAAAAGTTATTTTTAGTAACTGCACATTTACCTATTATTGATATTGATCAATTCGAAGTTTTTAACAACGGTAATCTACAGACCTACTCATAGCCAAAGAAAGTACTCACACACACTTACTTTGAAACAAGAGCGATGCCTGGACAGCGCGCACACCTGCATTGTTCGTTCCCGGCATCTCTTTGAACGTTTTTTCAGAAACGTCCTATACAGAGTTCTGAAGGCAGAAACTGTAGGATTCAATCCACCGGCGCTACACTTATCTGTATCTGTACCTCAGCGTGGACTCGCCGTTTATCGTCCCGCGACAACAGCGGCAGCTTGCGCTGCGGACCTAACAACGCAGTTCTGGCCCGGACCCCGACTCCACCCGCTCCACAACACCACTCCGTCTTTGCTGCTGTAAGAAGTCTAAACTTTTAACCTCACAAGTTCGAATTACGTTCCCGTGTAGTGAGAAATAGCGGAAAATACATTTTCAGTTTTGAGGCTTACAAATGGAGATTTTTTTGGGTTTTAAAGTGAGCAGTGCTCTTTTTTATTAAATCTTTTTTAAGCTAAACTGAATTCTCAGACTATACAAACAGAAAACACTGCAAAACTGTAGGGTGGATGGTAAAAAGTGAAGTACACTTAATGGAAAACCCAATCACTTTAAAGGACTCATGCTATGTTATTCACGTTCTAAATGTTCACATTCTTTCCCAGAAACCCAAAGTCTACCCAAAGTGTTTACAGCCTGAAGCAAGACAGAACGGGTTTGTGCAGACTCAGCTCTCTGCTATTCAAATAAAACTCCAGGAAGCGAATGATTATGAGGTTATCTGGAGCCTGTTCTCACAGCGCCAGAGAACTTCTACTTGCACATTGCGCTGCCAAGATACGCCTGCTTTCTGCCGAGTGACTTAACAGAGACGTGTAAGCACACAACATTAACGTAACAGAGACTGTAGGCTACCTCAGACATCCTACATATATTACACAAATATGAGATTAAGATACAGGAACAGATGCCTAGTTTGCGGAATAACTGGCTGATTTACCAGTCAGTATCTTTTATATTACTGAGCCTTTCGATATAAATACTTAAATAAATAGACAATAGATATAAATAAATAGACAAATTATAAAGTCAGCGGAGTCTTAATGTTTACTGTACTGGATTGGTGCTGGTCGTTAACAGTGTGAAAAAGAGTTCGCATGACCTCAACTCTTTCCGTCTTGGCAGCTGTTTAAACTCTGCATAACAAAGATGGACATTTCTGCCCCCTTGTGGCTGAAAGAGTGATAGCGAGCAAATTGGTTTGGACGTCCACATCGAATTAAATTATGCGAAAATTTAAATGTAACCGTCGACTAATTTAAGGCTATTGTTATTTTGGAGACCACTTTCGGCAGAATGTTGTTTTGTTACACCTCTCTTCTCTATACACTTCGGTAAATTTGTTGTTAGCAAACTTTTAGATACGGATCGTAAATATACAGGCTTTAAAGGCGGTAAATTGTAATAAAAGCAAATAAAACGTTACTTATCCCAATGTAGGCAGCACTAATCGTCGGAGATTCATCGTCCGCTTATCATCTTGACACAGATGTATAATTTACAAACAGCTTAGAGACAACAAATAGTACACGTTCTTTCATTTTTAAATATTCTTTTATATATTTACATTCAATCTAGTATTAAAAAATGAACAGCAGATTTTATTAGGTTAAACAAATTAGTATAGTAATAACTGCGGTATCTATAAACACAACAATAGCGTTACAGCTTTGGTCGCTTAACTGTTTTATTTGAAAGTCGCTACAATGCATGGCAGCTGTAAACTGATAACGATCAAAACCTAAGACAAAGAGACATGGATTCAGTCTAATTTCCCCCCATTATCTAGAGGGTTAGGAGTACGGTTAACCCCAACCCTAACCCCATCATCCAGAGGTGAATAAACAAAGCAACCCCTTTGATATTTCAAACAATGACGCAAAGCAACAAACAGGGAGACTATAAAACAAAAAAAAGTTTCAATAAATATTATATTTACAGTACATTTAACAAAGAGCGAACTCATGCTAATTCACTACTGTGGCCTTAGATTAACAAGTTTACAATTACAACCCAGACACAGATTTCATATTTTATTTTCATTTTTCCCTAACATTTTAAATGTTACCTGTCTCTCTGTAGGTAGCCGCAAAACGCTAAACTAAAAAAAAGCAGCTGATTAAATCTGTTTTTATTGTTAGGTGGGTCAATCACACCATACTCATAAATGGTACGAGTTTTCAATGTTATTACCAATCCACAAGGGGGCAATATAACGTTAAGACTTCCATATACAGTAATTTATATTATCCACTACTGTCTCAGGTGCCTTCATTTACATCGTCATCTACAAAAAATGTAAATGTGTTTTTATGTTTGCTTTTTTGTCTTTCATCTTCAGATTTTATTTGTGATTTGGTTTTCAAGTGCTCTTAAAAGATCTGAAGTAAACAAGAAAGGCTACAATCACCGATCAAACATGACTTTCAAAAAACAAAAACAAAAAAACCCTGATACTCATTAAATACAAATCTGTCCTATTTTGACATTATCTTTACCTCTTATTTGAGGTTCACAATGGAATGTAAGTTTTAACTGAGGTAAAAAAAATCTTGCAAAAGCCTCTTTTAAGTAAACTAATCAATTACAGCAAAATACTTGATATGCGAGTTTATCTTGAATACTGTCTTCATACACAAATGTGCATTTACTAATTAGTTATTAATTAATTAATTATACTTTAACTTTAAAACAAAACCAAAAAATTCTGTGTCATGGCTTTGATGGATAGCCTGAATTTAATGGCACAGTAGTCTACAAACAGGGTCCTTAAAACAAAATACAACTCCGAAACCCTTCCTTAACGTGCGCCCACACTACAGTATTTTCACCATCTTGCGCATTCATATATTCCAAAAAGTATCATCTCCATACATGGGTTCCAATCTTTGCGCTTCCAGTGATGGAGCATCTGAGCATACTGTGTTGTGCTCCTTCTTGCTCCTGAAACTCTTGGGAATATGCCGATTCTCCTTACAGATACTGAGACTGCTGTTTGTCACTGCAGCTGTTCAGACCACCAATAGACCAGCTAATGGCACTTGCTTGTGTTCTGTTGGATTCTATACTTCCCTGGAAAACAGCACACAAACAAACAAAATAACAAAACAAGAAGAAAGCACAGAAGTGAACGCACAGATCAAATGGAAAAACAACCGTGCAACCTCACCACATTCACTGCGTCCTGAAATAACTTTCACATGATGCATAATGTTCAAATCTCAAACTGAGAAAGCCTTAAGCCACCTCAGTTTTTTACATTGGACAAAAATAGACCATAATTACCAAAAGAACATTCCAGCGCTTTCTTATCCAGAAATTCTCCCTGAAAGGTCTTAAAGGTCTACCGAACCCCCCTTAACTCATCTGGGTGGAGACTAAGATCATTAGATAAAAGACGAGAGAGGCAAAAGGCCTTGATGGTGAAATGCCAGCTTCCCACAGGCTGTGAGACAATGGAGCCTGGCTATTCCAGACTTGGGCGACAGCACTACTGATGTCATCATGTCTTGTCCCATTATACATTCCATAAAGGCAGAAGACCTTTATGGCCAACAGTAGTCAGAGTAGTCTGACTTTGAGAAGGGGGGGGGGTAATAAGTGCTAATGACCTCTTATTACAAAAGGGCACATTGCAAAGGCATTCCCAGACAATGAGTGCAAGCTTTGAAGTCAGACTTTGCAGGAACAGTCAATCAGCAGGTTATTTGGGAAGGTCGCGGGGCAGCGTCTTAATGTTTGGTGTTGACGCGAGGCGGTAGGGTTATGGTTCGAGCTGGTGGGTGCAGGATGCAGATAGCACATGCCTGGAATGGAAACCTTTTGGCTTAGGTATGGTGCTAAATATACATATAAATGTTGCCTAATTGAGTGTTGGCTAGGGATGCAGTGATATATTGGAGAACAAATGGTATAGACTGATACCATCAGCTGATAAGTTAGAAATAGTTGATAGTAAGTTCCAGCTGTTGCTAATCAAAAGTGCGACAGGTAAAAGCTGCAGAAAGAAATACCTTTTAACATTATAATCATAACCATACTGTGGCATGCAAAGAAATAATTGTTTAACCTCATGTAAATGAAGTGGCATATAAATAAATAATTACGGAAGCAGTAAATCGGGTGAGAAAAAAATATTTTCATATCAGTGCATCATTAGCATTGGTGCAGTGTGCATCTGTGTGTGTGTGTTTATGAGAGAGCATGTTATGGATGCCTCTATATACAGTCATAACGTATTATTAGCTTGAACTTATTACTAGTTTGAACTGTTCCATAAGCTGTTAGGGTCTGAAATAAACAGTAGTTCATTAGTAACATTAGGAATTCCTACATGCAGTTAGCTGTTGTTATGTTGTGCACTTACGAGGCAGTGAGCGTGGAGTTGAGCACCATGGTTGTGCGTATTCTTTGCAGTTGAGCCCTGGTCAGCTTCCTTTGCTGCAGCGGTGGCTGCTGCTGCTGTGATGCTGCTATGTCACACTTTCCCTCCAAAGCACTAAGGGGTGATGTTGCCCCTCTCTCCCATTTGGGGCAACTGTACACAAGCTGCGTCTCTGCCCTTGCGAGAGCGTCGGTGACTTTGCCCAGTAGAGTTTGGTGGTCCTGGTCGGGCTGCTCTGACTCTGTGGGTAAGAGCGCATTGCTGGATCGAGCCTGCCTGGAGAGGTGAGACAGGCTTTTGCTAATGCTACGGCTGGTCGTCTCAGAGGTGTAGGGCAGAGCAGCGAGTCTTTGGAGAAGGTCGTCCTCAGAGCGCGACCTGAGGGCGAAGAGCTGCAGGAGGTCCCGACGAGGGTGGACGGGTGACCGGCGCCGCAGCGTCAGGGAGCGACACCCAGAGTCCTGAGAGGCAGCCGCAAAGTATTCCACCTCCTCTGATTCCTTGAACACATGCCCTTGGAGATTGCACTTGGAATGATTGTCGAAGGTGTTTGACTCGTTAACAGTCACCTGAGAGCCATTCCAAGCCAGCGAGTCCTCTTCGTCTGCATCGTCGTCATCATCATCAGCATCAATGTCTTCTTCAAATGCCTCCTCTTCCTCTCCTGTGTCCGTCTCCTCTCCTTCGCTCTGCTCCACTCCTGCCTTCAACTCCAGCTCTGCGATCAGAGACTCTGGGGAGAGTGTTCCGTAGGCACTGTCCACAGACAGAGACCGACTCTCTGGATCTGCTCTCTGGATCTGGATCTCCAGATCACCCAGCCTCTCCAGAGCTTGGCCATCACTGGTGGAAACCAAGTCCCG
The DNA here is from genome assembly GCA_028565775.1 of Sternarchorhynchus goeldii. Lineage (NCBI taxonomy): Eukaryota > Metazoa > Chordata > Actinopteri > Gymnotiformes > Apteronotidae > Sternarchorhynchus > Sternarchorhynchus goeldii. The sequence continues at coordinate 3,024,878 of JAOXYF010000019.1, forward strand.
TTGGCTTGATGAATCAGAGCGTAGAGAGTGTCCGAGAGACACACGTTCTGTCTCCATAGACATGGATGACCTGACCTCCTCAGTCTCATCCATAGCAACTACAGAGAGGGTCTCAGTGGAGCCATCTGAATGGCTGGTTGAGAGAGAAAGCCTATTGGAGCATTTTATTGTTGTTTATTTACTGATGAAGCAATCTTAAAATGCTATACTGTGACAAACAGCCAAACTGAGCTGGGGCCTAGCTAACATAAATCACGCATAACATAAATCACCTCCCCAAGCCAGCTGATAGAAATATCAGCATTTTGGAGTACTTCATAATACACTCATTTTTTGCTTATAATAAAACTAAATATTTCTTCAAGGTTTCTCCCTGATCTAATAAATGGATGTAGATCGATCTGAATCGAATTTTAAACAGGTATATTTTTCGAAATGGGCAAAAGTATTACCTCTTGTCTAGTGGTTCTTTGTGCTGTAGAGAGGGGGAACTGGATGTAGACATGCTACTTTCAGTCCCATCCTCCTCTTCCTCATCTCTCTCAGCCCTCTGGGATTTGGAGCGGAGCCGCTCAAGCTGATTCTGCATAAACCAGTCCAGCATTTTAGAATCAGGAAAACACCAAGCATGCTAATCTAAAGATATGGTAACCCCAGAGATATGCTAATCTTAAAATATGGTAATCCAGAGATATGCTGAATATGAAGTGCCAAAAGTTTGCTAAAGAAGTAAAACCACTGGTGTTGTCAAAGACTAGAGTCAAAGGACTAGTATTTATGTTCCAGTAATTATGGTTTTTAATATTTCAACTTTACATGCCGAGGTTCTGCCTTGGATTAAAACAGCATCTTTTCCTAGGGAGGAACAGGACTTTTGGGACTTGCATGTCTGGCTTAACCATCTTTCTTTGAGATAATATGAAGGATGACGGCCTTCACATTATCTCAATATCCATCCCCTTGGCTTTCTCCAGCAGGATCTGCTTGAGGTCAAAATGATCATCTATCTTCATGCTTACGTGTTGCACTTGGCAAGAGTGATTTCACCAAATTTTCCTACCAACAGATTTTTCTTTATTGCCACCTACACTCATGTTTCAGTAGCTGTTTGTTTGATAAGGAGGTACCTGTGCGTTGTAGATGGCCTCCACCCAACTGCGGCCCTGGTTGCCACTGTTGGCCTGGAAGCAATAGGAGGCCACTGCGGTGTGGAATTCATTGAGGTAGATGAGGAGAAAGGTTCCTGGGTCCTTCAGCTCCCTGCAGACCACGTTCTGAATGATCAATGGCTGGCGAATGACCTTCACTTTCTCTACACGCTTCACTGGTTTGGTGATCAGCAGCACATCCGTGAAGAGAAGACAGTACACATCCATCTGAAGATGGGCAAAAGACAAGGAAAGAGAGCTGTAAAGAACAGAAATGTCCACAAGATACACTTGAGGTACCCTGATGGTTCTACTGTCTGGTACTTATGTACTAATTTGTACCCGTTTTAGGTTATAGGTTTCAAGTATCTTTTGGGTTTCATGGGTTATACATTAAAGCACCTGACCTTAGTTACAAGTGCTGTACAATTTGGGGCTTTTTTTCCCTGAAGGATTGTCAGCCTGAGTGGGTTTGTACTGACTGAATGAGTTCTCACCCTGCTCTCTTTGCCCTCCTTCATCTTCAGCGCCCCCTCCAGGTGAAGCTGTCGCGTCTCCTCTGGCGAGGCACCCATCACCGGAGCCATCAAGTCAAACTGATTGTACTCCCTGAGGATCTGTTTGGGGGGGTCAAAGGACACCAGGGGCAATTAGCTCAAGTGAGAGGGGTCAAGGGTTAACCAGCAGGATGCTTCTCACAGTGCTTCTCCAGGTCATCTCACCTTTTCTACCTCCTCACTAGCACCCTCTACTGCCTCGTAGGCTTCAATACGGCTAGCGATAGCGGCCAGCTTCTGTTTCTCCTCTCTCTGTCTCATCTGAGAGTCCACACTGTTGATGAAGCCTTCCACCTCAGCCACCTGCAGCGACCCACCACATTGTCATCTTACCATCACATGGACACTGATTAGTGCAACCAAATAACTGTACAGCATGTATCTAACTTTTTTAAATATATAATAATATACATATAATACATGTATAACTATAACTGCCCATACATATTACTATAAGTGCAGGAGTAAGATGATGCAGAAATATAATCAGGTCATATGGATATATGGAATGGCATCTTTCTGACCATTCTGGTGATGGTCTCTCGTGCTGCCTGGTCGTCCGTCTTCTTTAGCACACTCTTCAGCAAGAGTGGGTACTTGGTGAGTCTCTGGTGAGGCTTTACCAGCATGTCCGTCAGTTTCAAACGGCTGCACTGCTTATGGGTCTCTGCCCACTGCAAAGGAGAACATCACACAGCTCAGATTGTTGAAGACAACCTCTCTCACTCAATGCTGCAAAAGCCTTAACCGGGTCCAAGTCTACGCAAAGGAAGATAAAGACCTTCCATCTGGGACGGGGAGGGGTAGTGTGCTGTACTCCATGCAAGCATACAAATCTTTTCCACTCAAGAACCGTTATTGTTGTGGTCTGTTCTTGTTCTGTGCCTCCACAACAATAGCACATTAAATATGTTCTATTTTGGTACACAGCATTCCCTCAAGGATTTATGCAGACCATTGAGAGCTCATTGCTGGTTTTCTGCAGTTCTTTATTGTGCTTTGATAGACTGCCTTTTAGAAATATAACAACAATCAGAGAATGACTGTGGAATACCTCAAGACTAACACGCTCAGAATAAGTACTCAATAAGCATTATTCTCTTAATATTCTTGATCTCGTGATAGTAAAGGCTTTTGTGAACTAGAATGAGGGAGGGAGCGAAGCAGTTGGCAGGAGTCCCTCGAGCTGAAGCACTCCATGTCAGTAGCAGTGATGGAGTCGGGTAGCACAGTGGCACATGCTAGAAAATGGACCCCAGTGCCAGCTGGAAGCTGCTCACCGTCACATAGATCCTGAAGAGTTCATTGTCCCTCATTAAAGTGCGCATATACTCCATGCAGCCCTCCTCCTCCATACAGTAACGGATATAGGGTTTAAACCTGTAACCAAACTACACAAACAATAGAGCAAAAAGTTAAATCACTGGGCCAGTGAGTTTCTCCTGTATGTATTTTTTCTCAAAGAGACCTGATCCAAATGATGAAGGTGGAAGTGTGTGCGTGTGTGTGTGTATGCAAGTGTGCAAGAGACAGAGAAAAAATGGACGTTCTCGTGTGTGCGCGTGCGTTTGTGTGTGTGTGTGTGTGTGTGTGTGTGCGCGTGTGCGTGTGTGCGCTCACAGTGCAGAAGCCCTGGTACAGATCCACGGGGTCGAGCAGGGAGCGGCTCTGTCTGGCCCTCTCTAGTGCAGGCAGTAGGACGTCGGCCCACAAGGACGTGTGCAGCAGCACGATCTCCTGGATGTTCCCGAACAGACGCAATGGCTCTACCTCGCTCAGAAACCCACTCTCCTGTAGGTTTAACAACCCACAGAGGAACAGCTACACACACACACACACACACACACACACACACACACACACACACACACACACACACACACACACGCAGTGACATTCAGTTACTAAAACACTACTACAACTCAAACCATTAACTTTGTGTCCAAATGAGTTACTACGAGTAAATGGCTGCAAATGTAATCCAATATTCCTGCATCAGCAGGTTCTCTGCAGTGGAGCTTACATCAGTGATGACGTGCAGTTTCTTAATGTAGTCGGACTCTGTCTGCAGGAGCTCCCAAATGGCCTCTTGTTGATGGCATAGTCGTTTGGGCAATGCCTGATACAAAAAAATAAAATACATAGACAGAGAAATACATAAACCACCTGAGAAATACATAGTCTGAGAAATACTTAAACCAGAAATATCTATGTGTAAGGAACAGAGTGTAAATGACTGAAGAATTGACATATTGATTCGTCAGTTCTGGAAATCTAACTGTAAAACAACTGGACATCAAACCACAGCTATAGATTTTGCCCAGGTCACAATTACTGTAGGGCTCTCTAGTATGTAGACAACCAACAAAGACCTTTTGTTTTTTAAATAAACAAGACTATCTCCATGACACTCCCAATATAAATACACAAACATTATAAATACAGAAGTCACCGAGTCCTTGTGGCCATAAAACGGGAAGAGTGTGTGTCCTTCCACAGCGGTTACCGTGAGACTAATTCACTCTTGTGTTTATGGTGGGTTGTAAAATCATAAAATGTCTAATTATGAGAATGTATTCCTTGTGCTCTGTTACAGTACAGTACCACACTGTTTCTTTCAATGTTTGTGCAAATGAGAAAGAAAAACACAGCATGTCTTATATGTGGCATTTTAAATTATGCTTTTATCTTAGTATCTGTGCATCTGGCAACCCCAACAAACACAATGGGCCACATGAACAGAATATTGTATTAATGACAAAAACTTACCTAATTCTCTGTTTTTTAGGGTGTCCTTCAGTCACAGGCCATTGGAATGGTCCTAATTTTGCACCCTGGTGTGTGTGTGTGTGTGTGTACCTCAGGATTTCCCAGCAGGTCTTTCCAGCTGTCTTCCAGCTCCAGGTTAGGTTCCTCCTCCCAAGAGTCTCTGTGGAAGGAGAGCTGCTGAGGCATCGTGGGTAATCCGAACATGGTGTAGGAGTGGAGCTTACTCTGCAACTGCTCCACTTTATCACACTCCTGCCGGAGAAAATAAAGAGGAAAAATATGGAAATGGATGGAAAAATATGTTGGTTGATGGACAGTATCAAAGAAAGAAAGAATCAATAAAGAACAAAGGGCTGCATGGGTTCCAGACTGTATCAGATCCAGAGTCTGGATTTCACGCTACCTTGTATGTTCGTCAATTCAAGTTTATGTAAAGTGAAGACAATTTATCAAAAGCTAAACAGCATTAGTTGTAACAGATGCTAGGTTTCACATTTGTGTACAGCTCTCTTATATTGAACAGATATTCAGATATTCAGCTGGTTGTGAGTCACTAGTCTGCTTCATTGTGCGGTGTGCTGTTTACAGCACAAAGCCAACCCCCAAGACACCTTTTAAGAGCTGCTTGGGCTGCACACAGCGCATTGAAGGCATTGTTGTCCGCACCGGACCAACGTCAGGCCATGAGCAGGAGTGGAGCCGGAAAAGAGAGAGCAGGACATGACCCCTGCCACCGTGCATGTACCCCTGGGACTGCCAACTGGTGTAAACACACTCTCGGATGGGAGTCGTGGAGATCCCCATGAGTTGCAGAACCAGACGGTTTGACAAGGGGCCCCTGCCTGAACACACGGCTGCCCCAAGGTGCACTACAAACACTCCACCGATATCCTACGTGCACTTCCGGGAAAGCTCCACTCGAAAGTGCTTTCCTGTGCTCAGCTGTGGGGAGCTGGGGGTTAAGAAAAGCTTGTTGGCTTTGACATATTGATGATCTTTTCCTCATTCCTCAGAAGCCTAAGTGTGAGAAACGGCGGCTATGCCAAGGGGAGGAGGGTCCACGTGTCTGTTCGCCTGGCACGGGGCTGTTCCAAGCGAGCGCATGCAGATCGCCCACCTTGCCCACGGAGCCGTTGCTCGAGCTGGAGCTGAACAGGCCGCTGAAACGGCTGGCGGCTCGGTTCTTCCACCGGTCCGCACCAGTGCCCGAGTTTGGCAGGGAGCCGCTAAGCTGGGAGACAGAGTCTGCGGCGGGAATGCTGGTGTCACCCAGGAACTCCGTCATGTTTTTCCGCCGACGCGATTGACCCTGAAAGAGAGGGAGAGAGGGACAGGGAATGTCACCACATACACCATCTTTCCTGAAGAAATGATCCCCCCCCTGTCTTGTTGAGAGGAAAAGGAACACAATCTCGTTAAACAAAGTACAAGCCTCAATCTGGAGGCTGTGGGACCTTGGATGTGATAAGGGTGCGTGGTGGCATCTCATGCATCCAGGAGCCAAACTCAACCTGGGGTTTGGCAGGTTGCACGAAGATATTTGCGCAAACACTAATGTCAGGCTTCATCTCAGACATCACACATGAGGAACCTTCACATCTGGCCTGGCAGAAGGAACTGGTAAGCAGACACCCCTAACCATTTATGCCGTCAGGGAGGGGTCCTGCAACATTGTATTACTGATCGACAGCTCAGTGCGAACCCTCTGACCCTGGAGAACAGGAGCAGCCCGTGAGTCACAACAGGAAAGGAGGCAAGGCAGCACTCCGAAAACACGGCCAAGGCTTTTCCCTTCCTGACACAATGGAGGAGAAGTGAGGAACGCAAGAACAGACCAAGGGAAAATTACATGATGTCCCTGGGGTTCAAATGACTTAAGCGTTCGAGACAATGTGTTCTCCTGATGTTTTTTCTTTTTTTTTTTGGGAAAAAAAAACTAAATCAGTTAAAAATAAAAATGACAAACAGGCTTTTCATCGGTAAACTTGGGATGAATGTTTTGTAATTGCAATAATGAACAGGCACACCACTATTAATTCTCTAGGCTAAGCTCTCTACAAGGCCCAGTTTGTGATGACATTCAGGCACTTTAAAAGCAACCTTTAAATTAATCAGTCGTGCAATCTGAGCTGGGCTTCAATATACTGTGCTTCTGTAAACTGATCGGTGCATTTAAAAGAAATTAGGTCATCTGTAACTCCAATTACTGTTGTCTTTTAATCTAGAAGCATAATCCCATTTTCTATGATTAAAAAAATGCACTGGACACACAAAGTAGCATCAGGTAACTAGAATTAAAAACCATACTGTGGGAACTTACACATTCTAACAGCCTCTCATTCAGTGTACTACTATACAGATGAGTACTTGCACCCACAAATTACCAGTGTGGACCAATATGGACCAAACAAATTCAGGAGTGACTGTACGAGTTCACCATTTAACGGGGTTTTTTTTAAAGAAGAGATTTTCATTCATTGAGCTAGAAATCAGTGACATCCTTTACAGGCACTTGGAGAGAAGAAGACTTGTGGTGATGTGCTTTTACCACCAATACCCTCCTTAAACTGCATCCCATTCGTATGCAGGAAACACAATCTATGATCCAACCTCTTTTAGACCATCTTTTTATTGTTGTACATTTTTTAAAGAATTTACCTATTTTCACTTTTCCGATTTAACTTTTCTAACCCAATTTTTCTTCACACATATTAAATAACTTTCAATTTCTAAGAATACAATTATGCAAATATATCATACAAATCAACTTCTCAGATTTAAAAATGAACCCTAGTGCCCACATGCAAGGGGAAATTCAGCAGCTGCTCACCGTGGATGTCAGAGGCATTTCCAAAGCGCTCATCACCATTGCACTACATCCAGAAATGATTCCTTTATTGTCCCCCTGAGAACAAAACTCCAGCAATTGCCCGTTTCTCTACACCATACAGCCGTCTGCTGATCTGTCAAACCCTTCCAAGAGCCCAACTGGAACAAGGCGTCCACATACACCTCTCTCCACCCGCGTGTGTCGCCGTGTGCGTGCGAGTGAACCTGAAGGTAGAGGTCTGAACAGAGCTTGCTGCATTGCTGAGGAGGCCTGGCTGGCTGTCATGGAAACGGCAAGATCCTGCCCTCCTATTGTGCGAACAGGAAGAGAGGGGACAGGAGAAGAGGTTGGAAAGCAGGGAGGCGGAGTCCGACTCTCTCTCTCTCTCCCCACCTCTAGCCACTGATCCGCAGTCAGCGCTTATGCTTCCTCTCCTGATTTTAGCTGGCACGAGCGAGTGAGTTGAACTGACTGCAGAAAAGCGCTTGGCTTACGTCCACGCAGGAGGAAACGCCCGAGATGAAAGACCGGTCATATCCTGGAGGCACCGGCCGACCATTGACGGACGTTGCTTTAACGTCCTCCGATTCCGTTACATTCGAAATGGAAGTCAAACTCAAGGCCAAGACTCTATATGGGCCCTATATGTATTCAAGCGCTCAGAGCAATGAAAGAGAGCAGAACAAGCATGGCTTTTGAAGATAATCACTGCATACGGATCCTAAGCTACAGAATTCTGAATCAGCAGTTTACAAGCACAGCTAACACCACAGTTTCCCTTTTACCTTTCTCAATTTATCTTTGCGGTTCACACACTTCATAGCGTAAAGCCATTCACTTGGAGCCAAGCAAAAACACACCTCTACTGAGCGTAACTAATTAGCTGCTGCCAAGATGGGCTTAATTGCCCGATTTGCATTTTAAAGAGACAGACTCTCAAAATCTATAAACAGAAAAGCAGACAGAGGAATCAAATGGGAAACTTTCTACTCCTAGGCTTTGCATGTCAAAGCCAATTTTTTTTCAACTTTGAAGACAACTCTGAGTAGATCTTTGTTGCAAAATATCTGGTTACAAAATACACAAGAATGTATCACTGCTAAATGCAGTAGGAGAGATATTGGAGTTTTGGTGAAATTGGAGAAATTGCTTTGGTGCTAAATATATATTTTTTTTTTCAAAAACTTGCTCAACTCCTTGTCACGTTTGTTTCAACCATGAGACTTTCCTCAATTTGTCCTATGCACCATTTAGAAACTGTCACAATTTGCCACCTTCAAACCTATAAAGCATGAAAACCAGTAATAAAAAGCCCAAACTGTGGAAACCAATAATAAAGCCTGTTCTCCAAACATGCAGTTCTGTACAGAGGGCTTTAGCTGATGCATCCACAAAGAGTTAAACATTAATACTGTGTACAGCAATGATGTGGTCATATGATGAGTAAGATAAGAGATACTGCCTAAGATTCGTTCTACAACTGAAACCAGACAAAATCCTAAATCCTGGATATTAAATGCAACCCACAACTTGCTACATTAAATTATACTAATGAGTATCTAATAGTGATCTTCACTTTTAATAAAATATAAGCAATAAAAGTGTGAGGATAATAAAATATGAGCACTAAAAGCGTTAGCAAATTATGGTGAAAATTATGATTTTTCAGCAATCATCTGACACCGTCCCTAACCATAACCCTAATGTGACCCAGACCCTAACACTTTCAGTTTCACTTCCTATTATTTTGGGCTACTGTGTGTTGCCACTGCACGTGCCAATCTAATGGCACTAATAATGCACTATTACCAATACAGTAGCAGTCATAATGCACCATTACCAATACAGTAGCAGTCATAATGCACTATTATTTTATGGGCAACAACTTTAAATAATTGTACTCTCATCTATAAATAATTTACTCTCATGATCATAAACAAACTTCCCAAAACAAGACACAACAATAAGATATTTTTGCTTAGCATCTTAATAATCTGAGGTGGCATGGGATCTCTCTCCATTATGGGATCTGCATCACGGGATCTCTCTCCATTATGGGATCAATCGAACATTTGCTACGGCACCAAGTACCTTGTTTCCTTGTTTAGTGGCTCCCGGTAGATTGGAAGGGCAGCTGTTGGCGGTGGGAGAGCTGACCCTGGCTTCGAAGCACTGCACACGTGTTGCCACCAGCCCCATGGAGCGGGGTGCTCTGGGGCAGGCCGGAGAGGGTGGAAGGGGTGGAGGGGGCTCGCTCAGGGGGCTGTAGTGGGACAGCGTTGCCTCCGGCATCTCCGGCAGAGAAGACAAGCTGGGCACATGCCACGTCCTCTGACGGAAATTCGGCATTTCCACGTTATGAGGAAAGTACCTTTGTTCGCGTAAAAGAAAAAACTCAGACCAAAGCTCACGGCAAACCCAAAAACTGTCAGGGAGCCCCAGGAAAGGTCGACGGCATCGTGAGGTCCAAAAGAAAAAGAAAAAAAAAACAAGCCCAAAGTCCAACAAAAAAGCCCCGCATGCCGAGATCTGCTTTCTCAAGCAGTTTTAACAGCAAACACAGCACTGCATATAACGATACATGGGCAAAATAAAACTCATCACGATTTCTTCGGGTTCACACCTGTTGCCTGCAGAGCTCAAAAGAAAATGTGTGATATTCCCAACCAACTTCGAAGGGGGAAATGTCTCGTCAGGATTCTCGTCTGTGCCTCCCATTTCAGTTGTGTGAGTGCCTGCCTCCATCGCGATGCCCTTTGACTTGCTGGGCCTCCAAAGGCTGCCAACTCCACCCCCTCCAAGTCACAGCTTACTGTATGGCTCACCTGTTCGACACGGAGTCGCCACTCCTAACTCTCTCACACTCTCTGCCGCAGGATCTTATCTGTGTCAGTCTTTACACTGTCATTTATGACTAACTGCTTACATGAGCTTGCCTGGTTACAGCCAAGCACAGCCAAGCACAGCCAAGTGGAGTCCTGATCTTATACTTAGCACTTCCTGTCCACACAACCTGCCCTCCAGCTGCTTGACTGGAACCAGCAGCAAGGTGGACTCAGGGATGAATGTTTACAGGTGCCTGCTTTGGTTCTGCAGGCCATCTGGGAGAGATTTTCCTTTAAATGAGAAGAGGATGTAGCTTGTTTGAGAGGCAGATGGTGACCTGGGTCAGAGCAGGTCATGAGGAAGTAAGAACAATCACAGCTTTGAACTTTGGTCACCAGTGGAGGCCCTGCATAAATCAGCCATTCATTTTATGAGATACTCACTCATGAGCTATCAGAATGTCCTACCAGTTCTCAGCGCTTTGCTTCAGTTTGGCAAAAAACATTCAGTTACAAAGACATGGACACTATACTGCAAAAATATACAAGAACGGAGTTTCTGTGAATCACCAGTCTCAGACACCACACACAGTCACCTGGTCCCAGACACCACACACAGTGTCCTATACCACCTATCAGATTGATTGGTTCTACAATATCCAACATTTTCAAGAATATTTTCAATTCATTTTTCAATTCTAAAGATGACATGTCCAAGTGCAGGAGTGTGTTTCAGATTACTGTGAAAGGTCTATATTTTTAAATCATACAAACACCGCAAGTTTTCCCCAGGTTTCCCATATACTGTTGCTAAAGATAGATACTTAACAGCCCAGAGCTTTAAGGTCATCCAGTGTACAGGTCATGACTCATATCTGTACTGGTCTCCACAAAATCACTGTTTTATGGCTTAAATTGTAGGTACAGTCCAACGCTTGGGAATTGTGTGGAGTAGTGAGGCCCTGTTTCACATGCACAGAAAATAATCAGCAAACTATTCCCTGGCAGCAGTAATTTCCATCAAAGTCCCTGCTCTGTTATCCTTCTACGCTCCTGGCAAAGAAACATTTTTGCCTCCAAGGTTTTTCTGATGCAGTGTCTGCTCCTCTGGGAGAAGATGAGAGAATGAGAGGAAGACAGAGAGCCAGAGAGAGAGAGAGAAAGAGAGCAAGAGGAAAAGAGAGAGAGAGAGAGAGAGAGAGAGAGAGAGAGAACTTTATACTTTATAACCTACGTCATAACCTACCAAACTGACAAGCAGGTCTGCTGCCTCACGCCTGCCCAGAGAGCCGTGCTCCACGCGACCGGCGGAGACACTGCGAACGCTTGAGGGCCTCATGATGGGCAGACTGAGAGACCGAGGGTCCTTCACCCCCCGCTCCACACGCAGCTCCTCTCCTGGCCGTGCTGAACACGCGCGCGCGCGCACACACACACACACACACACACACACACACACACACACCCCATAATTAGCTAAATGTCATAATCTCGTTATCCAGCTTGGCTGAGCGAGAATACGTTTATACATTTTTCATGCAAGCATGCATTCATCTAATGGAGGTTTTCACTCCATTAATGACACAATGTACAAAGTCTTAGGAAACCTACTTTTTATTGTTAAACACCGTCAACTATGATTACCTGAGCTTTTAAGAATTAAAAAAAAAAAAAAAAAAAAAAAAACCCCCAAAGTGCTCCTCCAGGCACTGACCCCTCTTCTTCATTAGCGACACTCCCGCGACTGACGAGCACCTGACTGAGAAACCGCGGCTAGTCTCAGTTGCCTTGGCACACACGTGCAACCTTTACGCACCAACGTAGCTTCCCAAACGCCGTTCTCCACCACATCTTAGCAGTTCGGGGGGAGCAGAGGCGATTCTTCTGCCGGTGGAATGTAATTTCCACTCGCGACTGTAAAATGAGCCTGCGCTAAATGTGCAGTGTGAACTTATAGGCTGAAGAACGAAGAAGCAGGAACCCTGCCAAGGTCCAGGCTACAGGCAGGGCTTCGGGGGGACACGAGTCAACCATCTTACAGTAAACAACCAACTACACTGAATGCCATTTTGTTGTTCGTTTACTGATATAACGCAATATACTTTGTACTGCATGAGTAAATAATGCGTGGCTGGCAAGGTCCGGGCATACCTCGCACACGGAGGTAGTGGCCGCCAAAGCGGTAAGCCTCGAATCCCAGGGAGAGGGGAGTGTTGGACTGATCGAGGAACAGGTTAACGCAGGACAGCTCAATGCCCTTCCTCTCAAACACGGTGCCCAGGACCTCCCTGTGACGGATACCACAAAACCATCATCATCACACCCAGCGTTAACGGCTAAGCCTTGGCACATCTCTACATTTGGCACATTTCTACAGCTAGAAATATGACGAAATGCACATGACTATAAATATTTTTTACCAAACACTAAACTCTGAGTGGTATGTGAACCCTTACTGTTTAGCAGGTCTGTTAGGTATATTTGAGGACAATCACCTTAAGGTTTTCTTTTTCACTGCTGGGACTATTTCCATGTCAATGTCAACATTTAAATCAAACTTCAGCGTGAAACACTCTTTACTGGCGTCCTGCAGGAGGCGGCAGAGAGAAAGGTTACAGCTGGATTACTGAAGCAGGCTACAGATTTACCCATAGTGCACTCCAAACTTTAAGCCATTCTGAAGGTACGCTCAAACAGCCCTTGACCTTCTTGGTTTTTCTCACTTATTTTTACTTGATTGTCACGGTGCTCAAGTTTGTAACTTACATCTGTGTGTCTCCTTCTTGTTTTCTTCTTTACTAGGTTTATAGGGCCACTCTTGCGATCTCTGAAGGGTGCACACACACACACACACACACACACACACACACACACACACACACACACACACACACACACACACACACAAAATCTC
>JAOXYF010000019.1:3050487-3076656 GCA_028565775.1 Sternarchorhynchus goeldii
AGAGAGAGAGAGAGAGAGAGAGAGAGAGAGAGAGACACAGAGAGAGAGAGAGAGAGAGAGAGAGAGAGAGAGAGAGAAAATATAGCACCCATAGGACAAAACAAAATGACAACAGAATAATCCTATTAAACAGTGAGGAAATAACCAGGGGAGAAGAAAAAGTAATAATAATAACAGTAAAGTTCAAACTGAGAAAGAGACAGAAACAGAAAATTGGCAGACTCGTGAGATTTCCAGACATTACTACTCTGTTGGACGATAAACTAATTTTCCTTTAAATTGAGGCAATGATTCCTCACCTCAAAAACCCTCAGGATTTTATGGGAAAGGAGCATCGACATTTTTGCCAAATCTTGTCCCCATTTTCTTTCCTGTACACTCATTATATCTAATGGATATAAATGACTTGTTTTAGTCAGATTTGCAGGTACAGATAAACCACATCATTGGACACTATTGGAGAGGAAAAGTGATTTCACAGCCTTCGCAGTTACTCCAAGTAACACATTGCAACATTTTTGCTAAGTCAATCTGATATATTTACCATTTCATTACAGTGCTCGTTTTAAACATTCATAAGTAGATTCAATGCATTCACCTAGTATAAGATTTTATCCAAATATGGACGTGCTGTATATATTTCACATTATAACAATCGTGTAATCACTACATAGGCCAGCAGCTGATGGTCACATTCTCACACACAAACACACATGGCACTTTGTGCATTTGTGAGTCTCGGTAAACTCTCTGGGTTTCAGTACAGCATCACACCTGGGGGTGTGTCTAAGGGTGTAGCCAAGGTCAAAGAATATGCCAAGTCTGCATAATTGAAGGTATTCGGGATATGAGGGAGTGCACAGAGAGTTATCATGGTGTTTTTGGAGCCGGTACTACCTCAGTGTGTGAAAACAAACATGAAATCAGCAAGCATGTTTCTGAAGCAGCGCACACACTCACATAACTCACAACAATAATTTAAATAATGCACATTTTGGTTGGGAGGAAAAGATGCTTTAGTCCCCCCATGGCAAAGTTCTGAAGTTCCTTGTCCTTACCCATGAATTTCAGGAGCAATTTAATAAACTCTCCTGTGTGCTCACAGTTCTTCCACTCCCCACCTACCAGTTGTATACCAACGTCCCATCAACCTCTACTCTTCCCTTGGAATTCCACCAGCACCCCCCCCCCCCGCTTCCTGCCATCCATCCACCCCAGATTCCTCCACTTCTCCTTGTTTAGTCAGAGAGACGAGCGGGATGCTCTACAGCACGATCCATGGGAGGAACGTACAGAATGCCAGAGAGTGCATCTCACGAGCCTCCGAGGTGAGTGCTCGGCACATCTCCACTGTCTGAGCCGGAAATTCCTTCGTGTAACAAACGTCTCCTCCATGTCTCCTGGAGGAACAACAGGCTAACGCCAACCGTGCCAGCAGAAGTTTTAGCAGGGCATAGGCCACTGAAAATGTGTCCAAACACATCCATGGGAGGTCTCAAGTTTTCCTTGTTAACGGAAGCTCTGGCTTTGGAATTAAGAATCTCTAATGCCTACCCAGTTGTGGTATCTGGGAGATGAGAAGTACTTCACTGTTTCCAACATAACCTAACCCTCTGACAAAGAAAGCAATTTAAAAGGCTAACCTTTCCAAAAACCTACAGTAGAAACACACTGTGAATATATAAGAATTTGTACTTAAACTAAATAGTGAACAAGCAAACAAACTCACAATTTTATCTTTTCTTCGAGGCAAGATGTGATTTACATGGTAGGCATCAAGTAACCCATATCTTCTCAGCAGCAAAGGCCACCATTACCAGAAACTAACTGCATCATGAGTCAAAAGATTTGCCCTTGAATCCCCCCTCTCCCCACCATGGTGTCACTGAGGTCTCAGAAATCACTTTCTGTAAACCAGTAGGTTCTCAATCCAAGAAAAGAGAATGCACTAGAGACATTCCTGATTCAGAACTGGAGTTCTGAGTCTGAGTTCTGAAACTCAACCATGTTCTTTTAGTTTAGTCAGGCTCAAGGGTGCAGCTCCAGGGTGCTCCTACCCTTCACACCCTCAAACACTCAAGATCTCACTTTCCTGGCCTTTGACCTCTGAGTCTAGCAGGTGCTGTTGTGAATCTGCGATCTCACCAAAAGTCTTAAAGACTTTTCCAGCTCAGAATCACGAATACAATGGTTTAAAAAAGGTGGGTAAACCTCAAATTTCAGTGTCCACCCAAACATGTAACTGAAGAAACAGCAACTCAAACACACAAAGCAATCATCTTTATTTATACGGTTATTTCCTATGAGCTTTGCTACTACTTGGTTTTTTTTGTCTTCATATGTTTACATCCATAATGTGAACTTTAATAAACTAATATGGCTGTTTGTCAGGTTTTTTTTTTATTATTATTTATCTTTAAAAAGGTATGCAAATGACATTTACCCTCCTACACACCCCTGCTCACGATAATGATCATCAGTCCACATGATCAGTCCCTTGAGATCACTTCAGAGCTTCACTTAAGCAGGCTTTCTTCGACTGACCTTTGACGTGCCAATAATGAAGACAGTGCAGCACTTACCATTTCCTTCATAAGTCATATGTAATTAGTATCATTTCTTGATCGTAATTTAATATAATTGATACACACTCAATGACTAAATTATACAAGCATGGATGGACAGCATCATAAATGGTTAGTAATAAATGTATCAATTCCACTATGTATCAGCTGACGGTTTGTAGCCCATGCGTCACAGAAGCTTACCACATGGATCTTGGGTGACATCCATTAGTGAAGTCCAGGTATATTTCTCCATCTCCAGCTCACTCTGTGAGCATGGAAGTGTCTCCAGCTCATAGGAGCCATGTCGTCTCCAGTGGAACATTGCGTCTTTCAAGCCCAACACTAGTTAGAGTACTAGCTCAGCTCAGATCATCTGGCTTCATTTTGTCCTGATAATTAAAAGAAAATGCACTGCTTTGTCTCTCTCTGTTTGTCTTACTGGAGTAAAACTGACAATATCAAGTCGATGCCCCTCAGTTCAAATCGAGGCGTCATAACTCGAGCAGTTATCTTTCGCAGGATTAAGGCATATGAAATCGGACTTCAGAAAGCAGACCAATCTTGAGTGAGGTCTCCTGTGGTAAGCTTCCCAGAATACAAACCTCTCAAAGGTTTCTGGGCAGACTTCTGTGGACTCTACAAGCCAGTGTGTGTGTGTGTGTGGAGGGGGGGGTTTCTTGACCCACACAGCAAGACAGACAAGTGCAGCATTCATCCACATGTGAAGTGCATGCTGGGATGTGAGGGAGACTTGGACCTGCGACTTTTCCGAACAGAGGGAGATACAAAGCTCTCTTTTCAAAGGGTCCACCTACAGACCTCATGATTCTTTATGATCAGTGTCCCTCCTACAGTTACAGCGTCACACAAAGGCGTGACACAAAGAATGCGCGGCAAACCACGCCGCCATCCCATCTTCCCCGGGAGGAGGGACTGTGGGCGGGCGGGCGGAGGAGGGAATGCGGGCGGAGGAGGGAAAACTCATTTCCTGCTCCTTCATGGAAGGTGAGGAAGGGTTAAGAAGAAACCTCGAGCTGGTGTCTGCCAGGCCACGGCAGGCCCAGAGCTCCTCCCACATACCTAATTTTGCTCTGACAAATTAGAGAGTCGGCTGGGAGCTCCTGAGCTGCTGGGAACCATCCCTTCCCGAGCATATGGGAACGATTTGGTGCAGCTTGATGTGCAGGAGTTAGTCTTAATGACAAGGCAGCAAGTGGTAGCCCAGCCTGAGGAACACATGCTCTCTGCACCCTGAGTGAACACAGCCAGATCTGAGATGAATAAGGAAGACAACCCTGCTGACCCCTTCATCGATATGTGGTCCTTCTGAGTTCAAACAACTTGAGGTTGTTGTCACTGTACCGATATTAAACTGAGATCAACCTGAGCCATTTTTTCCCCTCATACAATGTCAGTACCAACTAAAACTGCTTGCTCAACTGCAATAACTGTTGCACATTTTTGTACATACTTTGAGTATATGGCAAGTTTGTGGCTACAATAATAATAATAATATCATTTACATTTACATTTATGGCATTTGGCAGACGCTCTTATCCAGAGCAACTTACAAAAGTGCTTAGGGATACTTGGAATATCTAGTGTAGCTCAGATGGACCCAAATTCATGTACTCTAAGCTGGAATACTACCAGAAAATACCCCCAGACAGCCAAGTCTATTGATGTTACTCTTCATCCATCTGCTCCACAGGATAGACGGGTCCCACTAGCCAAGGGGCATCGAAACAAATGTTTGGACATTTTTCATTTCAGTGACATATGGTCCACAATGCAGCCCTCCCATGATGAAACTCAAAAAGGGAAAAAAATAGGTTTTGCAACAGCATGACATTTCCTTAATGATCATAGAACACAAACAATATAACTACAGGACACGTATGAGTAACAGTGCATGACATGTTCTTTGATCTTTTATTTTAAATTTGCTTTGGTTCTCATGCCAATGTCTTGTTACTTCTAATCTTAACATGTTCATTCTAAACAGCCTACACTCAACATTCAGACCAAAATACTTTTGGTAAAAGGTAAAAGTGGCCCGATTCTGATTTTTCTGTCAGGCTGTTCACAGTATCTTTTGGCCTGTATCAGACATTAGTCAGACTGTTCACAGTATCTTTTGTCATGCATCAGACATTAGTCTGAACATATCATGCACCTGAACTGACCTGCATGTGCAATGGAACAGTGCTGCAAGTCTCACATTCATTTTGTTGTAACTTAAGCCTACCATAGCAACCACTAGCCTGATGCACATACTGATGGGGCCATCTGTGACATCGGCAACAAATTACAATGGGAGCGAGAAAAAAACCAGGGTCAAGATATTGAATTATGCCTCTGTGAGGAGTTATGACATCTACCTCCTCACTGTGGGTTGAGGTCCCATTTTACCTCCTGACCAACTTGAAATGATGACGAATGTTGAGTTCAAAGACACATGATGTCTGATCCAACTGTTCAGACCGAGTCGCACTGACGTGCATCAGATACAGTATGTATCGGATTTCAGTAGCAAACAATATAAAAGCGGTTTAGATTTGGAGGCCAGACGACAGGTTAGTCAGTCAAGTTACAACCTGAAATGCTACTCAGGACCTCTGCTGATAAACCATGGGCATTATGAAGAACTACATTCATTGCATGTACAGCATAACATTAGTCTGGTGTTTGGAAATGAGGGCTACAATTGTGGACAAGGCACTTGAGATGGAAAACTTGAATGGTTTTCCACAGTTCAGATGATAGTGATCTGCCTATAGCTTTATTCAGTGGGCTATCAGAAAATGGATACAATAATTCTGTGAGCCACCTGTGAGTATAAAAGTAATGCATCCAAAAAGTAAAAATTGTACAAGCTTGCTGAATGTTTCACTTATATTTAATGTTGGTGATTTTTAACCAAATTATGAGTGAAGTATGTTGATATAACTGGTTAAGTGTACAATCCTGGACACCCAGTTCGAGAATTACCATGTAAACAAAAAGGGTGGACACTCTAGGAAGACGCAACGCACCCAACAGTCGGAGCCTTTATGTGACCTCTGATGTCCACCTTTGACCACACCCGCGAGATGGTCTCTCCTCATCTAATTTTCCCCAAATCTAACCTGATGAAGTCCCTCAGCAGCTGTTCAGACATCAGTACAGTCTGCATTGTGTTCCCTCCTCAAAGAAATCGGAGATAACCCCTAACGCTCACTGGTTGACGTGGAAGTTTACACGCCAGTCACAACGGCGAAACACACTGCAATTGAATCTGGACTAAAATCATCTGTCCTCTCCATAACTACAAGTGTTGCACAGTCAGTTCTCAGACTGTACAGAAACTTAAAAGTTGACAGATATGGTAATAATCCTCTCCAAAAGCCGGTGGCACAAGGCCAGTTTCACTTATCCAGAAATTCTCCCCCTCGGTGTAAATGCCTGTATAGAGATAGTACACTCCAAAGGTTTCAGTTACAACTGAGGCTCATGTTACACCTGTCGCTCTGAGAACATCAGCTTGGCCTGACACGTCGGGGTAAGCTAATTAATCAGAGCTGAAAACAGTGTAGGGGTAGAGCCAAGAAAACAAACCTTAATGGATAGAGATCACGAAGCTCTAGTATGTTACCGGAGGTGCCTATAACCAAGGACTATTTGTTGTACCATTTCACCATCCTATTTGCAAGTATTTTAAGTACACCGGAAACAGTCATGCTGTGATCTTTACAACTCCACGTCTCAAAAGCACACAGCGTTCTTATGATTATTAAGAAGGAAAAGTATAATCAAAGTGTATAATGGCTAAACGAAAACAATGATGCAGTGTAATTAATTGTCATTATTTTTTACTCACCCAGTCGTAAGCGGAGACCAAGCCAACTCTTTGGTGGTGATCCGTATCGATGCATTATTTCCTTAAGCACATTTACGTAGTATTGTAAATTAATGTTAAACGTAAAAACGCTGTGGAGAGCAGGTCGTGCATCGTGTGCCGCTGGGAACCACAGCGCAACAAGAAGACACACTTTGTGACGCTACAGAAGACACACTTCTGATTATGACGCTCCGTTGGCTTTTCCCCAACTTTTCCGATCGCCAACAAAAGCTGCATGTGTTTTTGTTCAACAAGCGGAACTCATACTGCGAGTTAAATGACATGAACACTATTACCTCCGTCCATCACAACAACAGTTTGCTGATTAGTTTGCCTTCGGAACCTCAAATCAACATTCCAGGGTGACAATGATTGGTTCACATCGCGTGGACTCACACAGAGCAATCTATAATTTCAAATTAGTCTCACTTTCATTCAATTCACAACTTTCATCGCATTAAGTAAACGTGAGACGACTATCGGTGTGCACCAGACCAATCGCGACTTCCATTCATTCTAAGGCAGCCATGTTCCAAAGCGATATCTTCCACTAGATGCGTTACCTCACAAGACAAATGTTAGCTGGTCCACACTTATTGCTATTAAGAACATTTTGTCCCAGACTGAGACGATGTCCACTAATCACAGTGAGTGTGAGTGAGTCAACTGTATGAAAACATTTTTGCATATGCATGGTGGTGTAACAAAAGTGGACAATGATATTAACATGATTAATATAGTAATTTCTCAAAACAACAAAAATAATTGTTGAAAAGTGCATTAAACATTAATTATATTTTTCAAACATGGACACTAAATAAACAAAGACCCTCTAAAAGATTAAGTGCCATTTTTGTTTTGGTCCATTCTTACAAAATATTACCCAAAAAGGGAGGAGGTGGAAGAAAACGCTGTAGGATAACACGATGTCCAAGCTGCAGCCTGTAATATTCTGTGCAATAACACCATGTTCAGCCAGATGCTTAACCATGTGGATCTTCTGATCCTCCCCCTTTAGGTCCAGCAGTGGAGGCAGACGCATGACGTACATCACATGCAGCCAACGCTCCTTTTCATGCTTTGCGCTGTGAACGATTGGCTCTTCGGTTCTGTGTGTTCTTTTGCTTTTACTATCAGCGTCCACCTTATTCAAACTGATTTTAAAAACGGAACAACCTAAAAAGTGATAAGCCCAGTTACCTAACAAGTGGACAGAGATGTTTGACTTTCCACATGCCTCACTAATAATAACAGATTAAGTTTCAGTTGTCCATTGGACAAATTCCTCCATTGGACTGTAATATTTCAATTTGTAAACAAAATATTAGGTGCGTTCTCGTGAAGCACCCCCTCTCCCTCCACACACACACACCATGGCAACCACCCCCCCCCCCAACCGATCTCTTTAAAACACTGCCAAGCCTATTGCAGCATTGCCAGCCTGTCCATATGTGGTGCATTAAGTCTGAACCTGCTCTCCAGGTTCCCTGCCCCCACCCCTTTCCATTCTCCACCATGCTCCACTCCATCAAATGCCTCTGGAAGAGGGAAAACAGAAAGAAAAGGGTGAAAAAAGCAGCTTGTGTGGAGAGGTGTTGGAGAGGTGTTGAGGCTGGGAAGTGGAGCACGCCCGGGCACCCATGAGGCTTTCAGAAACGTCACCCTCCTGTCCGAGTGTGACTCCACCCTGTCTGAGTGTGACTCCGCCCTGCCATGCGATCTGCCACACTGCTAACGGCTACCGTTCAGTCGAATGCCGTGGTAACTGAGGCCCCACTGGAAATCCTTGCTAAGGCAGAGCCAGGCTTAATCAGGGTCTACACTGGGCTCGGTCCGGTTGGGAAAATGTGGAGTTCTAAAGCTTCAAAAATGTTTTTATTATTGCACTTTGAAAGATCTTCGGTTCTACATGTGGCGGAAAGTGCTTGCAGGACTTTGATCAAAGCTCCAGGATACAGGGAAAAGGGTCAAAGGTGATGCGAGAGGATTTGTGTCTAGTGCCTCAGCTGCCAGTGTTGGCTGGTCTTGGTGATCTACTCATGGAGCAGGTATGAGTAGGACCCTGTGGCAGCAACTGTGTCAAATTCCGAACCTAGTCCAAATGGATTAGGAAAATAGACATTTTAGTCAAACATTTCCCATCCTGTATGCCTAATCCAAATCCAAACAATTCCAAACAATTTATCATAAGACTACTTCTATCCCAAATTCCCAAATTCTGACTTTAGTGACTGTGTCCCACATGCTAAAATGTTTCTCTCTCTACATGTCCCTTCGATGCTCCTTTGTGTTTTCTATATGGCTCCATGCTTACCCAGCATACAAAGTGATTAATTTTTTCAGTAACAAATGAGGCCTACAAAATAATCTTAATTAATACTTGTTAGTGACGTGTATTTAGTATTGAGCTGGTGTTTCAGTAACACAAATTTATTCTGACTTTCAAATAATCTAAAGAGGCTGCACAAGGCACTGGCATGACAAATGCTCATTGCAGTCTTCATTAAAAATGTTGGGGGCTTTGGAAGATGAATAATTTCACTGGTGCAATGAATCAAGTTACAACATTATATCCACAACAGTTCGATTCATCTGTTGTCTTCTGGTTTAAAAATTTGGAGTGTAATTTCAGTAGTTTAAATAAATTTTTGGCCTTTACTAGACTGCGACGGATTGGACTAAGAGATGCAATAGTGTGTGTGTGTGTGTGTTGTGAGAGAGGGAGACAAAGAACTATAGAGAAAAAGATGAGTAAAATGAAAAGGATAATGGGGAAACTGAGCAGAGCACAGAGATGTTTGTCTTTTTTAATCAGTTCTTCCTCTTTTGTCTCTTTTTCTGTTATCAGTCATCCTACAGTCTTACTTGCATGAGTTTTTAATTCGATAGTTTAGGAGATACGTGTTAATTGGAGTATTTTTTGTTTTTTTATTTCCTTGTGAATCTACTGCCTCTCAGTGGTAACATTACGTCAATGCACAGCATTTACAGTCCAAACTCTCCATAGAAACATAATTCAAATGCACATGGTAGCATGGTAATTAATTTAAGATTATAGGGGTATAGTTTTCATCAGAGTAAGCATACCTTACACAAATTATCACTGCAGTATAATATATTCACCACAATGATATAAAAACTAAATTATAGATCAAAACAAGTACCAGAAAAAGGTTGAGATTAGCATTAAGGCATTTGAATACACATGCAATTGTTGTGGATAGTGTTCCAATACTTGGATAACTTAAAAGTGTAAGATGCCACATAAAAGGGATACCAATGGTTTGTGTGTGTGTGTGTGTGCGTGTGTATGTGAATGTGTGTGTTGGAGAGACAGAGTGCTATATGGCCTGGAGTTTTTATCGACCTGCCACTCTTGAATTGCCTTTTGTTCCAGCTGTCCCTTCTTGACAGCCTTGTGAGTGTGTATCTGTGTGTTAGGCTGGCTGGTGCTCCCTCCGGGCCTGGCCTGTCTGATCGTTTGCCCTTGGGCACAGATCTGAGCTCCTCGTCTCCAGCCCTTAGGCTAACCACAGAAGGTGCACAGAGGAAGCACTGACACTAGAGGGCACTGCAGAAAAGCCTCTCGTGCCTGCAGTAAGAGCAGACTCTTCACACATAAGTGATGTGTCACTGCTGCAGTAAGGTGTGAACTGCCTACGATGGTGTGGATGACAAGATGTTTTTCATGTATTCATGAACATTCAGTAAGTCGGTCTTGAGAATCAGAGTCGTTTCTGTCAAACCCATTGCAGCTCTGCCTTCTGCAGTTAAAGTCACACTATGTAATCCACCAAAGCAAAGAAATAACACTTTCCAAAAGAAGGTTACTTTACTGAGCATATGTGACGCCCACTTAAGCATCTGGCATTTCATCTGCTACATTGTGTTTACATGGAGTGTGTGCATTTGTGTGTGTAGGGGTGAGAAAAGTGGTAAATTGGATTAACGGAAAGCATTAAGAAATGATGATTAAAATTACATAAGAGACATACTAACCCCTTGGCACTGTGCCATAACTCTAAAAAAAATCAAAGAAGTAAAACTTCTGTAATTACTTGAAGCTAAAAAAAGGCCCCTCTACATTTAATAAGGCGGCTTTTTTTCTACTAATAATAACTATAGCACAAGCACATTATGGTCAGTCCACCTACATACATGCAAAGCTCTTGTGGTGTCATAATTTAACCCTAATCTGATGGATGGCTGTAGTTTGTCATAATTTAACCTTAATCTGATGGATGGCTGTAGTTTGTGATCGACCTCTCCATTTTATCTCACCTTTTTACTCTTGTCGTGAATTTTTTTGTCCTGTCACCACCTACAGAGTTTTTTTTTCCTCTTCTTGGAGGAAACTTAAAGTTCAAACAGCCTGCTGGGAGTCTTTGCAGCTCATCTTTTTTTGCCGTACACTCTAATTAACATTTTAAATAACCTCAGAACCTTCTGGATTAATCCACTCTACGTGATGTCTTTGCAGGAAAATAATTTGATGGCAACAGCTTGGTGAAAACCACAATGGGCACAAATCAATTATTTTTTCTGCCTCCTGATATGGATGATGGCTTTTTCACAGATTGCATGGCTGTCACTTGCTTTTCTCAGTTTGACCTCTGACCCTCATCAGAAGTAGCCTATTGGATTTCACCTCATTATGATAGCACCGCACACTGCCAAGGTTGAGGTCGGCAGTATTTTTTTTTTCTCCATTGCCTTGGCCAGAGAAGATCAGAAAAACTGAGATAACGATGCCGCCAGCTCTCCTCTCTCCGCTGCCACCCTCACCCGGCTATCTGGCGTGGAGCTTGAGGTATTTTTAGTCGCTTACTGCAGGCTGTGCTTGAGAGGTGCAGAACAGCACCTTTTTCGTAAGGATCCGGAATTCAACTCACGTCTCAACTCTCGAAGTGGATCTCGAAGTGAATAAACCGATGATAGGCTGCAGCAGCCTGCAGTGAGACTCTTCAGTAGCTGCCCGGATCCTCTCACACTGATTACATTACGGAGGTGTTGTTGTGTGTCTTAGGAGAGCAGAACAATGCACACGTCCTCATGAGGGATGCCAGGAATGGCACTGTAAAAAATGATATGAGGTTAAAAAGCAGGAAGTGGGAATAGCAGAAATCCCCTCTCTGATAGCGATACTGCTGGACTTGTCAAGGATCCTGTGTCCGGGGCAAACGGAAGTCTTTGCTTCTTGTTTGTTTTATTGCTCCCCTCCCCATGGTTGAAATGAAGTCAGTGATTTTTTGCATTCAGCAAAGTATAGCTTTTCAACACTCCTTGCCGTCCCAAATCCTTTGTGGCATTGTGTTTGTTATTAGTATTCATTGGGTAACCAGTTGACTGTAAGCATGACTTATTATCCAAACATTAATAGCAAAAAAGGTATAAATTAATAATGAAGTTTCCACATTTAATGGCTGTTGGGATTAAGGGAAAAGCCTCCTGGGACAAAAGTTTAGCCGAGTATGCACACACTAACCTAAAATATAATTGTCCATACACATTAACATTCCATCCATTTAATTCCTATTACTAACCTTTATTACTCTCAAATGTTATTGTGATAGAGGCTCTGACATAAGACTAGTCCACTCTTCTGGAAACGAGGAGGCACTGGCCGCAGCTCACAAGCCAGATCGTGCGACGCATGAGCATCCATCTTTGCCCTGGGCTCGTCTGCTTCTCTCTGCTAGTGCTATGCTAAGGCCTGTGCAAGGCTCCTCTGGCTGTCATTTGTCTTCATACGTGATGCGGAAAAGGGGATGGGCCACTTTACAGCCAATTTAACAAACTCAGAATGAGGGCTTCTGGGAAATAGTGGCCATCCAAGTATAGCATAGAGCACACATCTAAACTGTAAGGTACAGGAAATATAAGTATATATAAGGGTGCATCAGTCATTACTGAAAAATTGTCATTTGTATTCTGATCTGAATGCCTCTCTCTCCTAGAAGGAGAAATATGCTTAAAGCAGAATGATGTTTATTCCAAGTGATTACTAATGACCAGGTGCAAAAGTAAACAGTGATGAGTGTTATGACTGGGTTCTGTCTCTTGTAATCCTTAGTCAGTGCCTTTTGTCTGTGAGTGCAGATGTAATGACTTCCAAAAAGGTATTGTTTACAACAATTCATGAAGACGTTGCCCAACATTAACTCAGACAGATGCACTAATTTCACAGGAATGTCCTGTGCCAGTGTTATGTCTAAAATGACCTTGGGTACTAATAATTTAAACATCATACCACCCACATTTTAGAATAAACCCTTTGCGTGGACGACTCTCATGAAAATGTTTTGCCACAAGATACCATAGTTTCCTTCTCCTCAAAGGGCCTTTGAGGAGTGAAAATGTGAAAATACCTTCCAAAATCGGTGCTTTCAGTGGATCCAGTGCTTTTCTAGGTTTGTGCTGAATTTATTTTTCCCAGGACTATCTGAGGGTAACACTAACCCTAACCCTAGCTGAGGGTAACCCTAACTCTAACCCTTGATGAGGGTAACCCTAATCCTAACCCTAGCTGAGGTACTTTCCACAGTGTCCGCCATGCTGCCGGATTGAGATTAATCTGCCTGTCAGAAACCATGAAATTCTTCATCCGCCTCAGAGGAGGAGGAGGCAAAACCAAACATGCAGAACCGAAGGGACTGTGAGCGCCAGCCAGACCTCTGCAGGCCTGATCTTTCATGAACAAACTCGCAGCTTAACTCAAGGAGAAACTCTCCACAATGGATCTCAATTAGCATACAAAAAGGAGCAGCAAACATGCATCTTCTGAAAAGGTCATGACTTCCCACTAGTAAAACCCTGGGTGCAGCGCGAGGAACCCTACAACAGAAACACTGCACCAACTCTGTTTGTGACTCACCGGTATGGGAACATGGGATATGATTTTCCACTTGAGGCATTAAGATTTATGTAAGATGTAGCCTTGATCTAAAAAGAATGTTTGGGTGCTCAACACAGAGAACATGAGCGATACTATTATCACAGATGACATTACAATGATGGATTTAAAACCCATTATTAGGTCATTGACATCTATATAAAAAGTTTTGCTTGAGCACTCATTTTTTTAATCTTAATTAATTGAGTTCACGTTTAGTCTTTGCCAGGCAACGGCACAGGTTTCCTGGTCTCATTGCAAAGAACAATGCAGTTTAGGTTTGTACATCTCAGTAGAACCTGAGGTCCAAAGCTGTTTGACTTGGGTCAAAGAGCAGGAGGCTATTATGGGATGTCACCACCTATTCAAAATAAAAGGCCACATACACATATAAACACCTTCCAGCATTTTCAGGAAGAACATCCACCTTTGATACAATGAAGCTGAGGGTAACATAGGTGTTCAAGCTTTGAAAATCTCTCATGCACAACCGAGAGATACCAGAAGGCAGAGATCACTGGTGAGCGGGGAGAGTCCTCTGGATGATGTGAGTGAGGGACAAGGAGCTGGACTGGCACCCTGGACAACGACATGAGCAAGTAATTTAAAAAAAAAAAACCCAGTTATGAAAGTTGCATCACATTGAATTTTATTAGTTTATATTCTAGAACAGTCTGCAACAAAATGCATTTAAAGTAGAATATTTCTTTCCATATATTAAAGAACTGCAGATTACTAATCTCCCCCAGCCTGAAAGCATGTCTTGAATATAACACATAATGCTCGTTCTCTTTCAGCTTCGAAGTGGAGTTATTTCAATCATTGCCATCCATCTAAACACAGCATTCTAACTGCTGCAGTAATTTGTGATCTTGATATGAGTTGTGTCATGGCCATATGTGGAGGCAGGCGATGCGGTATCCCATCTGCATGTGCTGGAACAGCACAGCGACTGCTGAGGACTCATCACCGTCCACAGGATGCATATTAATCAAGAATCTCGGAGGGGGGGGGGGCTAATACAGTGCCTCGGGAGACAGCTCCAGTGCTGCGGAGAATTTGTGGAGGATTCATTTACATTACAGTTACAGTATTTGGCAAGTGCTGTTGTGCAGAGTGACTTTCATTTTTGTCAGTATGACTGCTTCCTGGGAGTCAGGTCCATGACCTTGGTACTTCCAGCGCTTTCACTACCAGGTTAGCTACAGGAACATCACAGGGTCATACTGAAACCTTCAGTAAAGTTCAAAGCCTGTTGCAATCACACAGTGGTCATACAACGGTCACACAGAAAAAAAAAAATTCTGGTTAGCTAAATGCTACGCTAACACTTTCTTGGTACTGCATGGGTCATACATTAGAAATGTCTAGAGGGATTATTGTCGTTTGGCTCACTGGTGTGAATTGGCAGGGTCCTGCAAGCTCTGTCAGTGCTTTCTAAGGGCCCCTCAACATGATAATGAACGCAGTGAGAGCCTTTTTACTCTAGGGTTATAGTTTCTGGAAATCTTCTCATTGATTAGTGACATACACTGTATGGCTCAGCACAAACTAACAGAAGTGGATCATAAAAGCTATATTGCACCTAGCTCTACCTGAGCAAATTTCTCTTTGCTCCAAACTAACAATCACGACTTTAAAAAAAAATGCATCTCACCTGCTTTATGAGAGCAGCTCCCCCAGAGAGTGATGACTGAAAATAATTCCACAGAGATTGGCCTGTTTCCCGTAGCGTCTCCCATCGAGCTCAGGGGGGCCGCAGAGACAGCTGGGGCACCTCGCTGTCAGCCTATAAAATATTCATCTCTGTGCTGGGTCTTCACAGCAGGACTCACTGAGATGCTCAAAACAGACGCTCCCTTGCTCGCGAATATGAGTACTAATATGACATCATTACAGTTACATTATGCTTGCCTTTAAAACCCTAGAACACCTGTTATGATCTTGGCCCAACAACAGCGAATAGAGAAAGTCTGGATGTGCTTTGTCAGCTGACAAAACACATATATAGGTTTTAGTTTGTTTAAATAGCAGGGACTTTAATGTTTGTATTGGAGGAGAGGACTGTTTTTCTGGGCAGGATTACATCTGCCTGTTTAAAGTGACTTCTTTGGTTTCAATTGATTAAATTAGATTTCATTTCCCATTGCACAGATATGTGACAACTGTCTGTAAAGTCTATGGTCAGATATTACATTTGTTTTTCCCGTACAATATTAATTAGGAAAATGCCATTATGTTGTATAACTGGAAGGTCTTTCATCCACAACTATTGTAGTATCTCTCCCCCAATATGTCTCACTGCTAGTTTGTTTTCAATAATAGGTTATAGCACATAGGTGAGTCTTTTTAATAATAGGCCATAGCACATAGATGAGTCTTTTCAATAATAGGCTATAGCACATAGGTGAGTCTTTCCAATTTTGTTAGGCAACACAGTGTTAACATGCCCATTTTTCCCTGTGTTGTATTCTGGAGTCTGTGATTGATTGGGGAGGGAGAGAAGAACAAAACACTGGTACATTGCTGATGTGGATAGTGGCTGATACTGTATTTCTCCTCTCTGTATGCAATGAATAAATAATTAAAAAGAATAACTGTAGACAGAATGCACAGTGGATCTCTTTCATATACACAGGCTGTCTGTACACTCAGACATCCATAAACACCCAGGCATACAACTGCCTTCTCTCAGTCCATAAACCACAGATTCATATAATACTGTTTACATTTATGTAATGCAATACAATAGGGTTTAGTGCAACTAAATTATTCCCAGAATCAATATTCAGATATATTCAACACAAAAGGAAAAGAAAAGAAGTGTTTAATCCAGCATTATTTTGTGCACACATTAAATGAATAAAACACTGCAGTGCCCATGTTTTTAATAGTGGTTTAATGTAGCTATATGCCAAAAAAATGAATAATTGAGATTATTAAGTGTTTATATCAGTATTTGATGGAATTGAATAAAATTATTTTAATTATCTATTCATTTCAACTGGGAAGCATGTTAGGTTTAGGTGTTATTGCTGATTTTAAACATTTTTGATTAAACAGACTGGCAATAGAATGGAATTGAAGCTACATCCTCCAGATGATGTCACTCTGGTCAGGACATGACAGATATGCCTTGGCTTCCTCTATTAATCTGTTTATTATATCCCTGCAGTAACCTGAGTAACACTGGATCATGTGAAATCATTTTGAAGTGAAACTCTGTCTTGTACGGAAATCCACCTCATGAGCTTCTCTCTCCATTTTGGTCCACTAAAGACTTAAGCATCAAGTGACTCAGATTCTAATGTAGTTATGGTTATATTTAGTTTCTGAAAATATTTACAGACACGTTACGACGTATTTGCAATCTAGTCTAAAATAGTGCTCTAGAAAGAGATTAATCTGGAGAAGTATTTTTTTGTTTAGAGAGGATCATTTTAGATACTGGTCTGAGCAGTGGTTTCTACCGACCAGTTATACAACAGTATAAAGTACATACTTTTTAAAGTACGTGCTTCTGTCCTTGTATAATAATGAACACTGATAGATGGCATTTATTGCCATTTATTGCTTGTCTTTTAGGGCCAAATAGTGAATTTTTTTATACTGGTTGGGAGGCATGATTGTTATCTAATGTTTTGCTCACTATGAGTATCTTCTTTCAGTGTGTTTTCATCATCTCCCAGGACAGTTAGAAGAAAAGCTTTGTAGCCTGAAGCTCAAAGGGGAAAAGAAAGACAAAGTTACACTTGTGAACACCTATTTTGATCTAACGAGACCTACAGAGTCTCTCTTGTTCAGTTCTTATACTCTACAGAAACCGTCCTCAGCAAGGGGAGGGGAGGAGGGGGATTTAGCTGTGAAAAGGCCTTGCAGAAAATATTCACAGGCTTTGTTGAACAACAGGATACATTCATAGACATCTAACAACTGCAGACAGGCACATAAAAATGAAGTGTTTGGTTTCACATTGCTGGCTGTTCGTTAGGTAAACCTGTGCCTTGGGTTTTTTGTTGTTATTTTATTTTATTATTTTATATACTGTTTATTATGATTTAATCAGTTTTACCTAGTTTATATATTTTGTTTTATTACTTATCATTTTGATTTGCTGTCACAAAGACAATGTAATTTTTACTCCGCTGTTACTGGACAACATTGAAGACAAAGTTGCAGTTTTTTTCTAATACCGATTGGTCAGATCATGATTACAAAATGTATTTGACAAGAAGATATAATTCTCTGAACTGTTGTAATGAGCCAACAGTGTTTATCATGCATTCTCATGATGAAGTGTTTGTCAAGGGTTTGTTTTTTAAACAGAAGTCTATTCAATTGTTCAGTTGTTCAGTTGTCTTAAGAGAAGTGAGAAGAAAAACTGCAGGTCATTTACTATCTTACTAGCACTGTGCTATGTCTGTACTGTGATTCAACTCAAAATCCGAGTAAAATGTTTTTAGGTAAATAAAAAGAACTCAAAGTTTTAAAAATATTTTTAAAAAGCTTTCTTAGTGCTTTCTGAATACTCTCTTAATGCTTATCGTATATTGAACCTATGAACCTACATATATAAACCAATATGATCTAACAACACTGAAAATCTGTAGGTTTTTGTGATGCAGTAAAATTCTGAGTAAGTGGAAAAAAAGGGGTAATAGTGTAAAGCTCAAACTTCAGTCACCTTGAATTGTTAGTGATAGAAAAAAGCTGTTAATGAGTCTGTTCCCATTTTGGAACCGTTCCCACATTTGTTCAGTAAGTGCCACACTGTATTCAGCATCTATAGCAGTCTGGCAGAATCATGCTCCTCTAATATAGATTAGTGATATAGAGCAACACAACAGCACACACATTTTTATATACATTTGAAGAATGTGGATATGCACTGTAATTTTTCTTCGAAACATTAGATACTTGATTGATACTTGAAAAGACCGAGGTCACCAACTGATTTGTGTACATAGGAAAACATACTTGCCTTAAAACTGAGTGAGTTCCACAGGGATCAGTCTTAGAGCCGCTGTGTTTCCAGATCCTGATCCTGTCTGAATGTGTAGTTGCACACTGAACTGCTTCAGAAGCCACAGGTATGTTGGCTATTTGTTAAATTTAGCAGGAAAACAACATTAGAATATTAAAATATTTACTCAAGCATGATTAGCAAACTACAAAAAAGAGCTTATTGACGGACTTAAGTTTTACGTATGTTTGTGAAACAGCATATGTCTGTATTCAGCATACAGTCTTCAATGTAATAAGCTGGAGGGTCACATTTTATGCTGCAAACAAGCCTTGAGTGGAGATACTGACTGGCATGTTTAAAATGAGTGTGAGGATGAAACCCTCTGATCATGTTAAGAAATACTTCAGAATAAATCATTCTTATAGCATTAGTGTCATTCCTTAATGATTTTCATTTCTTCCTTGCACATAGGAAATGTCACATTGGACTCACCAGGCATTAAATCAATGTTACATTGGATATTTCATCTTATCTTGTACATTTGTTTGGCTTTTACATAAACCTGAAGTGGAAGGCAATCTAATAATGCAGGAGTTTACTGAAAATAAAACCAAGAATCACCCAGGTAACTTTGTGGGGGTAAGTCAAGTGAGGTGTAGTTGCTAATCAATGCACAAAAATTGAGCAATTGGATCAGGAAAAACAAAAGAAATCTCCACCAGTTCTTCATGACACAGTTGGACAACCTAAGGTAATTTGATCAGGAGAAAATGCCTTCTGCAGTAAACTGGAAACTATCTCAATGGTGAGAACACATTGCTTCTCTTTCTGAATGACAACTTGTCCCAAAACACACACACACACACACACACACACACACACACACACACACACACACACACACACACACACACACGCGCCCACACACACACACACACACGCGCGCACACACACACCAAAAATGAGTAAAGTGGTTGAGAGTCCCCTGTGAACTGAATCAAGGTCAAGATTAATGGTGGATCGGGTCTTGCCGCATTGGTTTTTCCAATAAAGGAGCTGACAGTGTGGACACAAGTGCAGAGAGCATCTCATTCTAGAGAGCAAAAAAAGAAATCATCAGACATGCTAAGGGTAGGTCATAATAAACAGTGGGAAACAGGGTGAATAACAACATAGTTAAAGTATACCTAACCAAAGTGAACAAATAGATTCAAACATAAAGGCAGTTGTGACCTAGTTCTGCAAAGACGATCATCGTGCATTTAAAAAGCTGCAGTGGGAACCCAGAAGCATATGAACAGAGGTTAATGAGTGCTTAAACAGAAACAGGTGTAAATGAGTCGATGGGTTGGTGCACATTTTAAAGGGTGAAAGTTGAGGGTGTGACAATTTCAGCTAGATGTCTCTCATATGTGTTTAGCAACCACTGAAGCATTTATGGACTGCTGACTAGTAAACACCTAACTGTTTCTCTAACAAACCACAAGAAATTCCTTAAATGTCCTCTTCCTCTACATTTTCTGGCTATTAGGTAATCTGAGCTCAGCTCTGTTCATAAGACTGGAAAACAGCCTTTGTCCAACAGATTTTTGAAAAATCTAGATGATACTTTACACCAATTTAGGGAAGGCAATAAATGCATTGTGTGTGCATTGTGGTATAATATAAATATATGTGAATACTTGAATCCTGGAGGACAAAATGATTTCCCAACTCAAACACAATTGCCCAGGTGAAGTATGGTGCCATGGTATGCATTGTCCTGACTGCTGAGTCCTTTCAGTAAGATCACTTAGATGAATACAGATTCAAGACAGGAAGTAGCATCAGCCAATTTTTATGCATCGTCAACATTAAGCTTCAAGAAAAGGCTGCACTGAAGGATAGCACAGAGGCACAGATCATAGCAGCACAAGATCAAGCACTAAGGACTGGGTTAATTGAGGCAGGGGTGTATCATACCAGAAAAGGCCCAAGGAGCATCCAAGACACTCCAGTATCTAGTTGCAGGTTGGAAGATACTGGCAGAGAAAACACATTGGGATACACGACCAAGCATCATCTACACTAAGATCCTGTGGGATCCAGAGAAAAATAAACAGACAGTGGCAACCAGCCACTGTTATAGTAGGTAAAATGCAGAAAACAGCAATAGTCATAGATGTAGCAGTTCCAAGAGATGGAATCACATTGGGGTATGAAAGCTTGAGATTGAGGGATGGAGAGAATGTGGGAAGTTAACGCCACAGTTGTCCCAGCGGTGATAGGGACACTTGGGATTGTGACCTCTAAACTGGTGAGTGGCTCCATCATATACCCAGGAATGGCAACGTCAATCTCAGTCAAGAAGAGCGTAAAATGGGAACAGCAAAACCACTGCACTGCCTATAGATATAGATATACTGTATGTATAGGGAGAAAGAGAGAGAGAGAAAGAGAGGAAGATATATAAAATGATACTTGCCTCTGAAGGATGTGTGAATCACAAAGAAGAGAATCGTGCAGTACACCCACATTATTCTGTCAGGTGATACACCTTTCCTGGCCCTGGTCTCATTAGCTGATGACGATCAGCAGAAACATACTGATACAATCCTTCTCAAACAGACATTCCAAGTGAAACACAGAAAGTGAAACTGAAAGAGTGTGAATGGCAAGACTGTTGCCATTTTAAAGTACTTAAAATAGTAGTAACACTCAGTCCTGGCTGACTATTGGATTAATTGTTTGAAGACTGAAAGAGAAATACATCAATACGATGAGAGAAAGTTATATTATTAGTGTGAAAGAAATTTGTTAGGTCTTAAAAGGCCCATTTCTTTTAAGCTTTTATGCTCTGTGTCTGGATTTCTAAGATCACCGTTGCTTCTTGACCACAGATCCCAACACTGATACTCCTTTTGCCATCTAACAACGATTCTGTGTTGTAATGATTATTGCACCCAGCAATTACACTTTACATATTTTATGTTTTCTCTTTTCACTCTGACAGTAAATCAACACATGGCGTTATAAAGATGAATTTTAGATGTATAAAAAATAATTATAGATATTTGGCCTACCATCAGTAATTATACATCTAAACATGTATATATGACAAGACTGAAGTATCATGTGAAGCTCTGGACACACAAAGAAAAGAGGCAACCAGTGTGTGGCAAAAGCACATAGGTGCTCAATAAAATGTTGGTCACAACAGAGAGAGACCTGGGAACAGAAGAGGGGGAACATTGGTTTGTTGTATTTCAGTCTGATAATGGTCTTTCGCCAACTCTGGGTAAGAAAGGGAGAAGTGAACTGAACAAGAGGTGAAAAGAGTGAAAAGAAGGCCCTCTTCTTGCTTGACACCTCCTCCATCAGACACTCTCCCATGTAAGTTTGACAGAGAAAGAGAAGAGAAAAACCGTACAGATGAATGCATGAGCAAGGACAAAGGACCTGGAGCTGAAACACAGCCAGTCAGGGAGAGAGAGAACTGGACAGCAGGGTGCTTGGATCTGACGTGAAGCAACACTTTTTAGCCCCAGAGCACACTGGGGGGCCTGGTGTTTCATTAAGTCCCTCCCATCTACATTTATACACACACGTACACACACACACACAAACCCAAGCACCCGCATCCACATGCCAACACCCAGGAACGTGAAGGAGCAGCATGTTCTGAAGTGCTGCCATTCTCCTGGTCCTCCTGGTCCTCCTGGCCACGTAGGGTAGTCAGCGTGCAGGAGCGCTTGGGGCTCGAACAATGCGCTCTCTCGCCTCCGAGGACCACGATGTGTTCTGTGAGAAGGCTGTAGCTCTCATCATAGACCTGTGCTTGGATGACAGTCCTCTCCTGGACGTCGACACATGCCAGGACTTCCTCGTTTTGCTGACCAGCCAGAACCCCAACCTTCCCAGCTCAGGTAAACACGGGATGGATTTGTGCTAGTGGATGCTGGGTGGTCTAGAAAACTGGAAACAGCAGGTTTGTAGACTGCATGTGGTATGATGACCTTTGGAAAAATGTTTTGTTGGGGCTTTGCTGAAAAGCAGACAGGACTCTGAGTAGGGACTGTTTTAGTATGCTGTTAATTTTATGGCAAATGTACTCTTGAGCTGTGGTAACAGAGCACCGTGTTTAATACATACAGGTTTGGTAAGTCTAATAAAGAAAATTTACTTTAAGACCCCAAAAATTAAGATTGGGAAACATTACAGTGGGAATGCACACTGTGCATTATAGCACAGACGCACTTGTTAGTTTTGGTGGCGATGAATAATTTCATGATTCAGTCGATTTTAATAGGACATGACTTTCTTGTTTAGGATCTTGTTTAGGTTGCAATAAACATTTTTAGGTGGAGTAATCATGTGTTATACTGTGAATAAAGACACATCCAAGTACCATGAATAGTAAGAGAGATTCGCTGCCAAACTCTGATTCACAACAGCAGGCCAGCTAAGGTGACGTGAAAGTGAAGTTTTGGGTTGCAATACAACTGAAACGTCAGCCAACTCCTTTTTCCTCCAACTCCAACTCCATCAAGAACATTGTCAGCAATGTCCAAATTAAAACAGACTCCGACTAGAGTGGGAAAAATGTGCCACGAAGCAAGACGCTAAATTTAATTGCTTAGTTTCCATCAGCTGAGAGATCAGGAAAAGCACACAACTGCCATCATCATCCCTGACTGCCACCGGCTGCCACACACAAATGAGCATGGCTGCCACTGACAGGGTAAATCTCGCTGCTGCCCCAAATTGCTTGTTCACTTTGCTTCGCTTGGCTTAACCCACTTTTGAATGTAGGAAGACAGCAGTCATCCTTCGCTCCTTGTGCCACACCTGTGGTCAGTCGCTTCTTTAAACTGCTTTGTCTTCTAACTCTGCTTTACTTTATGTACCAATTAGAAAATGTGGCATGCATTACAATAGATGGCCAAATCCCCATGTTCCTTACAGTGTGCTGTCATTGCTCCAGCCAACAGCAATTACAGTCTGGACTCTGGAGTCTGGACAGCTTTGCCTGTCCGACGTGTTTTATTCAGCATGTAGCAAAGCGACAGATGTTTCTGCTTAAGCTCTCGGCATCGCAAATAACATCATTACCCCCGTTAACAATGATGCTTTTGAAAAGTACCTAAAACAGGAACGCGTAGGTTGAGTGAGCAGAGGGGTAACTCTGGTACGGATCTGCCCGCTGATCCAGCAGGAAGGGAGAGGCTGCTCCAGGAGCAGGAAGTCACGGGCGCTAATTCTAGATGAATGGAGGCCCAGAGAGCCCCACGGTGAGAGCCGCACCCCGTCTGCCAAAAAGCAAAGGTCACGCAGTGGGAGGGGCTAAGCACGGCAGCGTCCGTGCGAAGCCCAGGTCGCAGAGGATTTCTCCACTTCTGTGGCCAATTTAGCAGCTTACAGCAGTGTGTGTTCTTAGCGTACAGTAAGGTGCCATGTGCTACATCTGTATCAAAGTAGGAGGATGAGTATTTGTGTGTTTTTGATTCATAATGTTTGCTATTGCATCACATCATAATGACAAAAGTATTTGGTCAAGCAAACTTTAAGAAGGAAAGAAAATTTACACTTTGTCTGGATTTAACATTTTTATATTACAATATTTAACTTTTTAAAAATATTGTCAGTCTCCACTTTCTGAGGAGTCCCCAGATCTGGTGACTTAGGCTGAACATTTAGGTTGGATTTCTAGTTGTCTGAAAAAACCTCTTTGAGAATGTATGGCAGATGTGAACTGGCTTTGAGATCCATGCCACTTGATTTTTGAGAGTTTGTGAGGCTCTCAGGTCACTCCGGCCTTCATGTAGGGTTGACCAGATCCACCAGCACATGCATCTCGCACAGTGGTTCTGGTTCTATTCTCCTATGGTCGGGAAGATGAAATCACCTTCACTTCCTCTTAAACATGACAAGACATGACTGGACTTGAACGCCACATGGTGGAAGTCAGAGAAAGGGCCTCATTTGTTATCATTAGTTTTACACCAGAAACAACAGAGTGAGATGACAACAGAGTGAGATGACAACAGAGTGAGATGAAAGGAAGACAAGCAGAACACAGAGTGGGGCCACAAGTCCGCATCTTTTAGCCAGAGAGCCTGTTTCCACAGGACCCTGAACTACAACAGAAGTACCAAACAACAACAGAATGGTGCAGTCAGAGTGACCCTCTGCAGGATCCACCTCTTTCCACCTCAGCCGAAGCTGCTACTGCTATGTGTAACCATTAATAAGTAAAGCTTTGAGTAGACACTGGGCATAGAAAATTGAACACACTGTTGCTGTGTACATCCTGATGAAGAGAGAGTGGGGTCTGGAAAACACCAGCACTACAGTGGAAGCCTGTAGAGTCAGAGGGAGATTTTTATTAGACCGCAGTGTTTGTGCCAGAAGCGCTTCTGGGGAGGATCACAGACCCCTGGCTTTGCCTGTTACTGAACAGTTATGCATTGGGGACTTTATTCTGAGCTACAGTGGTATTTATCATTGGTGTTTGAACTGCTAAGCAGGGTCACTTGCCTTAAGCTCTTTGTAAAAAAAATTATCTGCAACATTTCGTTCAGATTTGGGAGAGTTATAAAGAAACAAATTGGAGAAATAACAGCATGTCAAGCGAGTTCTCACTCTTCATTTCACAACATCACACTGACGCCACGTGACATCTCAGCAAAGATCTACTCCATTAACACTGCATCACAAAACACAGGGATTCAATTTTTTTCAATTATACACTGAAGAATCTAGAAAGTTGATCATTTAACATATCTGAACCAAACCCCTGCTTAAGTATTTTATATGCTTAACTGTTTTATAATGTTAGTGTTATGGTCATGTTTTATGGAGGTTGTTTACCAAAGACATAACATTTTTCAGGTTTATTTTTAGGGAAGTAGTGCCATCTTTTCTATGAACAGATTTTATTAACATGTTCTCAATATTTATGAAGATTTTAGCATTTGCTATTATTTGTCCAAAATACAGTGGTTGTCATCTACACACACTAAAAATGGTAAACATTGCATCATTTACATCCGTTTTAGATGGATAGATTGTTTTTGTCACATCCACATGTTTTGAAATCAACCTAAGAGCCTGAAAATCTCCAATCAGTGAACAAAAAAAAGATAAAAAAAACAGAAAAAGCTGCTCTAAACTAGTCTGTAGCAGAGGAGAACCAAATAATAGCTTTCCCTGTTGGCAGAGGGGGTGGAGGGGGTAGTGGCAGACATTAAGAGGAGAGATACACCCAAATGGACCCATTTTAGAATCTAATTTTGATTCGTGGGTATGTATGTTATGAGCGGCTGTGACATTTTGTCCCTGATTGTGTTAAATTTCTTCTGTTTGGCAGCACTGGGCGCAGTTTGGCAGGAGAGAGGCTTTGACACACCAGGATAATAAAGATGGAGTTGGTTAAATAAAGGTGTTTCCAATGATGCTGAAAGACACCAATAAACAGCAACATATGTCTTGCACTGTAGGTTCAAGTTATATGTAGGTGTCCAATTACATTACTTTTAATTCCACCAGAAAATAGTGACTGACTATTATCAAATATCAGTACGAAAATGGGACAAAACCAGTTAAGATTGTATTGTCCCAGTTAAAAAATGTAGGCAACCATTAGATTTTAGCAGTGGTATAATGACTATATATATATAAGCAAGATGACCATGGTGTGGATGAGATGCATCAGGTGGAACTCAGTAAATACTGAGGTTATGTGGTTAAACAAGCAGATAAATGTGTTACTAAACCTTGTAACACATTTGTAAACCTTGTTGTAACTACATTGTAACTACATTACAACAAGAAAGCAAACTGGAACTCCATTGTAACTACATTACAACAAGAAAGCAAACTGGAA
>JAOXYF010000019.1:3099634-3114524 GCA_028565775.1 Sternarchorhynchus goeldii
AACTTAAATTATATAATTGAAAAAGAACACTGATCAAAATTAGAGAACACTTTCAGATACCTGCAAGTTATTGGTGTCAGTCCGGTACCTGGTGCAAATTTCCTTAATTATCTGACAAACCCTATTTAACTGGCAGCCTAACTTTCCAGTTTTTGCAAAAATGGTGAGCTGTTCCAAAGTCACTGAAACCCTCCGGCAGCAAGATGTCCAGATGAAGGCCAATGGGGTGACCTTATCAGTCACAGCAAGAGAAGCTGGACGTTCCAAGTCTGTGATTTCTAGAATATTGCATATTTACAACATCACAAACTCATTCAAGTCCCTCAAGAAGGCTGGTCGCCCACAAAAGACAAGAGAGGACAGGATAATGCGGAGGATCTCCATTGGTAATCGGTTCAACAATGCAGCTGGAATCGCTAGCCAGTTCAGCACTGAACAGGGTAAGGATCTGTCTTGTCATACAGAGTCTTCATGTTTAAAGAGCATTTGGACTGAAAGCCCGCTCTGCAGTGACCAAACCTCTCATTAGCAGAAAGAATCAAAAACCTAGACTCATCTTTGCTGAGAAGCATGTTGTGTGGACAGAGGAGAAGTGGTCCAGAGTTCATTTTAGTGATGAAAGCAAGTTTCATTTATTTGGTGGATCTGATGGGAAACATTATGTTCATTGACAAACTGGGAAATCCAAAGTGTGTAAAGAAGTCAGTGAAAGGTGGAGGAGGAAGTGTCATGGTTTGGGGAATGTTTTCAGCAGCAGGAGTTGGACCTCTCATACAGATACATGGAAGGGTGAATGCAAGTGTGTATCAGAATCTTCTTCAACAACATGTGGTTCCTTCCTTGCGTTCATCACTCAATCAGCCAGAAATTTTCATGCAGGACAATGCCCCCTGTCACACAGCAAAACGGATAAAGCAGTTCCTTGAAACTGAAAACATTAAAACAATGAAATGGCCAGAACAGAGTCCTGATCTAAACCCAGAAGAAAACCTCTGGAAAATCCTTGGAGACAAAGTTATGGCCAAGAAACCCACAACAGTCACAGACCTGTGGAAGTGGACCAAAATGACACCAGAGTGGTGTGAGAAACTAGTGATGTCCTGTGGCCGCAGATGTGCTGAAGTCATTCAAAGCAAAGGCCTGTACACTTCCTACTGATTACTGACTGTTGTAACCTTCAGAAAATTTTGTTGTAATCTTTCTGTGCTACAGCCATCGCTGTTCTCTAATTATGATCATCACGTTTTTTGCAAATTAAAGGTTTCATGTTGATATACTTTGGTTATTTTGTAAAAAACTGTTCTAGTTGCATGGTGTACCCCTTACAAAAAATCCTTCAAATGTTGATCAATGTAGACTACATTATTTCTGAAAAAAATCAAGTGTTCATATGTTCTCTAATTTTGATCTCCAGTGTATATGTATACTAATTATTGTTATGAACATGAATGTTTGGACAGATCACGATTTATCCTCCATCTTTTTTGTCAGATGTATAGCTCATGCCTTGTGTTAGGGTTTTAGGAACTCAGTAAATTTACATAGAATTATGTGATTATAATGATCACGTTTACAACTGAGGCTGGACAAAACATAGACAAATTTCCTGCACATTTGATACATCCTCAGCAATCACTTAAGTAGTTAAACCACTATATAAGAGCTTCTGTAAAGTCTAACAGACCTCATCATATGAGAACTCATCATCATCTGCTCAGTTTAAGATCCAGGCTGTAATTGTGGTCCTAATGATCTTCATGGGTAGGAGTGAGTAGGAATAAAAGGCTTCAGCCATACTGATATTCAGTTAATGAGACTGTAGGTGTCTAATCAGTGATTCATAGTCTCAAATGTGATACATAGCACAGTGAATTGGTAATGTGCACTCTACCGTAGCTTCGTGAAGTGGTCATGTACGGCAAATCTCATGTTTATGAGTTTGTTTCTAATTAAGTTTTTTTTTTCATAAGTGCATTCTGGTATCTCTATAGTTACTTTTTTTAAGGCTCCATCAGGTTTTAACCTGCTCCAATCAGGTTTTTGCAGATGTTCTCACTCTGATGTACTAAAAATTTTGGGGTGCTTCAGTAAGGGTCCAGTGTATCTCTGTATCTGAGGTTTGTTGACTGAGGGTTAGTCACATAGTGGAGGCTGTGTGTGCACCAGAACTATCCACTAACTGGCAGACTCACTTTTGTACCTACTGAGGTACTTCACATTCTCTTTTTAGACGAAATATATCTCATATTCAAAAGTTGTATAATTTGTACTTTTGCTTTATTAGGACTGAGTGGATCAGTGTGTGTTTTGTGTGTGTGCTCCCATTAGGAGAGTGTTGACCTGGGGGAGATAATGTTCTCCCTGTGTTACCTACCCACCGCAGGACGACTCACTCTTACAGTCATCAAGTGCAGGAACCTTAAAGCTATGGACATAACAGGTTACTCAGGTGCATCTGTGTGTGTGGGTGTGTGCTGAGAACCTGTCATAAATCTCTCTCACACCAACATGCAGCCAGTCTGAAAAATGCATGTAACACTTATTTGTTTTTCTGGCAGATCCATATGTGA
The DNA here is from genome assembly GCA_028565775.1 of Sternarchorhynchus goeldii. Classification (NCBI taxonomy): domain Eukaryota; kingdom Metazoa; phylum Chordata; class Actinopteri; order Gymnotiformes; family Apteronotidae; genus Sternarchorhynchus; species Sternarchorhynchus goeldii. Next base: position 3,102,205 of record JAOXYF010000019.1, read on the forward strand.
AAGTATCACTCATTTGTGACGGGAAAAGGCTGAAAAAGAAGAAAACTACAATAAAGAAAAACACCTTAAATCCTGTTTACAATGAAGCCATTATCTTTGACATCCCTCCAGAAAACATGGAGCAAGTCAGCTTACATATATCGGTTATGGACTATGATCTGTGAGTTATAGCTTTTGTATTCTCTTATTGTAATGGGGCAGCACACTGTTGGAGTAATCAGGGTTGAAACACCCTGACATACCGATACCTCTGGTGCTGAGAGACACCCTTTAGACCCTATAGGAAAAACATATCAGTGCAAGCATTAAGACTTTCGGGAGCATTTGTCCCAGTGAGGATTTAACACAGTTCTCTGCTGCATCCGTTTGCTATTTTTGATAAGCAGAGTGGGACACAATGAGGTCATAGGTGTAAACCGTGTGGGGAGCCATGTGGACGGGCTGGGGAGAGATCACTGGAATGAGATGCTGGCGTATCCTCGCAAACCCATCGCACACTGGCACCCTCTCCTAGAACCTAAGAAGTCTGAGAAAGAGGTGACTGCACAGCATTATTGTTTCCAACCCTAAAATCCAAACTGAACATAGATATAATTACCACACAAATCTGTAGTCTCACTGCACTGAAATCAACCCTTTTCTCTCTCTCTCTCACTATCTCTCTTTCTATCTCTCTCGGCCTGTTTCAGTGGAAGACGCGGACTGCAAGCTTTGACAGTCAGGGGTCCTGTCCGTCTCCACGACTACCTTCCAGCCCATAGAGAAGGGGCCTGAAGCACTTCAGCCACCAAATATCTACCAGGGAATCTGTGGTAAGAATCACACATGTCCTAAGACAACCTGGGGTGCATCGTCTGTCTGTGTGGGCATGCCTTATGGAACAGAGCGAAAGAAGACAGTCCAGGACTTTCACTTGTAATGTGCTACTGAGCTTAGCCAAGCTTTTGGTTGGGGATCAGGGTTGTTTTTGGGGGTTTTTTTCAGCAGAGATCTCCTGCTTTCTCACAGGTTACATTCACAGGCACGTCCAGAACAGTATGTTAATAAATTGCCATGGACGTTTGGTGTTCCAAATAGGCAGTTTACGAATGTTTGACATAATCTTGTAAAAAAAAAAAAGATAAATTAAACAAAAAAATGGATTTATGAAACAAAGCTGTTTTAAGGTAGTATTCAGGATATTTGTTTGTGATATTGGTAAAATTGGTTGAGAAGGGATATCTATAACAAAGATACTGAGAGACATATATTTTAGTTTTAAAACTTCCATGTGTCGTCAGAGAAAAGCTACTCCTGTGATCTTCATTTTACTTGTGATGTTGATTTTATTTTACTTGTAATTCTGTTTGACATCCAGCAAGGTTTAAGCTCAATGCCAAGAAACAAGACGTATTGCTTAAATACTTTCTGACTGGCTGTTTACAAATGTATTTATTTATCTAAAGTTATTTGAAACCTGTAAATTTTACTAAGCATTTTTGTGAAATTTACAATAACAAATATTAAAATATTGTAGATATTTTGATACAAGGGTATGTTACAAGATTATATGATTATTGCAGGAAACATACCAGCAAGATAATTTTTTAGTTACCTATGTGTATCTTAAGTGTTTTCCTACTTATTTTCATTTCCAGTATATCTGTAAAAGGTAAACTCTGGGTTTAAGCAATATCATTTCAAGTACCACTCAGAATAACATAGAATACTATTCAGTTTGTTCTACATTGGTTTGATGTGAACAGGATATTTCCTGTCTTCTAAATAGGTAGCAAACTAACTGACGCAGCAAGAACATATTAAAATTTGATTTAAACGTACATTCATTCATATTTCAGAATGTAAATGTATCTTTTTCGTAGTAGACCTGTTTCCTGAAAATCAGCTATTTAAATGATATAGGTTGACATTTTCCAGTGTACATGCCAATTAGCAGAAAATAAACATTCTGGATTGAATTCACCAAAACATCCTTAGTTTAACTATCATTACATAACTGATCTAGGATCAGCTTTGATCACTGTTTCTATAAAGTAATAATCATATACTGAGAGGGCACAACTGTTATCAGTCAACATCTTGTCCGCCGCATTCCACATGACATGAAACTGAAACTAGAAGACTTAATTACATAAATTATAATTTCACTAAGTGATCAGAGGCTGCCTGTCAGCTGCTTGGTGATTCCAGTGTGGAGCCATAACCACCAGGAAGGGCTCTGTCAGACAGACCAGCTTCTCTCTGCATCCCCAAAGCCACTGTCCGTAACTGCCCACCAGATAGCACTGAGTTTACTCCAAGAGTGCATGGCCATCGGGCATGGCGCATATGCTAGTAACTGCAATCTTGTAACATTGTTCTTGTTTGAAAGTCTCTGCCATTCTTTGGGCTTTAATGTACTTAAAATAATATTTTTAACATTCTGTAAAAATCTGTCTGCTTTTTTTCTTATATTCGTTTACAATTAAGTGAGCTTTGACAAATGTTTATTGTTCTATATTTTTCTTGTTACCTATTAATTGTTTCTTAATGTAATTTATTACTTGCTTCGGCTGGAACCCCCTGCTATATGACCATAGACCAAATGTACTTTCATTTTCAAGTAGCAACAAATCTCTTTTCATTTTATATTAAGACTTTGTAGTTGTACAGTTAATTATTTTAGATCATGATTACCCATTGTATAATCATGTGTGATTAAAGTTGTTAGTTCTGATTAGTTTTTTTTTGTTTGTTTGTTTGTTTGTTTTTGAGTTGCGTTTTTTGTATATATTCTTTTTTCCTCAGTGTGTTTCAAAGTACTGTGGCAAAACATTGATATGTTTATTTGGGTGCAGTTAATCATATAAACTGTTGCAAAAATACAACGGCGATTTCAAATTCTTTGTTTTCCAAATTAATGCACTAAATGCCCATTTAATATTTTATACAGCATATAAGTGAATAACACAATAATTATTGCAATTTCTAGTTGTTTATAACATCAGCAACCATATAGCAAAATACTTTGATATGATGTAAAATATACGCAGAGCATAACAATAACATTTGCAAATAATGCTTATGGCCGTATCTTTTGATTTGTTTAAGTAGTATATTTGTTTGTTTTGTTTGTTTTCTGTTAGTACAGTAGGTAGTAGTGGGCCATGGCTGCACTGTAGTCAATATAAGCATATATTTAGTTCACTTTTTGAAACATACATTTTATATTTTTGTAATAAACAATAGAATTTTACCAAATTACCATTTTCAGGCTAAGAAATAGAAATAGATTCTTTACAACAGAGTGCCCCCAGATAAGTGTTTAGGAAAGATCAAGTCCTAGATGTGCTTTCATTCCAAATACTGGAAAGCCTTGTGCAAGTACTTCTGAATGCCTGACACTTGTGTTTGCAATGACAGCAATGCCTTTAGGGTGCTGTAAAAGAACTCTCAGCAAGCATTTTCCAACACGAGTATCAAATAGTTTTTTTTACCAGGTTCGGTTTCGACACTGTATTAAAAAGGATCAAAATCTGGAGACTAATAGATTCTGTCCCGTTGGCCGAATGCCGTTTCTCTGACTGTTCGGCACATCCTACACCTCCAGTTTTTTCTTCATCTGCAGCTTGTAAAGAATCTGGTAGCCGTCATCCCATGCGTAGAGCAGCTGCTCCAGCGGACTGTATTTGAGGCTTGAATGAGAGCCGTAGCGCTTGGGAAAATACACTGTTGGTGCATCATCATTGGTCACCATGTCACTCACGTCAAATACACACTGGATCCGAGAGCGGCTGGGGAGCTTGGAGTTGTACACCACGTAGACGGTGCCGCAGACAACAAAAGCCGCTTCCGCGTTCTCCCTTGGGCATGGGGTTTCCCACATCTGTTCAATGGCCAGTGTTTTTGGGTCTATCTTGGCTAGCGACACATGTTTCTCATTTTCCTTGGTAGCATAAATAGCCCACAGACCCTCTTCGTCTATGGCCAGATCAATGTAGGTCTCGGGGTTCAGGCTGTACACTGGCAGCTGGTTCTTAGCCGGGAACACAGCACTGTCAGCCACTGAGCTTTTCTGTAGGTCAAACTTGATCAGCCTCAACTCTTCACCGTCCTTCACATAATACAGGTGATTGTTATATACAGCATGGCCCATCCCGCCCCAGGTGGAGGGGAGCTCGATGCGGCCGGCTCCCGCCATGCCCTGAGACGAGGTGAAGTCACGCACTGAACCAAACTCGTACAGTGCATCCTCGCCTGTGCCGTTGAAGATGTAAACCTTCCCAGAAGAACTGCCCATGTCTTTGGTCCACATGCCTTTATTTCCACCCATACGTTTCAGGATCTTCATGGCTTTGATGCTGGAAATCATATCACTGCAGTCTTTGGAGAGAGCACAGATAGCATTAGAGACATGCACTGACTGTCTGCAGAAATACAACAGCGCAAATCACGCCCTGCTAGTGCAGAGACAGCTTTTCCTCAGGATTTTCTCATTAACTTGTATGAAAGTATTGAATATCATCAATTTTATAATATCTGCCTACATTAATTAGTGCTCCCATGTTCACTCTCCTCTCATATAATTAAAGTGTTTATTCTGCACTTTACAAAGGCAGGTGCATCATTATACAACTTGATCCTTGTTTTGAAGGCTCATTCCGATTATAAAATCACGGGGACCAGCACTCTTGTTTAATTATTCAGGAAAAAAAATCAATTACACCATACCAGGCTACAGTTAATGACATCCATTTAATTTCTGCTGTGTGGCTGTAGTCTGCAACATACTAATAGGTCTGATGAGTGGACAAGTCCTCCGCTAAAAAACCCTGATGTCCTCCAGGACAGAATCTCACAAGGAATATCAAACAGGGTATTTCAAAATTGCTTATTTATGACTTACTGCTGTATGGTAGTGATTTATGCAAATAGAAGGTTGTGTGCTGTTTCTTTTAAGTTTTTGTAAATGTTCCTTTTGTAAATTATTTTTTTTAACCTTAAGTGCCTGGATGTATGGAGTTACTTATGGCTATCATAACATTAACAGAGCCATTAGGTAGTACAGCACAAAAAAATACTGAATGTGAATTCTTACAGCAAAGAAGGTTTGGATATACAACAATAATTTATCCAGCTTTCGTCCAAACCTTAAAGCATGTTTTTTTGGTAATGCAAACCAGCAACGTTGAATGCTGTGTAATTCAAAAGAGGGGATGAAGCAAAATCTGTGAGCTGTGACAACTCAAAATATCCAGACATGAAATATGCTGTATCTTAGATCTGTAAATATTTTCATATCTCTTTTAAGACTAATTTAGCCCTTCTTTTTATTTAAACCATACTCAGAATCTGCAGAAGTGCCTTTTTACCCAGAAATGTTGTCCCAATTCCTCCAACCTACTTCATTCCAAAATAGAATTCCCATTCTCTTGCAGTGCATGGTATCTCTTTCAGATCAGTATTCCCAAGCAAGTAGCTATGGTGTTTTATGAAGCCTCTTTACCCGTGAGCTTAGAATACTTGGATTTATTCCTCTCCTTGGCTACAGTAACCTGCTGCTCCACCAGCTTGTCGTCCACGTCCACACAGGGCTGGGCGCCATTCTGCGTCTCTAGGTAGTCCATCTCGCGCTCCACCCGGTCCATGCGCACGCCCACCGCGTCCAGCTCGCCGCGCAGCGCCTCCTTGTTCTTGTCCAGGCCCTCCAGCTGAGTCACCATCTGCTGCTTGAACTCGCGCAGCTCTGACGCGTACCGGCTCGTCTGCTCGTGCCACAGTGAAATGCGGTCCTGGCGCACGACGAGAGGAAAAAAGCGAGCGCAATATTTTAACACGAGGAAGGGATGTCTAACCAAGAACATATGTGCTAGTGCATAGGTTGGAAGCTGTGGACAAGATTTGGCTTCAAAAATGATTGCTTCTGAAGTGCAACACAATCACAAACCGAGTACACTCTGATATCCTAATACATGGCACACAATCACAAACCGAGTACTCTTAAGGTATCGTGATATATGCTCGCTATCCTACTGCACATGCCACCTGTGGATTACACAGGCAAATGCCTTACATAACAGAAATTGTGTCTTTATAGATATTTATAGATTCTGCGTGTAACACGTATGAAGTTTTTCTGCAAAAAATGAGAGCTAACCGCATTGGGTCTACACACCATCAGTATGTTATTAAAGCTGTTGCTTTAAAAGAGCGTAATATACACTGGAAAATGGACGGCCTCTGGCTAAGCAAGCTTAGTTCGTCACTGGAAAGAATTTTGAATAGAAGCTTCTTTGAGCAAAATTACAAGAATGGACCATAAGTGCAGACTCATCAGGTGCTGTACACACAGTACAGACACAGTACAAACACTATCGCTGTATAGACGCTGTACACACGCGATGCACACGATGTACGGCTAGGGGGAGAGTGGGGCTAGAGCAGGATAAAGGGACAAGTCAAGCTGAAATGTGTGTGTGTGTGTGTGTGTGTGTGTGCGTACAGTAGGACATTGGGAGCAGTCTTACGCATTAAAGGCCCACTGTACCAACAACTAAAACCATTCAGAGTGCAGCAAACCATTTGAAGATGTGTTAAAAGGCAAAGTAGACGGAAAAAGAAGGCCAGAAGTTTCCCTGCTGTCGTTTCATTCAAACAGACAAATCTAAGCTTCTATATACTGGGCACTGCGGTTATGCCTATCAAGTGTTCCTTTCTTAAGTGTCCGTATTTCTACCAGCCAAATCCTGGAGGCGCAGGTTTGGCTGGGAGTACGGGGACTCTTACCTCTATGGCAAGCAGTCTCCTCTCTAAGTAGTCCATCAGGGCTTGCTGCTGCGCTGCGGCCAGTCCAGAAAACAGCACGACGAGAAACTGGAGGACCCTCATCATGGCTGGAGACAAAAAGCTGCTAGTACGCTGCGCGCGAGTGTGTGCGTGTGCTCCTAGTCAGGGAGGTAAAAGCCCTCATGGAGAATCCAGAAGCCCAACTTGGCTGGAATGTTTTGACAAGCAACAGAGGAGGAGCCTACACATCTGGCTTTCTTTACCGATTTTCCCTCTCTTCTTGAAATAAGTTTTATCGCAGGACAGATGAAAGTTAGTCCAAACTACGACAGATATTTTAATTAGTTTGCCAGAAAACACATACATACAGTTTAAAGATTATCTGTTATTCTTTCTGGAGACGCATGCGTTTTAAATTTGGGTGGCTATTCATTTTCTTTTTTAGGATTTTTGTTGTTTATGATTTCAGCATTTTAGCAGAGAAAAAATTCGGAGGAAATTTTAAACTGCTCACGTAAAGCTTTTTAGATAATGTCCTTATGTGCCATATTTCTGTCGAAGACCCTTATTTTTGGCTTGGGGTACTATATCTGTTGAGTAACACCAAAGCATTTCTCAACAAACGAAAAGACCAACGTTAACTTCATGTCTACCTAACTGAAACAATGAATTGCTCCAGTCTGCCAACTGTATTCCAAAGTGGGACAGACGAAATACGCTTACATACAGCAACTGATACGCAGACATCTGGCGTACACTATATATTCAAAGACAACGTACATTAGTAGTTTGAGATTAAACAAAGAGTGTAGTGAAGTAACGGTCAGAATTAAAAACTAAAAGGTTCGTTTACTTGATCTAAACTAGGTGATGATAATTTTTGGTTATGCGGTCGGAAGTTAGCTGACGGAAGTTAAGTGTTCTCAGCACATCTGCGCCACAGTTTCCAACAGCTTCCTTTGTAAGACTGACCTGTTTTAAAAAAGGTCCCGGTGATGTCTGAATAATATTAAAAAAAATTGCAAGTGCATTAACGGTATAAAACAATTAACAGTATAAATAAATAAGTATAAAATAGATGAAAGCATTAAAGAAATGACTCATAAAAGTTGCCCACCTTACGCAGGGCAGAGGACTGCAGTACAGTCTAGCGTCCTGACTTGAGTGTACAATAGGATTAAAATTGACAATTGACATTACGTTGTAGATCTATTAGTTAAAGTTATATTTATCAATATTACATCCATAATGTTCAGTAATTAGTTTGTTTATTGCAATGTCTCAAGTAGGGGGTTTGGATTTGGGTGTATATCCTGTTTAGTACCTCTAAAATGTGATGTTGAAAGACAATGCTTAGAAGAAATGCAAACACCAAGTCTTTCAAGCATGTAAAATACTATTTAAGTAAGGTTCCATTGCAAGAGTTGCCTGTTTTATTTGTTAAATCAGGAATCTAATAATGTTGCATTTTCTGTCTTATTTGTTTTATGTGCTGTTGAAAATCGTGTCTTTTTGCGTGACCATTAACTGTCAATTGGGGTTCCAAGTGTAACTGGGGGTTATCTGAGGTCATGTGGGTATAAACTGTAACATTAGATGTTTGTTAAATTAAAGTGGAGAAGGTGGAGGTCACATCGCGAGGTTACAAGAAATGAGTCATGTGTAGAGTCTACTGTTGACCACCGGGGGGCAGTGAAGGAACAGGCAGACTGACGAAACACAACTATTGGTCATATTAATATTGTAGTATAATTTCATGAGGAGAAAGGTGTTGTCTCTTTTTGTTTAAGAAACTTACATTTTGAAGTGTACTGTAGTAACAGATGGAGATGTATTCAAACTTATACTGAAGTAAACAAGTTTTCCAGAGAAATTGAGCATCAGGGACAGAGGTCCTTCAACACAAGCGGAGTATTCCAGTATTTCTGAATATAGCACTTTATTTATGAATATAGCACTTTATTTGCAGAGCTGATGAAGAAACTCTGTCCAAAATGTGCATAAATGTGTATGTATGTGTGTTTGTGTTTTTTAGACATGTTCATATATTAAAACAGGTGCATTTTACTTTGTTTTGTCTGTTCTAAAAAGTATTGCTGCTGTATTCATCAAATCAGAGCAAAACTATCAGCATGAGATACTCCCACTACCTCTAATATGCCTGTGTTTTTCAACCTGTTACAATGTTTATACATCAAAACACAGGCAACTGTGGTTTAGTGGTTTCAGACACTCTCGGTGTAAACATATTTGCAAAGTTTACTTGAAATTAACATTTTAAATGATGTAGCAGATTTATTTTGTATATTACACTTAAGTAGTTTTATCAAGGTAACATATGTCAATTAAGTTAAAAAATTCAAATAAGACAAAAAAGATTTGCTAAACTCATGATCTCGGTTTCAAAAGTATCAGTCGCTCAAATAGTTATAATAAAAGAATAACAGGTTTGCCCCATCTGATCTCAAATAAAAATGTGATTATTCTTGACTTTATTTATGACTCTACAGTTCTTTATTATTGTGAAGGGGTGACCAAAGCGGCGGAAGCAGGAGGTGAGGGAGGCAGAGGCACGTCTTTACTATCCATGATCAAACAAGGATACGATACAAGCGATAAATGCGTACGCGTATCTAATAAACGCAACAAGTGTAGCAACGCTAAGTAATCTCACAATAACACTCTTGTTGAGCGAGAGACACATCCGTCCACGAACCAAGGAAGTGATTGGGGTCATGGGAGTGTTCTGGTGCCTTGACATGCTGGAGTGGGCGTGTCCCTTGTGCTGCAGGACTGGCCTCCCATGGCAATTATAAACCAATGGTGTCACTACTCCTTTATTCAAACACAGAAGTAGCCAAACATGAAAAATGGTGCTGTTTTATAAAAAAATCTGAGGATGGTTATATAGATAGAGCAATAGTAGGACTCAGCCCTGGTCTGAATTACTGAGTGAACTGGATTGGACTGTTTTGACATGATTGACATGATTTGACATTTTGATCATAAATGTGGATCACGAATATGGATCAAGAATGTAGATGCCTGATCATGAATGTGGATCAAGAACGTGGATCAAGAATGTGGATACTTGATCATGTCACCTGTTTCAGCTTGATGGGCATGAGAGTCAGTCTGGAGTTGTCCCTGTCTCTCTGTGGACATGGGTACAGCCATGATGGAACAGGAAAGACCCTTCCCCAAAGTCCTACTACAGAGTTGAGTTAGAAGCATAAAATTGTCTGAAATGTCTTTGTATGCTATAGCAAATGAGCGCTATAAATCAGTCTCTGAACACTATCCTCCCTCTACCAAACTTCACTGTAGACACTATCCATCCACTGTAGACACTATCCATCCCTGAAAGCAACAGTCTTCTGGCATTTACCAGTTCCGGACTCATCCACCCAGACACTGAAGCATGACTCATCACTCCAGACAACACGTTTCCTTTGCTCTAGAGTCCAGTGGAAGTACAGTTTACACCACTCCAGCCCACGCTTGGCATTGCACATACTGATCTAGGCTTGTGTGCAGCTGCTTAGCCGTCGAAACCCATCTCAGTTCTTGTGCTTGTTTTGATAAAAATATATCTATCATATATCTGCTATAAAAGTGTGTGAGCTCTGTTTTCACAGATACTTATCCAGAGTCTAAACAAAAGTTAATGCGGGTATTGTATTTTCCGTAATTTTGCATTTATCAAATGAGATGCTGCATACATAAGCAAGTAAATAATAAATATGTAAATAAATTTATTCTGGAGTGTTGAAAGTCAGGATTTCACCAGTAATACTAAATATTTTTTCTGCTGTTCATTGCTCAATGGTTTTGTGAGAGTAGTCTCAGCTATTCACATCTAACAAAGCACAAACATCCAGAAAACAAACATCCACAAACATCTTGAGCTGCACTAAAACAGATCTAAAGTAGGAAACATGAAAAAACAGTCATGTGAGAAAAGACTCTTATGTGAGAAAAGAAATGAACTATTACTTGTTGTTTACGGATTTGTGATGTGTTTTTTTTGTTGGGTTGTTTCAGTTTGACCATTATTGTGCAAGATAAGTTGCTCCTTTGCTTTGGCACAGTTAAAAACAAAAGCCAAAACATGTCTTTCGAACTAACACATCAAAACAGTCCTAACAGTTCAAAACCACGTTTGCACTCCATATTTGAACCGAATAAAATGAATTTGTTGTCTTTTAATATTGCAGTGTGACATTTTGAGCAAAGGAGCAAAGCGAGACAAAAGTGAGACCAAAAAAAAAAATAGTTTTAATGATTAAAAAGCAGGAGAGTGAAATGGAAAGGGAAGGAGAAAAAGACAAACTAAATGGATGGCAGTCCTTGAGAGCTTTGCTAGACAAGGACCCAGAGGAGAGGTAGTCAATACAAAGCACAGACCAGAAGAACCTGTAGGCTTACAAAAGGAAGAGTAATAAGTTGCAGGTGCATGTGATAATCAGTAAAGTGGGTTATTATAAGCATGGAAGTGATTGAGTGTCATAGTGAGAGGCCATGTGTCGGTGATTATCTGTCTGTTCGGTCAGGTGTTGGCCAGATCATGTAATGCTATTTAAAACCAATTTTGTTCATAATTCCAACCAGAGGAATTGAACGTTTTCAAACAAGGACTTCAGATAACACAAACATAATAATATTTTAAAAACTATCATAATTAAATATAACTACTTTGCCTTCAAGTAAAGTTTATACAATTCAGTGATAAAGGACTGTGTTTTTTTCCTATTCATGTAAACAGTGAAAATATTGGGTTTGTATGTCTTTGATACTAAATCTACTGTGCTTCAGGAAGTAGAAACATTCACCATAGGGTATTCTGAACTTTCAGTGGCATACTTCCTTCCTACTCTCGTAAACGGTCAAAAAGTACCACAGCTGCCGGAAATGTATATGTGTGGCTGACTAACACAGACTTTTCCGTGCTCTTGTTCTTTTGCAACTATATGTTCGTAATGTACTTTATTAATTGTGAGTTATATGTATATGTTTGTAATGTACTTTATTAACTGTGAGTTATATGTATATCCAGGTAGCTACAGTAAATCGAAGAACTTGTATGATTAGCTATGAATTCTTCTTATGACACACGCACACACACGTGCACACACACACACACACACTCAAAAAAGAAAAAACATAACTTTTATGAGAAAATACACTTATACGAGAAAAGAAATGAACTATTACTTGTTGTTTAAGGATTTGTGATGCATTTTATTTTGGGAGGTATAGGAGCTCAACAAGCTGAGCTGAGATTGCATTTCCTAGAGCACATCAATCTTAGAAAGTAGCAAGAGAATGTCTTTATTCTCTGGTAATACTCTGGTTAGTTGCTCTGTCCAGTAATGTTTACTGTGTCCCATTACTGAAAATGAAAAATGTTAAAAGTCTTAAACTAAGCTAAAATGCAACAGAAATGAGGTAAATGAAAATACAGGAAAACAACACTATATAGACACACTTCTAAATACAGGATATAACACTACATAGACACACTTCTAAATACAGGATATAACACTATATAGACA
>JAOXYF010000019.1:3114624-3127972 GCA_028565775.1 Sternarchorhynchus goeldii
TTCTAAATACAGGATATAACACTACATAGACACACTTCTAAATACAGGATATAACACTATATAGACACACTTCTAAACACAGGACTACAGGACTATATAGACAGACTTCTAAATACAATTGATACAATTAAATTTATATATATATGTCTTAGATTTCTAACGTAATCATTATGTTAAAACGTACCATTATCTTTTTGTTTTGTATATACATTATAAAGTTAATAAAGTTCTTTTGGACACAGTTTGTGAAACTGAAGCATTGTTACTTCAAATACCTTTTATACCACAGACTTATATTACATCACAATAACCACCCAAGATGTAGTCCCAGTTTTTTTTTTTTTTTACCATTTTACTTAAATGCAAAAATGCAATTTATATTCATAAGGAAAACATGTAAAACCCATACTTGCCTTCCTTACACAAATGTAAGTTACACTAAATAAAATTACATAACACACAGACAGCCTGGACAAAACATCCCCATCCAACAATTTCCTGTGACTTATAAGTTGAGGAGAAACAAAACTTTATATTCAACATTATAAAAATTATAGGGTGAATACCAAAAACTACTCATTGAAATCTATGTGATTTGGTCACCAACAAATACAGTTTTGTGCCACTGTTAATGAGTAGACACAGTGGCTAGGTGGTTAGCATGCTTGCCTCTTAGTGCTGGGTTCTAGTTCCTGTTTCTAGTTCCTGTCCTAGGTTTCCATGTTCTACCTGTGTATGTGGGGGTTTCCTCCCACAGTCCAAAAACATGGAGGTCAAGTGACTTGATTACTCTACACATTGTCCTGGTGTGACTGTGTGTAGGTCTATGTGTGCCTGGGTGTATCTGTCCGACACCTGATGTACTCCCACCCCCTGCAAACCCTGAGTGAGATTAAGTGGTTCAGTTAATGAGTGGGTGATTATGTGTGTCAACCATTAACATCACTTCTGTGTGCAAACAGGAATATAATTTCAAAGAATTAGCAGGAATCCACAGATTTAAAAAACCCCAATAGAAGCACATGTAACCCCATCTTCATGCCTGCAGCAAATCTACCAATAATGATGCAGTCATTTATGCAGTTTTGATGTAGTGTACTGCTTTAATGGACTATAGATGTATTCTACTTGTTTACTGGAATCATTTCTATTTTGGTTTATCTGTTTTAGTAGTGTTTTATTGCAGGTGTCTAAAGAGGATGTGTCTTGAAAAACTTAACTGGCATACTATGTTTAGAAATATTTCTGGAATATATATTCATCCATTCATTCATTTTAAAACAATATTAATAAAATAATATTTTTAAATGTGCTCAGAGGCTGTAACTTTTAATGACTCAATTATTACATCACTGTTTGTATTAAGCAGTTTATTTGAAATAGCTTCAAACGAAGTTTTGAGCTGTTGTGGTTTGCAAGCATGTGACTGACTGGTTTTTCTGCACTTTGCCAGTCATATGATCGCAGTTGGCAGGCAGCTCTGCAGCACTGCTGTTTCATGCCGCCATGGACAGCACAACCGAGGGCATGTATGACTACATGGATTATGACATCACCAACGTCACAGAGCTCCCAGGATTAGATGACACGATGAACCACCAGCTTCTCTCCATGTCTTACATCTACCTGCCCATACTGTACTTCATCATATTTTTTGCAGGCTTCTCTGGCAACCTGTTTGTGCTTGTTGTCATTGGTAACAGACAAAAGAGGAGAGGTCGCCTGGTAGACACCTTCATGCTCAACCTGGCTTTCGCGGATCTGGTGTTTGTCTTCACCCTGCCCTTGTGGGCCGTGTCGGCCAGCAAACATGACCAGTGGCCCTTCGGCAACCTTCTGTGCAAGCTCAGCAGTTACATCATCGCTGTCAATCGCTTCTCCAACATCTTCTTCCTCACGTGCATGAGCGTGGACCGCTACCTGGCTGTCGTGCGCCTCATGGAGTCGAACTTCCTGCGAAGTACCAGGTGTGTGCATTTCACCTGTGGGACAGTATGGGTGTTGTCTCTGACCATGGCTGCACCTTCACTGGTCTACCGTGGGCTGACGGTCCATGGAGACAATAAAGAATCCTGTCTGGAGGATCTCTATTCGTCATTCTTCCAAGCTATGGTGCTGCTAACCATTGTCCTCACTTTCGTGCTGCCTGTGCTGGTTATCGTGCTGTGTTACGGTTCGATCGTTGTAAAACTACACCAGCACAATGTTACCGGCAACCCACGTACCAAAGTCCGCCATCGCCACTCTCTCAAAATAGTATTCACCATCATTACAGCCTTTCTGGTGTCCTGGCTGCCCTATAATGTGTTCAGAAGCATCCAGGTGATCTCCAGGATGAGCAACGCAGAGCTGCCTGAAGATGCCGAAAAGTATTTGAGTAGAGGGCTTATTATTTCCTCGTGTCTGGCGTTTGTCAACAGCTGTGTGAATCCAGCAATTTACCTCTTTCTGGATAAACACTTCAGACTCAGCGCGACTACACTATGCCTGTCCTGCCTGGGTCAAGGAGAGATACAGCAGAGCTTCATCTCGTCCAATTCCATCTCCACTTCTGAGACTGCGGGCAGCACAGCAAGCCGTAGACGCCTCTTCTCTCTCGCCCAGAAAAATTGAACTCTCTTAACCACATATGCGCATATAGTAAAAGGTCTTAAACGCACTTCAGCTTATTATTATGGCTTTCGGTCAAAATTTTGAAACCAGTACATAGCAAATTGTATGTAAAATTGTTATATTATGAATAATATGCTCCTGTTATAACACTTTTCAGATATTTTACAAACTGGTGTGTAATTATGCATTGTGAGACAATGACTGTTGTGTTTTATCACATTTTTAATGACAAAACAGATTTTAATACACCTTTTGTATTAAAATTGGGTGGCTGACTCTTTTCTCTCTCTAAACTTTTGGATCTCAGGTACGTCTGTAGTCTTTTCCCCATTATTACATGCTGTTATGCTCAAATCCCTTAAGGTATCTTTAATAAACTTACAATATGATTGTTATGTTATCCGCTTAATTCCTGTTGTTACACAGATGTGAAAAAGCAAATAAATGTGAAAGAGATGTGCAAGAGTAAATTCTTCTAAAGTCACGATTAGACTGGTAACAAAGTCAAACAGCCATTAAAAGCTGAACACACACAATTAATAACACAAAATGCTTTCACTGAAATTCCTTGCTTTAATATATTTTTCTCTTATTGATACCGGTTATTACTGTCAAATTATATCATTATTCTAGAATACCTTTAATAATTAAAACATTATACTTTGGCACTTGTTAACACAAAAAATGTCTTATACCTTATGTTCAATATACCTTCCTTACCTTGTTCAGCACAGAGCTGCAGGTCAAAATTGCAGCCAGCATCAGTAACTATTCGTAAAATGCTTTTTCTCGTGAGAAAATGAGTGGGTAGAAATGAGACATGAAAGTTCAATGGTTCACACATGGCTTTACTGTTCCGCTTTAAAATGAGTCACACATTGGGCTCAAAGAGCAATGGTTACCGTCGGTGACAAAGCGAACTTTCGGCCCTGATGTGAGCTCAGATCAGCCAACTACACACCAAGCAGGCCCGACTTAGGTACCAACTATTGTTCAAGAATGTATTATAATATCATAATATAATAATATCATATATAATATAATATTGCAAATACAATTTTGTGTTATATTAATTAAATCATAATAATATAGAAAGTAGAGTAAAATAAATATAACAAAATTTAAATTGAGATGGTGTTTTTGTTTAAAATCACTTATTTAATAAAGAAACAAATATATAAATTGCAATTAATAATTTAAATTCAATTCTCATGAAAAAATACATATAATGTAAATCTAAATAAATTGTAAGGAGCATCCTTTGATGATTTTCCTTTAAATGCTCAAATCAGTTACCACGGGGGACTGTTTATGAGGGTTCAAAAGTTGACATTGTGTGGCACAAGAATTTTGAAATGAATCAAAGTGATGTCAAAGTGTTTCTCAGGTTTACCATGGGAATTTACCACAATACATTTTGTCTGGTATTTCCATTTGCTAAAAAATCAGTGGATAAAGGAATACATTTTCAAGTTTTTAACTTTAAACGCATAATGTTATTGTATCATAACAGTAATACATTTAGTCTACCTGAATCATTGGAGGCAGCATTCTTTTTTGTGTTCTTGATATAAATACATTTAAACATTAATTATTCATTAATTAATTATTCATTAATTATTCATTTTTCTAATTAACTCAGTTAAGCAACCAAAAAAAAAAACCCCACAAGTCTTTTATTCTTATTTATAAATTCCATAAATTAAATCTGAGATTAATTTAATAGAAAAAAACAATCTGTCAGTAAATGCGCTCTCAGACATCAAACAGAGCCTGGAGATCTGAAAACACCAGAGAGAGGTGCTCAGAAACCTTCCCATGCATATCTTCCTTCGCTAACCGTAACAGACTCTCGGGTTCATTCTGACACTTCTCTCGATTTGATTTGTTGTTGCAAGAGCTTCTTTCCTTTTCATCGGTAATAATAAATATAGAACACTTAATTGTCTAAAGTGGAGCAAAGCAATAATGCTGTTTAAAAATAAAAAAAAAAACTATTAAACCCTATTTAATAGGTTAATAATAACCCTATTAAAAAGGGTTAGACCATAGAGTCATCACAGAGTGAGAATAATTCTAAGACTTATCATCAAATATTACAGATGCAAGTAACACAACATGTACTATTTAGAGAATTTTACTTTCAAAAACATCAAAGATGAAAGAAACTTTTGTTTGCAGTTCTGTTTTTTACTTAAAAAACAGAATGCACTATAGCCTAGATAAGCTACCGGAAGCTGTGAGGTCTGTTCAGGCACCAGAGGGCACAGTGAGAAAATCGGTCACATAACCCTATATAACAGTCTAAACTGGTCACATAACCCTATATAACAGTCTAAACTGGTCACACAACCCTATATAACAGTCTAAACTGGTCACATAACCCTGTATATCCTTTATGATTCTGTACTGCTGAATAACTGTATCATTCTGTACTATTGAATAAAGAGTAGACATAACCCTTGTATAGCTTTATAATTCTTTACTGCTGAATAAAGAGTAGACATAACCCTGTATATCTTTATAATTGTGTACTACTGAATAAAGAGTAGACATAACCCTCTATAACCTTATCATTCTGTTCTACTGAATAAAGAGTAGACATAACCCTGTATATCTTTATAATTCTGTACTACTGAACAAAGAGTAGACATAACCCTCTATAACTTTATCATTCTATACTACTGAATAAAGAATAAACATGACCCTGTATATCTTTATAATTGTGTACTACTGAATAAAGAGTAGACATAACCCTGTATAACATTCATTGTAGATTTACTTCCTTAGTTTGAACATAACGTTTCCTATTTTTAACAATTTATGGAATCTGTTGAACGTATAATTAAATAGGCTAAGAAATTCAGAACTAAATGAGGATGTGTTGTTATGCTTTGCTGACTTCTTTCACACTCAAAATCGTATGTCAGGAAACACATTTACCACATACCAGATGTATCTATTCTGAAACTATGGTTTATTGTCAGAAGTGAGTTAACTCACAGACTTGCGTTAAATACGCTATCCTTACATATATATCAATATATTTTTAAATGCCTGTTGTTTGGTATTGTATCAGTTTTGTTCAGTAATCTTATTGCAGTACCACCCCTGATAATGGTTGTAATGGTCTGTTCCATTTTAATGCTAATGAGACTACAGTGTGAAGGTGCAAGGATGAAAATAAATAACTTATAGAGTTTGAATAAGATAAATAACTTATAGAGTATGAATATGATGTGCTTCAGAGTGTTAGGAGAGAGGTCAGCGTACGGCAACCCCTAACATATGACCTGTGTTGGAACAGGCCTAACATTTCAAGGCTCTACACTCAAACCATATGACATAAACACCTCAGACTTGGCTGGATTATACCTGACCTATCGGAGATATAGCATCCCAGGTTATAAAGCTGTAGGTCAAAAGGTCAGTAGCGTTAGGGCTATGGTTATCCCGGGCATACTCTGTTCTGTTAGATACCACGTATATAACAATCCACGAGGAACAAGTTCCAAATTTCCATGACTGAAGAGAAAATAATAAGACTGTGGAAAATAGAGGCATAATGGATTAATTAATTCTAAAATAAAATAGTTTTAATTTATAAATTAATTAAAAATAAAAAGAAAAGTTTGCCTGCACTTTCTGTGATTAGTCAAGTTAACAGTTTTCAAGTTTGTGTGGTGTGCTCTGTCAAATAATTTCAATCCATTTTGTTAGATTGAACTCACCGCTTTACTGATTTAATCGTTTTTTTAAATAGTTTTTAATGTTGTGATAACTGTTTAATTCTGGAAGAAAGTGTAGGTACCATGTTACGGGCTGTGCAGTGTTTCACGCTGTTGTAGGTACCATGCTGACCAGCAGGTGGCAGCACCACCAGCAACACGCAGTGCAAGCTTGCACCAACGGGAAAAAAGCAGAATTCAGAATTCCTGCAATTCACCTTCGCATGCTGGGTATACGGATACAAATAGAATAAAATATCAAACATGCATATAAATTTACATGTATTCCTTCAACGTGGAGCCTAGAATTCTGTGTAGAATTTTGATCAGTAAGATTCTTGCATCTCATGTCAGGTTTGGTTTATTGAAGTATGCTGCATGTTTAATAGTCAGACTTTCATTTAATTCTGTAGTTAAAACATTTTTCACCTGTGAAACATTGCCATCTTCGGTCTGTAAATGTCTACGCAACCATCTGTTGGGGGAGTGGCACTGGAGTTAGCAACTGGAAGATACTAAATAAACAGTTAAAGAAGGTGAGCTCTGTGTTTAGATCGCCTAGAGATGGTTGTGGAGAGAACGATGCTGCACAAACTGGTCAGAATGATGGAAAGTGACCGGTGTATTCGGCTTCTTCAGTTCCACTATAATAAAGACCACTAACCGACCCACTGCTATTGCTGTATATAATGATTCGGAAGACACTCTTCTGAGGACGTCTATTACACATGCCAAACAAATGGCACATTTGCACATTACAAATCTTTTTTTTAAAAAAAGTTTGTTTGGAGTTCTTTAGGATCAGTAGAAGGGGTAACTAGGGGCTTTGGGGGCTTCTTCCTGATTGTGCCGTGTTATTGATGAACTGGGTATTATGTTAACTGGTGACACGCATGAATGTTGAAATCTTGAAAATAAGTTGTTGTTTTTTTTAACTTGATCGGACTCACCTAGACTTGTGTGCAAGATGTTCTTGTTTTAATAAATCTAGTAGAGCTGAAACATTTAGGTTCTTTTTGCATATAGAAACAGCCTATGAGTACATTTCAATACAACAAACATGCCTCATGACATTTAACTGGAAATGGAACGTGCCTGAAAGAGGTTATGTGCTTCTATTGAAGCCCATATTCATGAAATGTGTGGTGTTTCAGATATACATAGACAAGCCGAAGACCTAAATAGATGTTTCTTTAAACATGTTCTTCTCTGGAGATGTTGCATGTGATTAAGTCAGTTTCTGATGGAACATTACAACTCATTTGGAGACTAACAAATATGTAACGTAGTACGTACTTGATTAATTCCTAAGAATCACAACAGGTAATCGCTTAGAATACTCACTGTTGCACTATGACTGCCCAGAACAAAATGGTACGTTTTCATTTGTTCATGAGCTGACATGCAGAACATCGTCAGGACACCAGTTTTTCTGTAATGATCCGATACCGACAGATTAAATGTGAATTTTGGCAGATACCAGTGTCTCTTCTTACCAATCCATTAAAAACCAATGTAGAGCCGTAGTTGTTGTTTGGATAAACCTTGTTTTTGAGTTGTATTGTATGCTACATCATAGAGATCATGCAAGAATATGACGGATAAATGTTAATGTACAGTTAAAAGAAAAACGCAGTTTTCCCTCTCCATTGCCATACAATGTCTGTTAGTGAGACGGTTTATTGCCTTGATCACTAGCTAATTGTCCAGCTGGCTAGCTGGTGATTTACATTTGTTATAAGCATTTATAAACAAGGTAGCCTTACTGTTTTAGGTTTAATACATCGACATAATATAAAAACTCAAGAATGCGTGACATTTTTCACTAATAAAGTTTCAGAAATCGTGGTAGTTAATGTTGCTTAATTTATGTGGCTATCTAGTTTAACTACTGTTATCTAGCTTCCCTGCTGCAATGTACGCTTGTACATTTTGCCCGAATGTGGTAATTGCTGCCATCAGATTTTCTGTTTATGGGTGATCTACGAAAAGAATACAGTAAATTATATATTATAGATCCTGTAAAGCATCCTGAGGGACTAATAAACCCCACCTGCTAATTAGCTGATGATGCAGCCATGATGTCCTCTTCACGGGCAAAGCTGCGTCCCATGGACACGACTGCGTTTTGCTTTCACGGTATTTAAGTGTACTTTAGGGAAATCGCAGACCTTCTAGATCTATGAAGGTTCATTACATGGGAGGTATAACAATGTACAGTTGAACAGTGATGAGTCAAATGCTTCAAAGAATTCTTAGATATTTAACTGACGCAACTTATGTGGCAAGTCTTTTATCTGTTCATATCTTTTAGTCCATAGCTGTTGGAATATACAGTTTAGTAAGCATTTTAAATGCAATGCACATTCTGTCCATGTAAAGATTTTTGTTTAGGAGAATAATTTTGTGTAGAAGGTGATGCAAGATGAACATGTCATCAAGGTGTTAAAAAAAACTAAGGGGGGAAAAACAGGAAACAAAAGATTTAGGAAAAACATTTTGCAGGTGAGACAGCGGTTTGCACTGTTTTGGTAGTATTGGTGTTTATATTCCAATGTGTGGGAATACTAATACTGTGCTCTGGAGATTTGAATGGGTGGTCGTCATCTCCCCCTTCTGGCACCATTACGTCTCCATTTACCTGCAAATGTTGTGTATAATCATGCAGCTGGCGCATACAAGATGTGAATTTATTGGAATCTTTTCAGGAGAGTTCTGATCCATCAGAGTCTGAACTCTTGCCGCCAGTTTCAGCAACATCACCTTTTCAGAACCGCTCTATTGGTTCTCATCTTCATTTGTGTCTCCCCCAAAATCAGATCTTACCTCTGAAGCGTTACCATTCTATTGATATTCCTCAATTTAACCTTATTGTCTTTATGGTGCCTTCGATTACATGGATGTTATCAAGCTTACCAATGCATTTGATTGAAGGATATTTGTTAAACAGAGTGAAGGAGGATACTGTAACAAGTAAGCATGTGGGAGGCCCTTATGCTCCGGTACACAAATAGGCCATGTGACTGATACATGTTGCTATCGTCATGTATAGATTATAGAATCTATCTTCTTCATGGGAAGTATTTTGTAATGACTTTCATGCTTCTTGAATCTCATATTTAAATCTTAAATTTCCTGAAGTCTCTACAGTCACGTGTTGTGTATTTGTACTTTTTCTAAATCAATTTTGGCCTGGTAGAGAATATATGAAATGTATTCCTTATCCTAGAGCACCACCAAGTGGTGAAATGTAAGTACTGCAAAGAAACGGAATTTTAAATTGCACAAGTCGGCAGCAAAGCTTCTGCAACTTCTTGAAAAAAAAATTGGTATTTGGCACAAACGATAGGCACAAGACCAAAGATATAGGTGAAGGACCATAATTAGGTTTAAGATGAGATGGGTTTAGGAATTGGTGATCCAATCCTCTGTGCTCATGCTGGATAGCTAGAATTTTTGACTGGAAAGAGCACTTGCCAAAGACCCTAGTCTGGACTTGGTTTCAAGTCTCCATCACCTTCCTCTATGCCACCCTCAAGTATCTATGATGTCAGGAAGTAGCTGACTGATTCAAGAAGTGCTGTGGAGGTGGCAGAGGTATGAAACTAGGGTTAGAGTTAACCTAAGGGTTAGGGTTTCCGGCATTCCGGTGCCTCTGTGAGTGGCAGCTTTTCCTGTAGCTCCGTGTTTTTGTATATCGTTTTTGCTCTTTTCTTGCTTTTTCTCCCTTTCTGCTTGCTTTTTAGTGAGTTTTTGTTTGTTCGAAGGACATGGAGGCTGTTTTCATGCATATGGGTAGAATTAACTTGGTTTACACTCGTGAAGAGCTGCTAGCGATGCGAACAAAAGGTCGCGATGACACAATGCACCACATTCCGGGGGAGATGCGGAGGAGCTGTCGGGGGTGCAGAGCCAGCGCGAAGCTAAAGGCTAAGTGCATGGAGAAACGCTGGAGGTACAAACCATCATTTCTTCAGTGGTGATGGGGAATGTGAACTCTTTGGCCAACAAGATGGACGAACTAGCGGCACTGGTTCGGAATCAGCGTTTATACTGGATATGTAGTCTTTTGTCTCACGGGAATGTGGCTAACGTGGACATTCCCGGCTTCACCACTGTGAGAGCGGACAGGGACTCTAAACGGAGCGGCTATTAACGATGTAACCCTGGACATGTGACTGTGAAGGAGAACAATCTGCAGTCGGGATATTGAACTGATGGCAGTAAGTCTCCGTCCCCATTATGTTCCTAGGGAGCTATCACATGCCATCGCTGTTTGTGTTTACATTCCTCCTCGACATTTAACACCTCATCTGCTCCTATTGATATGCATGTCACCCTTCCAAACGGTGATGGCACGGACATCACGCTCCCCTCTACCCGCTCTTCACCCACCAAAGCATCAGTTCTGATCTGCAGCCCTCTCCACCCCTCTGCACATCTTTACTGCTGATCAAGTTAGAGGTGATCTGAGGAAACTGCACACAAGGAAGGCAGCTGGTTTGGAAAAAGTATGTCCTAGACTACTTGGGTCCTGTGCTGCTGAGCTGGGAGCACTGTGCTTAGGGAGGGTTCCCACACTGTGGAAGACGCCTTGTAGCATTTCAGTACACAAGAGGGGGCGGCCCATTGAACTCAATGACTTCAGACCCAAGGTATGACACGCAACAGAATCCCTGCAGTTCACATACAGAGAGAAAATGAGAGTGGAGTATGCTGTGCTATACCTGCTCCATCGAGCCCACTCTTATCTGGACAAGGGTGGTTGTTCTGTAAGTCACGTTCTTTGATTTTTCCAGTGCCTTTAATGCCATTCAGCCCCTCCACCTGAGAGACAAGCTGGTTAACATGCAAGTGGATCCACACCTGGTCTCCTGAATTACTGACTACCACACTGGCAGACCTCAGTATGTCAGGCTGAAGGACTGTACATCAGATACTGTGGTCAGCAGCACAGGAGCACCACAAGGGACTGTACTTTCCTCCTTTCTGTTCACACTGTACCCCTCAGACTTTCAGTACAACTCTGAGACGTGCCACATGCATAAGTTTTCGGATGATACTGCCATTGTGGCTTGTGTAAGGGGGGGGCAGGAGGAGATGTAAAAGACCCTGGTGAAGGACTTTGTGGAGTGGTGCCGTGGGAACAACATGCTTCTGAACACTGCCAAGACCAAGACCATCTCTATTGAGGGGGTTGAAGTGTTGAGGGTTATGACCGACAGGTATGTCAGGCTGCAACTGGATGATTGGTTGGACCGGACATCCTGTACAGGAAGGGTCAAATTATTATGGAGGATGATGGCCACCCACTGCACACCACCATCATGGACAGAAGGAGCATGTTTATTAGAAGGTTGCTGTCACAAAGCTGCTCAACCAATAGATTCAGGAGATCCTTTGTCCCCAGAGCCATCAGACTCTTCAACTCTTTCCAGGGGGCCAAGCAGAGAAAGGTGGAGAGCTTATACTACATAAAAGAAAGATGTGGTGCACTGCCTGACCTGTGCCATGATGCTTCTGAACGCTGACCTCCATGGTCACTACACTGGCAAAAAAATGTCCTGTAAGGAATTCTTGAGAAATCTGAGCAGAGTGGGTGGTGGTCTTGTGTTTCCCGAGAAGCTCTCCAAGCGACTGTATCATTCAATCACAAAAAAGAAACTGGAAAGCCCCAAAGATGATGATGATGATGATGATGGTGAGTCTCTGGTTCCAGGCAAGACAGACAGGTGCCTGCACAGATATTTCTGTTGCAGCTCTGCACAGCACTTAGCTGATGCCTACGACCACAATACCACTATCCCCAAAACCGCCTACCTGTTCTCTTAAAGGCTTACAAACAAGAACGGCAAGAGAACCAGACAGGGAAAGAGGTCTTAGATGTTGTTTTATGCCATTCTGAAAGGCGTGGTCCTGTTTCTGCAGAAGGAGCTGTACAACCCAGAGAAAGGATTTTCTGAGTTATATGGTAAGAATACCATCAGCCTACACAATGCCATGGCTTTCCCTGTTGTGGATTACAGAAAGAAGCCCAACGTTCAGTGCCTGAGATATGAGACACATCTTCCGGGCTGACAACAAGCAGAAGCTGGGGACCTGGATCATGGCCATTAATGGCACCATAACCTGTAACTCTGATACTCCACTGCATACTTTTGAGGGCCAAAACAACCCACTCCTGTCGCTGAACCTTGTTGGCCTTGAACTTCTCTGGAAACAAAAGGTTTTTTCCACTCATTTGAAGCTCCAGAGGTATTGTGTTTGAGGCTGAGGTGTTATTGTTAATGTTTTTTTTTTTAGTATGAGCTGCTGAATAGGTGAGAACTCCCACAGGACTGTAGGGGGATTGTGTGGCTCCTGTCTCCAGAGGACTGCAGCTTGCTGGGTGAACACCACCTGCCACCACTGAGCTCTGACGTGCACCTGTCGGTATCCCTGACCCGTCCTGCTTGGACATAATTCTTTAAAAAAAAAAAAAAAAATCAATAACAAACAAAGAGATGATCACAGATAATCAGTGGATGCATAACAAGCAGTTTTCTTTTGTTTATTACAATGAGCATACAATTATTCAATACAATTTTCTGTGAAAATAGATGTGTATAGAAAGTGTAAATCAAATATAATGCAAATGTTTTATTAAAAATGTTTATAATGCACTTGATTTAATTCTCAATATTTTGCCTAGCCAATAAGATGTAAAATGTGTGTGTGTGTGTTCTCTAATTTTGATCACTTGATTTTTTCAGAAATATTATAATCTACACTGATCAACATTTGAAGGATTGTTGTAAGGTGTATACCATGCTACTAGAACAGTGTTTTACAAAATAATCAAAGTATATCAATACGAAACCTTTATTTAGCAAAAAACATGATCATAAGTGGAGAACAGCAATGACTGTAGCTCAGAATGATTACAACAAAATTTTCTGAAGGTTACAACAGTCAGTAATCAGTAGGAAGTGTACAGGCCTTTGCTTAGAATGACTTCAGCACATCTG
>JAOXYF010000019.1:3128072-3158042 GCA_028565775.1 Sternarchorhynchus goeldii
CGCTCTAATTCATCCCAAAGGTGTTCTATCGGGTTGAGGTCAGGACTCTGTGCAGGCCAGTCAAGTTCATCCACACCCGACTCTGCCATCCATGTCTTTATGGACCTTTCGTCATTTGGATGGGTGAGCGAATACTTTTGGCAATAAAGTGGATGTCACTAGGTGTGGATCATTTTATGTTCTTCTATATAAAACCTTCTTAGAATGGTATCGGTCACATAAGTGATCCAAAGAATACAGTGAACAGAGGCTTTAAATTTGGCCTGATGAGTCCAAATGTAATGCAGAGCCAAAGGGGCTTGTTTTTGCTTTTTTGTGGAGTTTATGCCACTCACACCGTTGGCAGTAGGTTCTATTTTAGGTACTATATTTGCATTCTGACTTTGCTTCTACTGCTTGTAAGTGCTGTAATCAGAAGTGCATTGCCTTGGGTCCAAACTATGCAGCATGAAAAGAAAATTGGCCAGATTAGTATAAAATATGTATGATATAAAAATAGTTGGCCAGATTACTGTAAAACTGTGATTTGTCAAATATACATGGCAAGAATAGTAGCACCATCTGTGTAGCACATGAACAGAGGAAAAAAATGTCCTTATCATGATTCTGTATTTAGTGCTGGGATTTATGCATTGCCCAGCCTGATGAGACAAGGTTGTACCAACTGTACTGTTCAGAAGTGATGGAGATAAAGTGCTCTTGTTCACTCGATATACAAATTGAAACCTTATATATAAAAATAAAAAAATATACACCACTTCAAATGAATAATGTAGCGGTAAATCCTGACCTATGCTTGTGCAGTTTGATATGTCAACAGTTTTAGCTTTGGAAATTGGTATTTCTGAAAACGAATCAGGAAAAGATTTTAGATGGTTTATTACCATGTTTTAAAATGAAATGATTATAATAAGAAGGTGCTGTAAACATGGAATACATTAAATACAGGTGAATAAAGAAACAAAGACACAAGTGTGGGGGTGGTGGAGGGGGCGTGGCTTGCCCTCCCCATCTTGCCTGAAGTAGAGGGGCTTCCATAAGTTAAATTGCAAAGATAAAAATATAATATATATATATAATTTTAATACATTTTTTTCCCCCCCTTCTTTTAAAAAAAAAAAAAAAAAAAAAGCCTATGGAACTATAGGAATTGCCTATGCTTACAAGCTTTTTTTTAAGATGATGAAACATTAATCTTTTATTGGGTTTGTGTGAACACTTTGTTTATAAATTCAGATCTTATTCCCAGTAATTATGCGAGGATCAAATTTTACCTGGTGAAATGGCATGGCTGAATAACAATCTCATCTTTATTTAGGATTTTAGGGTGCAACAGTCCAAGTTTACACAGAGGTCCCTGTGGACTACAGCCAGTGCCTATTCTGTTAACCAAGAGATCAGAGAGAATGAAGGAAATTTTAAACAAGCTTTTTTTAAGAAAAGAAATTTGGGCCCTTAGATCGTGTGGGTATATATTCACGCTAAATGGCTATAGACCTCTGTTTTCATGTAACTCGTGTAACTAGGGAAGTGTTTCAAAGAATGCTAATGCTCACTTTCAAAACTAACTAGCACTCATGAAACTTGCATCAAATGTTGGACGTTTTGAGTCATGGCAGTTGCTGCAGCGTTTAATGTATTTTTGCAGTGGTTGAAGGCATATTTCTGGATGATGTGTGGATTATGGATCTTGCTGTGGGTGATTGAGTGATTTCTCGTGCCTTGCATTTTTCAGCCTCTCACCATTTACCACATACAGACATGGACAAATGTGTTGGAACCCTTCCACAGAAACAGCACCCAAAACTTTTTTATAAAATAACTTGCAACTGACAAATGGCAGCAAAATGAGAATTTGCTTTGGATTTTGCATTCAACAGAATATTAAATAATAAAACTCAAATGTACTGAAAAATGAAAATGCCATGGTAAAAAATGATTGGTCCGTTAACCTAAGTGATTGTTGCAGCAGTGAGGCACTTCTTCTCGGCATGTACTTTGGTCCACCCTTTCTCTCCAGCTTTCTCTGGTTTGAAGGGTACCTTCTCCAGACTGCATGTTTCAGATCTTTCCATAGACACTAGGATTTAGATTATTTTAGTCCAAAGTTTTGTACTTAAGCATTCTTTGCTTTCTTGTGTTTTTGGCATTAAAGTTTGCTCCAGAAGGCCTTGCTAGTCTTGAGATTTCATTTTGTCCCTGCACAGATTCAAGGCACTTTGTGATGGTTTCGCATCGCATCTCTAAAACATAACCATGCCTCTAATTTTCGCTGTAGTTAAATTGTTTTGTTTATTTTTTGAAAGCTTTGCTTTTTTTCAGTGAACATAGAACTGAAGTGACTTTCAAAAAAGTGCCAAATTTATCTGGAAAACGTGACAAATGTATGACCAGACACTGATGTACCTTGACCAAGGGAGTTCAGCTTTTCCTAGTGTCTTCATCTGCTACTGTTCACTACCATTCTGTTCAATCTACGTTCGTTTTCCACATGCAACCCCATTCAGGAGGGTTGGCTACAGTTGCAAGGTCCTTAAACATCTTATTTCTCTTCTGGACTCCCCAAACAACTCTCTCCTTTGCTCTCTCATATCCATGTTTGAAGTGGTGCACACAATGATACCAAACAGCCAAGTGACTACTTTTCTCCACATAAATAGACTTATTGATTGATTTATCATATTTAAGACATTTGATGATTAAAGAAATCTAGGTTTTATCATCTTTACTAGTGATATTAACAAATCTGTCCAGGCCGCTTTAGAATATCTTTGGTGAATAAGCAATAATTTCTCTTTTCAGCCTTCCTTTGCTGTGTTCTGAGGTATGCAGGTACACACACACGACAGTTGCTTTTAAATTTCATCACACTTCAGGAGGAATGGAACATTGTTTCAATAAGCTGTAAGGGTACCAACAAATTTGTCCATATCTGTTAAGTTTCTTTACAAACAAGTGCAAAGTTACTTTCTTTTGCATTAACAGTAGATGCAGTACTTGATAAAGGGTAGTACTTTATCATCTCTGGGAATCTCAAAGTTGTTTTAAAACCTTTTTGCCCTTGGAGCAACACAAAGGATGTTTTTACTACTGCTCCTCAGTCATTTACTCGGTTTATTGGGGTTTGTGTGCACTAATGTTTTGGAAGGACTGTGCTTAAAGTAGCCTTATGGTTTTGACATTAAACTGCTTCTAGCAAAATGTCTGGGTGAACAATCAGATAACCTCTGTGTTTGAGCCCTGTGTACTTTTCAGTTGTATTGTTCTTATATAAAGGAAAAAGTTGGTATTTAAAAAGGGTAACGCTTCTGCCTACCTCTGTGTATCAATATCGTGTACCGCATAGAGCTAGTAGTTAGATAATAAATAATTTTGTTAAATGTTTTGTCACAGCCAGTAGACTGAGAGTTTATTTAAAAGGAACAAACCAGACACATTAATTGTGTCAAATGATAGATTTTGCGCTGGAGCTCTGCGTGTTGTGGGTTTACCTTTGTCTTATCCAGCCTTAAGTATTCCAAATGGAAAGAGAAGCTCCTTCCTTAGAACTACAACGACTCATTAGATCACCAAATGTAGTGTGCTTCCCTTGTGCTTGGGTACATGGCAGTGTTGCAGATTGCACTTGATTTAAAGGGGACACTTGATTTAAAGCGTGCTGCTACAAGTAAAGCCTGCAGTAATTTGAATCAATTGAAGGTGATATATACATGGCAATAGAGGATATGTGTACACTTTTTTTTTTTTTTTAAACTCTTGTTGCACTTACAGCTCCATGAAAGCATACAAAATGCATGGATAACACACTTTTTACCCTCAGTTTATTATCTTTGGTATTATTTCTTGCCAAATCCATTTTTTTTTTCTCCCCTTAACGTTCAGGCTCTAACACAAACATCAAATAATTCCTTATAAAGCCTTCTGTCCTTATGTGACCGTGCTGTCTTTGGAAACACTTGACCTTTATTTGTGTGATGAACTGGTCTGGTGAATGAGAAATGGACGCAATGTTAAATATTTGTGCAAAAAAAACTAAAACCTGATTCAGAGGAAGAAACTTAAATATCTTTGTATTAACCCGCTGTGATTAAAGGACAAAACGGTGTCACGAAACATTGTTTGCATTCAGTTTCAAACAAATGTAAGCAGGAACTTGTATGTCTTGTAAAGTATTGTGGCTTATTATTGGTTTAAATAAAGTGCTATTGCTTAAAATGTATGGGATTGTTTTATTCTGTTGATCCATCTCTTCTCACTGTCCATGAATTCTAAATAGGTTAATGCCTTAGATGTAAAATGAGTTTTTCCACCTAGGGTTATTGCACCTTTTTTGTCTTTTATATCTAGGCACATTTAGACTCAGCAAATTAAATTCTATTTTCACATTGGAATTTGTTCTTGCTGTGTTTAATTTAGTTTGCCTCGTTTTAACCTCTGAATATGGGGCACTAACTAAAGGTATGCTTGCACTGAGGGGTGGTGGACACTAACTGGGTAGTTTACTCTCAAGTGTCCTGCTACTCACAGTCCTTAACTGTAATGTGTGAAGCAAATGATGCACATCTTTCTTAATCTCAGCTTCATTTTTCACACTAAAATCAGTAAAGATGTTTTTTTTTTTTTTTTTTAATATTACAATATCTCAAGTTTGATCATTTATGAGCACGTACATGGAAATGGATTAGGAACATTGACAGCATTGTTGCTGTGGCAACGTCTTTATTGTAACATTAACGTACAATATGCATAATATTTTTCATTTGTGTGGGAAAGATGAAAATGAAAAAAAATATGTAATTAGCATCAGTAAATGGCTTTCATCACCATGTTCTGCAAACTGCAAAGTATCTTTGTTCGGTACAGAGTATACACTTGCCCATTTATTACTGAACGTTTCATCGGTGAAAAAGCCAACTGCTAAAATTTTTCATGAAAAAAATAACAGCAAAATAACAAAACCCATCAACCCCAATCTTGACTAGAGAATGAATCAATATGGTACTTTCAGAATAACCACAAATGTCTGCTGGTTGCATGTTATTTTCAAAGACACAAAGCTGATACTATGGCTTTTTTAATATCAATAATTACAGCCCCTCAAATATTACAAACATTAAAAATTTTAAATATCTGATTTACATCTGACTTGCTCCAAATCAATCATTTTTACAGGGCATACATTTACCAAGTTTCTTCTAGTCAAGATTACAGGCACATTAACATTGCATGCCAATAATTAATGATGCACCGTGTGGTATTTCAAAGGAATATCCTTTGGGAGAGGTGCACTGTGACTATCTTTTGGCCGAGCGCCGCGTCTCCTTCCCGTTGCTCACGGCGCCCCCTGCTGCCACCGCTGCCCGGCTGCCACCGCTGCTGCTCGCTCTGCCACCCTGCTGCACACCGGTGGAACTGGCAGTTTGAGAATTTACTCCATTTCCATTGGTAGCATCATTACCTTGAAAGCAATGCAAAGTGATAAATCACTTGCATTTCTTGCCAATTAAACTGGAGAAAGTGAATTTTAGGAATTAATAAGTCTTGTACTTGTCATGCAGCTGATCACTAAAACTTTGTTTTTTGTTTTTCTCTGGAAATGCTGTCAAATTCCAACAAAAATGAAAACTTACCAGCAGTAGAAGAACCATTACTGCTGCTGCTCATGCTGTTCCCTTGGTCACTGATCCCCTAAAGACGATGAGATTTATTATGACGGTCTCCTACTAACATGCATTTAAAGGTCTAATGAAAACATGGAAAAATTCAAATATACCGTCTTGTTCATCAGGGCCAAATATTCTGGGTTTGGCTCACTAAAGTTTGGCACCTCAGAGTACACCATGCAGAATCTAAAAAAATAAATAATTTTTTCACAAGAGATGAACAAAAATCACTACCAGTTAAACTGAAGTACAGTGTGATTCAATTAATTTCAGTTTTATAAATTATAAAAACACTTTTTTCCTTTTACATAATAGCATTTTGTCTGTAAACCCTCAATTATATTAAATTTCATTAGAAGAGCAATACTGACTCTCCAATCTTTTGCAGCTCTCCGCCTCTTCCTGTATACAAAGTAAGACAGCCTTTGAAAACTGAAGCATACCTAGAAGCACAGGAAAAAAAAACAAAATTCTTCAGTGGTACAGAGTGATACTAAAAACGAGTACATATTACATTAATCTAATATTTTGTAAAAGTAATCGATGCTGAAATTAATATTATCGTTACATATAGTGCACTGCATGGCAGCTGCACTGTATAACATGTCTTATAAGGTTTGATAGATCTGTTGTGCTTTCTGAAATCGGGCACACTCTCCAATCACTGCACCCTTGAAGAGTCTCACCCTTTGGTAAGTCTGATTATGTCGCCGGTCTGGATGAGCCCCCCAACCTCATCCCATACTGATATGCTAATGCTGCCAGTCTTGTCAGCAACTTTGCAGGTGCGCACTTCGTGTCCGTCCTTGGTTTTCGTAACTCTACCTTTTAAAATTAATTGTGAAAGACAAAATCAGCAAATTAATTCCCTTTCATGACTTATGAGCCAGTCTCTAGTGGAAACTGTAAGGACAGTGTTTTGATGCCTTAATCCACCTCATGACTAAAAACAGCTGGAAGACGCTGTAAATCTGTCAATAGTATGGTTATAATGTAATAATATTGCATTGTTACAATCCACTTCAAGCGCTTATGGTTTTATATATAGTGCTGGCCATAACTCGCCAGCACGTTTTTGTTATTCTAAAGGTACATCGAATTTGTTTCGCAAATGAGATTTAAGTGCAGTATATTGTGTTATTCAGTGCAGCCCTTATCCAAAATATACATTTACAACATGTTTTCATGTATTCTAATCGTTTATGAAGAAATATAATTAAAATCGTGATTTGAGGACACCTGTTTCCAGTACGATAAAGATGACGTTTAAATTCTTGAGCCCTGGCTTGATGTCCTTGACGTATGTCTCAGTTGTCATGATCAGTGTATTGCAGTTCCACAGTATTCTTCATTCAAATACAAACTTAGCTGCTAGGTTAGCTGTTCAAATGATATCCGCGGCATCACATTAGGACACCATGGCTTGCTAGCTAGCTAATTAACTAACCATAGCTTCTTGTGGGTAGGATGGTTTGTTTTGCATCTGCCTAGACTACTCTAACCTATCTAGCTAGCTAGCTGGGCTAACTGGTTAAAGAAAGTTCCTTGCTAGATTGCTAGCCAGCCTGCAAAGTGAATGACGTTAACGATAATGACTTGGTGGACTACCTGTTAGCACAGTATGAACAATTTAACAAGCTAGCTTTGTGTAGAGTTGTAAGCATACCCTGCGAAATAACCTAACAGTTTAGCAATGTTGTCTGACCTGTTACGTCGCACAAGTAATGTCTAATTAGGCGAGCTAACCGTAGTTGAAGAGCTTGCTAACAAACTACGCTAGCCAGCTAACAGTGTCCTGCTAAATACTGCTTTGCGTTTGTTTTTCCGTGCGCTCTGACGTTGCATGGATACGTTCAAATGTGCACGAGAACGCAGAAGCTGCGCGTTTTCATTATTAATAACAGTCAAACAGACTCGTAAAAACAGGGCAAAAAGTATGTAGCGAACAGACAATATGTAGGACTATATGTAGGTTATTGCTTGTAACAGCAATAAATTGTACTAGAAAGTGCATTAGAAATAATAATGTTTTTTTTTATGAATGAATAAATAAATTGCCAAGAAAAAATAAAAATAGTTCTTAAAATTAGGTTTGTTTAATTAAATATAATCCTATTTAATTTCTAAAATTCTTGTAACGTTATTCTGTCAAAAATTATATATATAACAATTAATTTTTTTTCCCCACAGGATCTGATGATGTAAGTTGTACAAATCTGGTGCAACATGACATCCAGCAGTCTTCACACTGCATGGCCTGGGGAAAACATCTTAGTCCTGATCAGTAGGTTCAGCTGAGTTTGCAGTCAGGACTCGCCAGTTGTACAAAGAATATTTTTCTAAATGGGAGGCTTTGGGATTGAGAAGACGTGGACCATGTCTTTTAGACCACAGACTGATGGGCAGGTTGAACATTTCAGTGCCACCCTGCAAAAGATATTGACCACTGAATGTTGTCATTGGGACTGGCATATCATGACTCCATATGCAGGCTTACCATTGGAGTATTTTTCGATTGCTCGGAACTGAAGAGATGGGGTTATGAAGTAACATAAAGCTGTCGTCTGCATATAAGCAGGTTTTGTATTCTAGGATTAGTGTTAGAATGTCTTTGATGTTTGCACTTTGATAAATAGTAGCTGCTGGAGGTTCTATGAAGATTGAGAATAGAAAGGGGAGAGTGGACATCCTTGACTAGTACCTCTATTGACTGTTGGAAATCCTTGAGTACTAATGTGTATATTGGGTAAAGTATATTGATAATTTGTACTCTCTGTAGTGTTTACAATAGACACAGTTAATGTAGCTGTTATGTGAACACCGATGTGTTTGCTAGTTCACTATGGCCTGAAGGCCAGTGTGTGCCAAACGCAACAGAGAACACCGGCAGAGAAAGCTGACAGAGGTCAAATTTAAGTTCACATTGACACTGTGCTTCTACAAAGACCAGGTTTATACTCAAGTGCACACCGTACTGCTACAAAGGCCAGGTTTAAGTTTATGTTCACACTGTATGAAGTTTAAGTTCCCGTCCTACAAACTGAATGAAAAAACATTCATTATCACATAATTATCACGAATTTTGGACACTGTGCATTGCAGCGCCTCAGGTGTACTGTGACATTGTAATGTTGAATGATGATGAAGCTAGTTAAGATGGCTAGCTAGGTTGCTAACTTGTCCATTTAACAAAACTATGATGTTTGTTGTATGTAGGTTTTTATTTTTTTATTAACAGTAACATTGGATTCCCTTTTATGTAATCTGTATTAATGTGATAGTAAACATTCAAGCATGCTAATATGTCTCAAACAGCTAGTGCTGACGATTAGAGATAGTGCTTGTTAACTAGAGGGTAATGTTTGGTCTTTGTTTGGTGTGTACATTAATGAGTACTAGCAACTACGTTCCAAAAATTTCCAAAAAAACTCACGCTTTGATGTTATACATTTGGTCCTGGTGCTTTGATGTTACACATCTGGCCCTGGTGCTTTGATGTTACACATCTGGCCCTGGTGCTTTGATGTTACACATTTGGTCCTGGTGCTTTGATGTTACACATCTGGTCCTGGTGCTTTGATGTTACACATCTGGTCTTCTAGTTGTATTATTCTGTCTAAAGTGTTTTTTATTCTGTCATTTTTGTAGGTTGATATTACTGAAAAAAATCTAGTGTCTTCTGTTGCTGGATTGTGTTGAAACGAGTCTTGTATTTATGATGTTTTTTCTTTACTGTGTTTGATATGATTTGCTAAATATTTAGCAATTTTGTTGCTATATTCAAGATGTTTGTCATATCAAGAATTAGCCATATCAAGAATTTAATTTACAATTATGTTGTAATTTTTTTATTTTCAAACTGTTCTTTTTGTAATATGTTAAAAGGTCACCTGAAGGTTGTCTTATATGATCTAAATTTCATACAAGCAAGACTGGAGTGTGGTCACCGATATTAATGGAGTGATACTTTGTTTAGTATATTATGCATAATTAGCATAATATAGTCAGTGCATAAGTGGCAGGTGTTCTGGTGATTAAAATGGATGTTTTTGGAGAACTTCCCTTTCCACTGAATACACTGTACACCAAATCCAAAATCTGACGCACATTGCTTTATTAATTCTGAAGCTTGCCAAATTCTTGCTTTATATGAATCAGATATTCTGTCTAAGTGTGGGTCAAGGATTGTGTTAGTCACTGCTAATTATGACTGATGAGTCAGAAATACTAGAGAGGTATGTAAAAAATGTGGTAGAATTACATATTCAGACCATAGATATTTGTACTGGACTGTTGTTAATTGTTACTGATTGTTGTTACTGGAGTGTATAACTGGATTGTTGTTATTGGAGTGTTGTTAATGTTGTTCATTATAATGAATCATGTTCATTATAATGAATCATCTTTCTGGATAAGTTATAGTAGTCTTAGTGTGTATAATGAAAATGTATTCTTTAGCAGGATGGATATACCTCTTTGGCATTATAGAATGAAGAAAAGACATGACTGAACTGTGGTGACTGTTTTGTGACGGGTGGATTCTGTCTCTTGTATTAATCGAATATCTGCATTAAAATTTGGTGAGAAAATGCAGTAATGTGGCTGTTGTGTGGATGAATCAGTGTTGAATTGTGTTGAAAGGTGTGTTTACATCATAATGTGTGTTGTATTGTGGTGATGCGTGTGTTTACATTGTAATGTGTGTTGAATTGTGTTGATGGATGTGTTTACATTTTAATGTGTGCCGTATTGTGGTGATGGGTGTGTTTACATCATAATGTGTGTTGAATTGTGTCGATAGATGTGTTTACATTGTAATGTGTGTTGTGTTGATGGGTGTGTTTACATCATAATGTGTGTTGAATTGTGTTGATGGGTGTCTTTACATCCTAATGTGTGTTGAATTGTGTTGATGGGGGTGTTTACAACCTACAGTGTGTTGAATTGTGTTGATGGGGGTGTTTACATCATAATGTGTGTTGAATTGAATAACCCTAACCCTAACATGCTGGCTACCTGGGCATAGAGAAGCTGGTTCTCCCCTTCTCTGGATATCTGGATCTCCATATTTATTAAGGGAAATATTTTAATTTTTATGCCCAGTGAACATGCAGGCTATCTGGGCATGGAGAAGTAGGTTCTCCTCTTCTCTGGAAGTTATTAAGAATAGTGGCAGAAGGATGTTTTGCAACAGGCAAGTGGTTTTGTTTTGCAAGAGGCAAGTGGTTTAAATGTGTGGGGACCATTGCTTGGGTAAGGAACAGATTGAAAATGTCAGAAAAAACCCAGCTCTGCATAGGTTCTAAAGACCCCATCTGGGATACCATGACAGCCAGCTGCTCTCCATGTATCCACACACTACTCAGGGAGTGCTCTTCACTGTCACACTTTTACAGTATTCCCTGAAGACTTCATACGTTTGGTGACGGAGCAAGAAATTTGGGGAGTAGGAACTGGGACAAATGATCAGTCTTCCTGAGGTGGAGGAGAGGAGGGCTTTACAGGCTGCAGAACCATTACTGAAAATATGATCCATGGCATTGTGCCCTCTTGTGGGACAGGATACATTCAGAACAAGTTTGGGAAGTGCAGGCTTTAAATGAGCATGATTATAATCACCATCTACAATAAATGCTCCATCTGTGTGTACAGGTTGTAATTTGCTAATAGTTGAACTAAGGTCTTTCATGACTGACTTAGGATTGGCATCACGGGATGCAGCAATAATGGTACATGCAAATTAGAAGGACCTACTTTTAATAATATAGAATTCCATGTCCAATCAGCCATTTTCATGTCCGTCAGCATTTTCCAGGTAAGTGCAAAGAGGCACTTCTTCTGTCCTACTCACCCGAGACTCTGCGTTCGTTTAGTTTAACATTTAAGATGCTATGAAGTGCTCTAGCCTAGTCCACCTCATTTACTTGAGATCTTTGTTAAATGTAATAATTTAACCTTATCCCAGCTCACATTGAGCAGCAAATGTGTGCACAGTGATATATAGTTTAATAAAGAAACAGGCGATAGTACAAAGTCTGTATTTCAACAGGTAACCAGAGAACAGGCTAAAGGAAAAACCAGAAACGGTTGACCCAAAGCAGAAAGACATGAGGCAAAACAAGTAAAAAAAACCAAAAAAAAACTCTAGAGACAGAAGTCTTATAAGATATGAAAAAGGCTTAAATACTGTGAGTAAAGGGTTAGTAAAAGGTGATACTAATCAGTAGACAGGAAACCTGGGTCTAGTTTCGGTGACAGTAGGTGTGGTTTGGACAGGGGAATCCAGTTCAGTGAACACAGGCATGGCATTCAGAAGAAAAATTATATTTTAAAGGTGCGTTAAGATGTACTTTGGCTTTATACATGTATTAATAAATATGAATATAAACTTATAAATATACTTGTGTCTAAATGTGTGTTCCATTACATAACACACAAGCTAATTTACAGACGTTAACTATGGGATGTGACCGAAACACCTAAATGCAGTAATTAAAAGGAGCGTCCACATTCTTTTGCCCATACAATGTGAAAACTGAAAACTTATTTCCCTCGTGTCCTCGGCGCTGTTTCTGCATACTTTAGTGTAGCAATGTGCTTCACACTTTACAGCACTCTCCTGACATCTAGCGTTACTTTATTTCAATCACAAAATGTCTATGTAATAAAAAGTAAATCACACTGTAACGTGTTGAACACACTTTAATTAGGCATGACTTCAACATTAACCTTTCATTAAACGAGGATTTATAATTCAAACGTAATCCTGCAATTTCGTATTTTTGTTTAACTGGCAAAAGAATTTTACCTGAGACTGCAGCAAAGGATAAGCACTACTTCTTTTTTGTGTATGATGGATTTGTTTAACAAGCACTGCCGTACTGGACGAAACTTTTATCATGGTAATGCATTTCCTTTTAAAGGTGGGGGCGTCTGTTATGAGAGGCTGCTCAACAGAATAATCAAAAGTGAAATGCTTCCGAAAATAGACGTTTTCGACTGACCGAAAACTTGCTGCATTTATTTGTTAGAAATTCACCAAATGAGCAAGAAT
Source organism: Sternarchorhynchus goeldii (assembly GCA_028565775.1). Lineage (NCBI taxonomy): Eukaryota > Metazoa > Chordata > Actinopteri > Gymnotiformes > Apteronotidae > Sternarchorhynchus > Sternarchorhynchus goeldii. Next base: position 3,140,790 of record JAOXYF010000019.1, read on the forward strand.
GTAGTTACAAGAAAAGTATGAGAAATGTTTCTGTCCCAGCATGTGTTCTGTTACTAAGCAAGGGAAGGTACTTGATGGGGGAGAAAGTTTTAGCGAGAATTGAGGGAAATACCATGTTAGAGCACAGGGGAGGGACAGTTGCGTGCGGTTGTTGAAGTGTGTTTAAGAACCATACAAATAACTAAAAGTGTTCATTTATAAATGCAGCTGTAAACATTTCAAGTACAATACTGTCTCTCAGCTAAGTACACCAAGCCGTATAAAACTGGATGACGAGAAAGGAAAACACAGTCCATGCAGTTGGATACTCTACCTACAGAAAGGATCTTGGAATGATCCATTTTCAGAGTCCTGCTTACAACAATTTGGAATGCGGTGGGCTAGAAAACGTGGATGAAATAATACGATATGGTGTTAGGTGAAACTTATTTTAATTACTGTGTATTTTAGCCTACACCTAGTAACACTTTGTTATGAGGGCACTGGGTAAGTCAATGATTTTTTTGACAGTAAGAGTTATGAAAATGAACGCACGATAAAAGATCAATGCTTCGAAACTAATGAAATATAAATCATTCGTAAATCTATATTGAGATCTGAAAGTATCTGTTTCTTCCGTCTTAAAGTTATTCGACATTAACCTAACTGTTGGTTTAGCCTCCCAGAATATGTAATAGAATAAATCAAAATTGTACTGTAGGCATGGCTTTTACAAAATAGGCAATCATTTAAACTTCTGTTCTAATTAACTATTTGGCCATTTTGTAGTTTTTTTAAAATAAGCTTCATCTTCAGTTCAGTTGGATACTTTTGGGGACCTTTTCGGAATTATTAATATCTTCGCCGTGGAACCAAATGCTTGGGTTCGCAATTCTGATTACTTTGAATCTTCAGCAGTGTTACACATTTGGAGCTCAAATGTTAGGCAGTCCTGATTTAAGCGGAATTCTTTTGTCTTATGCCGTATGTATATTCTGTGTAGTAAAGTCAATGAAAAGTTGAAATCAACAAATATATACAATGCATATGTTTGGCTGGTTGTATAGTTACTGTAGCATTCTACATGGTAGAGTACTGTAGTACCCTGTATGGTAATGTTAAACTAAACCAAACCTTGCGTCGTCTCGGTTCAGATCACGCCTATTGCCCCCCCGTGAGAAGATTGTGTTTAGATTTACATATCATTAATTCATCAGAGGGTTAATTTCCCTCCAGGATTCTCAGGCATAACCTTTCACGCAAGAAATTACTAGCAGGACTATTTTTTGTCAGAGGGAGGTCTCACAAAAACACTCCACAAGGATGTTTTCCTCAGCCCGTGGAAAAAAATGTTCTCCTTCATCTCATTCAGTTTTTGTCTTGCATGCACAGTATTATATTCCTTGTGTAATTCTTTAGAAGCTGATGAGTAATTTGGAAGGGGGGGGTGCCTCTGAATGACTGGGTATGTGATGGAAGAAAGATTAGAGTGGGCTGGCATTAAATAGAAGTGTGCATACAAGTGGATGTGAATAGCTGTGGAATCTCAGGCTTTGCTGGGCCATAGCTGGGGTCATGGCACAGAGGAGTGAAACAGCGGGCGTGTATTGTGAACTGTTGACAGCTTGGCTGAAGACTCTCATTATCGCCTCTGGATGTTGCCGGCCACAATTATAGGCAATGCCTTGAAGTTTCAGTCTCATTCGCTGGGTTTTCTGCAACACACTGTCCAATTTAGACCCTTCTGTGTGGTGGGTAATTCTTTTTTTATAACATGTTATGTCCTCTATTTATACATAAATATTTAAGTAATCAGCCCAGTGTGCAATATGTTGCTACAATTATCACACACCTTTGGACAAGGAAGATATTTTATGATTTGACTTTTGTTAAAAAAAAAAATTCTCGCGGTTAGATTAACTGGACATACAAGAAATATCAAATAGTCAAATAAAGCAACTGGTCAGTGTTTGTTTCATGCAGGACTGTCCCGTGTGACTCCTTCATGCAGGACTGTCTCGTGTGATTCCTTTATATATGACTGTCCAGTCATGCCTGGTCTGGATGTTTAACTCACTGCTCTACAGTAACCAATAAGCTGTGGCGGTTTTCCACTATTTCTACACTGAAGTAACAAAAAGTCAACAAAACATTTCAACACAGAGCTACTGGTATCACCATTGCAGTCTAATGATGTGTCAGACTTTGTGAGGGTATGGTATGATATTTTTGGAATTATTTGCCCATCCTAAGCAAATAAAGGAAAAGACTATATGGAAAAACACATTTTATAATTTGTTGGGTTGGCCTGTAAAGGAATGGGTTATGGATGTAGATAAAACACTTTCTTAAAAACCCTTTAGATCCAACAGTGGTTTAAATTCAAATGTCCGATCGTTGTTTAATTAAAACATGACAGCATGCAAAAGATTAAATTATATTACAGTTCATGGCACAGAATGTTAAAAGCTCACCCATAATGCTTTAAACTAGTGCTTTAAAATAGAGCTTTGACAGGAACACTGGACTTCCATGTAGGTTAAGAAAGGAAACACAAATGTCCTCTTTTTGATGAACGCATGCCCAAACGTGGTCATCACATTAGTTTAATGCAGACGGTTCTTCACGATGTTCCTTAACTAAGAATATGGTTTAATCGTAGCCCAAGTACGAAATCGTTCATCAACATCCACAGATTGGTTATATCTTCATTCTTTTCTCCTAGAGCAAGTGTTTGTCCCAAACTAAGGCATGTGCCGCTGTAGGGTAGTGAATAAAAGTCTACTGCCACTTGGATTTGTTTCATGTGTCTCTTCAGTCTTTAGTGGTGAACCTCACTGAAGGGAACCTTTGAGTCTTGCCACAATGCTAATGAATATGCAGGCTGAGAGCATGTGAGATGGCTTGATTGATACTGTAATGAGGGTGGTATGGAAGCCAGAGGAAACCATTTAGTCACTCTTGGTGCTCATTTGCATTAACATCTCATGAGCACCTCCTCTCCCCCCCAACAGACATAAGCCCTTTCTTTTTTCTTTGACCAACCAGAGACAGCAATTATACAGAATATTACTCTAGATGCTCTTCAGATTCCGTGTGGTCTTGTCAAGTAGGAAAACGCAGATTTTATAAGTCGCCGCACCTGAGTGAAGTGGTGAGGTAATATGTTGAGGTACCGTGTTGCTTTGAAGCTGAAGTTTGGTTTTCATGTTGCAGTAGTGTACATGATATTATGGAATGATGTTGGAATGTTGGTTTAACAATAAGTTTGAAAACAATGGAAGTCAAATATTGCCTTATGGAGTCGAACCTTCGTGTGAAAGTTATCGTTCTGGAACCATGTTTCATTGTTGTGTTTGCAGTGTTCTTTATTATTCTCCGTCTTATATGGGTATTAATTATTACTGTAGGTAGATTAAAATTCTAGTTAATCTGGTCGGTGATTCATGATGATTATTCTCATGTAAATCTAGCCTTTGGCCCCTCATGTCGACAGCTCCTAGTGGAAGGTCAAAGCCAGCCACGGTTCACTGCTGGCCTTTATGCTTCGGCTCCCATCCTAAATGAACAGAGATGCCCTGAATCACAGGTCTTCACTGGCTCCTGTGTGTACTAAGCCTCCGTGCTGTGCAGTGCCAAGAAGAGGACAGATAAAACATCAGCAGGCCTCTCTACAATAACTGGCTCGATGTTTGGCTAGACATCCCGTAAAAGTCAACTAACTGTAATCCTATGGAAATCACATGGATGGAGCTCCGATCAAACAGCGCAGGTTTCTTTTCATTTGCTGACGGTGCTGATCTTGATTAGATCTGGTGTTGCTTTGATGCAGATCCCTAACACAGACTCGATCGCAACACTATTCTGAAAATGAAGCAACAGAGAAAGTGAGATCTCTAACTATGACCTCAAACCAGCTTCTAATGTTCCTCTAGGTTTTGCAAAGAAGTGCTGTATGCTTGCCCACATAAACATTTAAATACTTTCTTACCTCGTGTCAGTCTGAGTCAATGCACTGTTTATTCTGGAACCTAAAGCTTTGTGCTGTGATGTGTGTAATATTAAAATCTCCTTCAACCTTTCAAATATGGCTAAATCTTAGGTTGGAATACTTTGTCTAAAATAGCAGACACAGATCTATTGTATCCTTGGGCTGGAAATTCCCCTGGGTATTTCTGCTGACTTCTACACATGAGCCACAAAATTGAGTTACTTCCTACAAAAGAGTCTTGTGGTTAAATTTGGTAAGCTCAGTGTTTGTAGAACCTTAACTACGCTTGCATAAATGGCAAAGTTGTTTCTGAGAAAACTTCTGTGAACTCTTCTCTAATGTGGAGTGTAATGTTGTGTAAGATGGTTTCTGCATGCATTTGTAGGTACTGCATTCATTACACGGTTGAGAGGTTTTGGGAATTACTCCCACCAGCATCAGTTGACTAATCTGACGTGTACCATTTCTCGCTCTGCATCCCAAAGAGAATTTGGCTTTGCTTTAGTTAGTGCAACAGACTTAAATACTGTAAGAATACTTCTTCCATTGGTATTTGCTTCCTTCTGGATACCCCGTGTTCTTTGTTTCTGTCTCCAATTGGGAATATGTATCAACTAAAGCTATTTGAAATGTATATGTTTGGAAGCTGTTAGTGAAATCTGACACTGGCTGCAGTGCTAAGTGCTTGGCATTCTGATGTGACCATGGTGGTTCATATAAACTGACGTTCTTGGAGAGCCAGTATGAGGGTAAACCCCTGTGTGTATGAGAGCACTATATGCAGTATATCCCACAGCATTCTGGAGGACTGTCTGCCTGACATTTATAGGTAGGTTGATATACTTCTTTTTAAGTGGGATGGGTGCCAAGTAGTACTGTGCCCAATACCAAATAACCTCATACAGAAATATGCTAAGTGAAAAAGTTAATAAATGTTTTGTTGTAAATCTTGCTATGGATCTTTTTTTCCCCCATATATCTTTTTTTATATGCAAAATGAAGACACTGGAACAAGTAAGGAGATCGTCATAACATCAGTGTGATAGGTACAGTAGTATAGACTGCCCCGCAGAAATTACAGTATCATTAACCTGTCTGACCACCGATCTTGGGTCGTTTGCGACTTTCATCTTGAAAATAGTTTTACAGCCTAATGTGTGTGCTTCCATTTATGGAGCAGTTCTTGACTCAGCTCCATATATCTGTGCGTCAAAAACAAAGAGTCATTAACGCTGATAGCCGGTCGCTTTATCGCACTCAAGGGTTGCAGGGCGAGTCGCTCCTCGTGAGAGAGAAGTTCACACAGGTATGTGCGCGTCACTTCCTAACCATTTACTCGCAAGAAGGAGGGCCACCATCGGCATTATACCTGTAGAGCAGTAAGCGAAGGGAGAACAACTTGCTCAAAGCGCAAATCTGAGAGTCCAGCGAACGTTTGTTTTTCTTCGGGTCTCGCTCGTTGAACATGCAAGTAACCGCTTCCCCCACTTTCTAATGACTGAATAAGCCTACAATGTTCAGGATTCCGCATGTATTTATGTATGTATTTTCAACTAATGCTCCTTTATGGCTATCAGGAAACGTTCTTGTTGCGTTATTTCGATTGTTTTGCTGTTGGAAGTTATATATCTTAATAGTGAAATCAGGTATTGACCACTGCGGTTTGCTTACGATGTAAAGAAATGGTTCTCCGCGCTTTCTGTCTGTAATTTCATATAGTTTAAAAAGTTTGTGTTTTGCGTTTCAAACGGATGAATGCGTTTTAATGTGATTGTGGTTAATTTGACTTTGAGCATGATGTCAGTTGTGATTGTAGATTTTTGTGGTTTTCTGTGATTTTTTTTTGTCGTTTTCATTTTCATTCAGATTGGATGATATTTTGTTGTATTCAAGACCACGAAGTCTTGAAGTGATTCTTTTTTTCTGTTTTGCTCAAGACATAATGAATTGAGAGATTTGTGATTCTTTGTATTGAATTAAAAAAAAAAAAAATTGTATCACAATACTAAGAGCTGTGGCTTAAAATACATTTTATCGTCTACCCATCACCCATAAGACTCTCACAGGAAGAGTGAAACAGAGTTTCACTGTAATAAACCACTGTATGTTGTTGTATGTTGTAACTAGGGATAGACTCCTACTTCATAGCCTGTTAATCATTCTCTCATCTGTGGATATCCCTGCTTACTCAAGACACAGTCATTTTGACGTGGACAGGCACAAATAGCCCTGGAGACGGGAAGCTAAACAGACTCCCCTTGGCCTAGAACACATGAGCAGTTAGATCTGTGTCACTTTGTATAGTCTTATGTATTGTGGTCTGAGATGTGGGATTGATGTGATGGCCTTCTGATGTCATACCTGAGTCATGGCTGAGAGCAGTTAGGGAGTCATAGGAAGTGTCATGGGAACCTGCAACCTTGCATGGAAAACTGGAACACTCCTACAGTGAACTATGGCATCATGCTCACGTTGATGAACTTAGGCCGAGGTCCTTTGATGCAGAACCTTCTCTATTTAATTCCTTCAGTTCCTTGGAGAAGAAAAGCGAGTTCTCATCCAAAAAGGATTACAGATTAATGGGAACGGGGAATTAAGACTTTTCCATCAACCTCTCCATGTTTATTGTGTTTTTTGAGCACTAGTTTCAACTTTGCTCAGCATTCCATGGTCCCTTTCTTCTTACTATTAACATGACACAAAAAGTCACCCACTTTGGAATAAGTGAATTGACGAGACGCTGGCTAACTTAGGCTAACCTGAATGCTCCCCTGCTGACATGGCTGTGAGGCATAGAACAGTTATCCTAAAATTCTGAGTGGCTCCACTAAACTATTGTTTGCCTGACTTAGTCTGCTGGCCTCTGCTTTGACCCCTGTGGCTCTGGGTCAGCAGACCCTGTCACGGTTGAAGAGTTAAATAGTTCCATGGGCCTGGCTATGATCACTTTGGCTCAAAGCAGTAAATTAGTCAGCAGGTATAAAAACTAATGCATTATTAATTGATTTGTTTCTCAGGGGACTGTCAGAAGATTGAAAATATAGCATTTGGTCTTGAAGAGCACAAGTCTAAACGTTATGGAAGCCAAAGAAGAAACCAGTGACACTGACAGTGGGATTATTTTACATTCTGGTAGGTTCACCTATTATATGACACTATTAATTACATGATCGTTAAAATGTACATCTTGTATCATAACATTTTATTACTGTGCTTAATGCTTTTTTGACTTGATCTTGAGATTCAAAATGTAGAAATGCTTTGAAGGTTGTTATTTGCATGACAAACATATTTTTATCTGCAAAAATGTAGTTTTATGAAATTTGTGATGGGATGTGTTTATATTTGCATATTGTGAGGTAACAATGCTAGGATTTTAAACATAGAGAATGCAGTCTACTAAAGAAATAAGGTTATCTCAGTTTGATGCATGTGACAAATTCTATTCTATGTAAACCACAAACTAAACTGCAGTGTGCTATAACGAAAACATTATCCAAAAAACACTGGTTAAGACACAGAATTAAGTGCCTTGCCCAAAGGAATAGCTGGTGCCATTTTTCACTGCAGATGTAATTTAGACATGCTCTGTTTGTCTCTGACAATGGGAGATTATTAATCCAGACTGAATAGGCACTTTTGTCTTTTGTTTCTGTGTAGGTATCATACTGGTAGGACATTCATTTGTGAGAACATTCTTTGTCTCACCTCTGAATGCAGACAGATATTAGAGGAGAGGGGTTACATTTCTCCTTAGCTTCATTTCTGATCATGGCACTATTGTGTACATCTGTTTGTTTTCATAAGTGCTACATATCAGTGTGCTGGAGACATACACACCTATCATCAAAAGGCTTGCAGTGATACACTGATTAATATGTATACTTTATATAAACTAGTATCAAGTAAAAAGAGAGGTCTATTTAATTCTGCTCTAAACGCTCTAAAGGTTAAAGGTGTGTGTGTGTGTGTGTGTGTGTGTCTGTCTGTCTGTCTTTTAGGGCCTGACAGCCCAAGCACTGTGATGAAGGATGTAGGTACACATACTCGGGCTGTTACACTAAAGCGTCAGTCACTTCAGGACAGACTAGAGCTGTGTATTCTGGAACTGAAGAAGCTATGTATCAGAGAGGCTGTGAGTCAACCTACACTCACACACACCTGTCTAACATGAGATAAGTCATTTCAAGACCAGAACCACAGATCAGACTTTCACTGCAGTATGTGAAATTTACCTCTTCAAATCCACTTTTCAGCTCAGAAACGTATGAAACCCATGTATTAAGTTTTGTTTTTAGTCACATGAATTCGGGAGTATCTGAGAAACTATCTTAGAATGTTTTTGTCCTAAAGTTTTCTCCTCCTCGGTGCTGAGATTAGCCTTGTAGATGAGTACTGACAGATGAGTACTGACAGACCTGGGTTGGATCCCCACCTCTTTCTGACACCTAATGTTTACTCTGCCAAACAAGGGAGTATCGTGCTCTTCCACCTGCACATGCTTGTTCAGGTGTTCTGAAGAGTGTGAGGACACCTCACCCTGTGACAGGAACTGATGTCATGCCCTAGCGACAGTGTTTGTATTGTCTGTAGTTAAACTGGCACACCCCTTGTTGTGGCTCACCAAACCTGGTGGCATGTGGGATGGTGTCTCTGTTGGAAATATTACCACAGACAGGTTTCATTTGTTGCCTGTGTTTCAGGTGGGATTGATCTTGGGAGGGACAGTGGGATTAGTTTTAGGAGGCAGGATGAGAAAGAACAGAATCACGCTGTTGCATAACTGCAGTGGTTGAGAACATCAACTTGTCTGAACTCGCTCTAGTGTAGTGGTTACCTGAAAATCAGGAACGCGGGTTAAAGCTGCACTGGCAGAAACTCATTCGTTACTTCATCTCCCACAGTTTCAGTTATGTTTCAGCCAAGCAGTGTGAAATCACAAGTACCAGCATGCCTAGAAATGCCTTTTCCCAATTACTCTTCTCATTCCTCTCCATGTTTAAAACCATAAATCTTCTGCCTCACTCAGGAGCTGACAGGACACTTGTCCTCAGATTACCCTCTCCTTCCAGGAGAAAAGCCACCCATGATCCGCCGGCGCATCGGTGCCGCTTTCAAACTGGACGAACAGAGTTTTGTTCATAAAGGAGAGGTAAAGAGTCCAACCAAAAGGCCATTTCCACACGTCCCACCGTCACCTGCCACATATCTGATTGTAGTCTGTTCATATAGTGTTATATATATTGTTTATATGCTTTGGTGACCTTAGAGGAACTAGAACGATTACATTAGGAGGTAGAGCTTCACTCTCTGTCTCAAACCTGTTAGAAATGAGTCGTATAAGTGCGTTTGACTTGTGGATGCTCACGGAAGCGGTGGTCCCGCAGGACTCGGAGCTGAGTGCGGTGGAGGCCGAGCTCGCCCTGCAGCAGCATATCTATGTGGCGGCACGACGGCTGTGCCAGGAGGAGTCCCTCAGCAAAGCAGTGAAGAGGAGCAGGACACAGCAGTGCAGGCAGGCGGAGCAGAAGCTCAAGGAGCTGCAGGAGGCCGTGTTCCAGATGCGGCTCCAGCGCGGCCGCTCTTCTCCTCGCCCGCACCTCGTGGTCCAGAAACGTGAGGGAGATTTATCCTGCAGGGACGGTGAGCCTGTTTATGGAGGCCACTTTTACTGACTCTGCCGTTGCTTGCGTTTTCAGATCACGGAGCTTCAGATGACAGTTCGCTGTCCGATTCCGCAGTGATGGATGAAGGTAAACATAGAGCAAAGTGGAGCCCCTTTGCAAACGTGTGTTTTTGTATCTATTACAATGACATGTGTCAGTTGTACTGACGTATAACTTCTTTTGGGGTTCTTTTAGAGGAGCTGACGAGCCAGTCGTCTCAGGTTTCGTCCGAGCCTCCTCCAGTTGCAGACCCTTGTCCTGTGCCCCCAGTTCATCCCCATCGACCTCTCACCCCTTCTGGCCCCTTCCTCCAACTCCCTGATCTAAGCCACCAACAGACACCTCCTCCCCACTTCAAGGCCTTACATGCCTGTAACAGCTCTATACTGGATTACGACCTTGCTCCCATTCAGAATTCCCCGTGGAAAGAGTCCAGCCTGGACAAACCTTACGAGAAGCAAAAGAAACTTCACACCAGTAGCACCAAATCCAGGTACGCTGACGTTCTGACTCAGAACTGGAGGCTGGTTTATGGACTTACAGATTGAGCTTGTAAACAGAATTTTCAAACTGCAGAGACATTTGTAATATGACCGTTCCAACTGACTTTTGCCTCAAGCGATCATTAAGACACAAGTAGTAATTTCATGGGTGTGTGTTGGCTACACCTCCACTTTACTTATGACCTTGTTACACAAAAAAAACAAAACGTTTTTCTGAAGTTTACAATACTGCAACAAACTGTCAGTCTGGAAAAGTACCTTATACAACTGAATCACTATAATTGACAGTAATTCTTTATCTGGCAGTCCTGCTGGTACACTACCATCACTGGAAGCTTGCATTGAAGAGGCGGGCTTGATGTTGCAAATACCTACACGTGCATCACTGAGAGACATCCAGTCCAGCAGCGCCCCATCTACCCCAGACCTGCGTCTGCACAGAGGACTCTCTTTTAGGTCAGTAACAGAATAGACTAACAACTCTTTCTCCTACATTTTCTTGCATTATGTGGTTTTTATTCTTTTTTTGTTGTTGTTGTTTGACAGATGTCCTAACAGCGAGCTGGCATATGATGTAGACCAGGTCAGAGGAAGGACGCAGCGAGCCAGGAGGAGACTCACCGACGTCAGTCTGATGTCACCAGACTACATGTCTATGAGATTAGCCGCGGGAAACCCTGAGTACTACTCCAGCTGCGAGGACAGCAGTTCTGAGCACTCCTCTACTCCGTCGTACATAAGCTCACCCTGCCTCGAGTACCCCAGCGAGCTGCAGGTGCCGAGCCAGGATCGCTACGGCTATCGCTACGCCAGTCACCCCGACGCTCTCATGCCTCCATCCTACATGCCCCTCGGTTACTACAAGAGCTCCTCACCCCAGTTGTCCCCCAATTTCTACAGATACATGGACGAGGGCAGGGCCCATGATGTGGACACGGGTAGGATGTATGTCAGGCACCAGCCTCCCATTTCTTGTGCCAATGGGCATTATGAGTACTGGCAAGACGAAGCTCCACCACACCAGCAGCTCTGCAGACTGATACCCCCTCACATCAAGGTGTCCCGGGCTCCGTCACTCAGAGAGTGTCCCAACAGGGGCCTCCCCCGCCAAGTGGTGTCTGAGGAGCTTAAGTCATGGCACCAGCGCAGCCAGTTTCGGACACCAAGACCACGCTCCCTGGACCGGCACCGGCAGGGGGCCGTACGCTTTCGGAACATTCCCGGACCCGAGTCTCCACTTCCACAGCATCACAGCTTCCAGGAACAGCAGGTGAAGTATATCTTCTGACTGCTGCTCACCGTATATTGATGGGCAAACAACAACATTGCATCCACCATCTTGCATCCACCACTTCAGAGACACCAACAGCAAGCACCATGCGTGGAGCATGCAGTTAGTTGAGGGCTTTATGAAACAGAATAGCAGGAGTTCAGCTTACCATCATGTTACAGTCTGTGGGAGAAGAGAGGAATTTTCAGCAAATATAGAGACTCAGGCACTGCCCAGGCCTGTAGAGTCATGGAAGCTTCCAGAGAGGTACCAGAGGTTTAATAACACTGTTGTTTCAGAGAGATACTGCAGTTAGGTGTGGCATACATGAAGAGCTCTTCACTGGAATCGGAGAGTTCTTGAAGAGAATTAAAAGTTATACAAATAATTAAAGTATTTTCCAGAAGTGGATTAACACACACACATGCAATGTAAGGTTATATACTGTAAAGTTAATATATATTGACAACAGGGTTTTTAATTAACACACATTTTGTGGGAAAAGACATTCAAGGTTGATTTGTTGTTTTGGTGGTGCCAGTTTACAGCGACTAAAATACATGTGAACCTGATATCTTGGTGAGCATTCCTTTGGCTCATGGACAAAAGCTTGAGTTGAATGAAGAGAAACTGTGATAATGGCCCTGCCCAATGGTTCCATTATACATTCTGAAGTGGCTAAAGAAGTTGTTTGGTCGACATTTTGCACAACACCACTCCGTCTTATTATAGAAACTTCCGGAAACAACATTTAATGTTCCTGATGGCATGTCCCTGATTCAGAAACTGATATGAATGTTGTACAGACTTTGTTCTGTGATGTTTTCTGTTTTGTTTTGAACAATTAGTTTTATATGCCATTGTTAGGTTTAAGATTTTAAACCACAAAATCTAGTTAGGATGTTGATATTAATTTTCAAGGATAAAAAATGTTCTCGACTATTAATAACCTATTGTAGTGTTAACAGCTGTATAACACACTGACGCTCCTCAGTATGTGCTCAGATTGGGCACAGCAGTATGATTTCTCCAGAACTATTCATACCAAATGAAAGTGAAGCAATCCCCTTATAGATGGAAATATGCAATAGGAAACCAAAAGAATGTGCACCACAGGTCCCAGCAAGCTGACTTTACAAAAGAAAATTCCTACAAATTAATTCAGCTGTGAAAGAGAATGTTTTGCTTGGGGAGGGGGGGGGTAAACCAAAATATAAAAAGGAGGTGTGAAAGTATCCACTTTCACTCTTTCCAAAGTTCAACCGCAACTACAAGTATCTAAGATAACTGTTTCTCAATGCAAATATAACGCTTATATGTCAGACCGAAGCCGTTATTCGAGCTTAATTGGGTCGTTGTTTGGTGCTCTGATGTATAAGATCTTGATGTTCTCTTGAGTTCAGTCAGAATACAGGATGTGGGAACACTGACTCTGCTTGACACACACAGTTGCTACATTCCAGTATCAGGTTTCACCCATTGCTAATGATTTACACGGTCAAGTGTTCCAACACTGGAGCAGCTGAGAAAGTTTTAAACACATTAATTTTCCAAATATCAAAGTGGTGTACTTTTCTTGTCTTAACCGACATTTTCGCACATCTATAAAGTGGCCACAGAGCTCATGTTAGCCAGTTAGACTAATAATCAGCGAATTCACTGTATTTAATACTCCTGAAATGATACAGCATTTGGATGTTTTTGTTACACATCTAAGCAGTGTCTAGTTGTCATTAACAAAATAGAAGAAAAAAAAACAATAAAGAAAAACCTTTTCAATTCAATAGGTGTTTTTTTTCTGCTCTCTTATAAGACCAGCTTTCCTCACCAAATGCAAAATCTTGATGTCATAGGATTTTTAAAAGGCGATGTTTTTCCATTTCCAAAAACACAAGTTTAACACATTTAATACAATACCTTTGTCTGCTGCTGTTTAAACAGAGTTCAGTGCATTGGGAATGTTACCTATAGTGGACTAAAGAAATCGGTGACCAGTTATTTGAAAGACTAAGCCGAGTTTCTTAAGGCTGAGCTATTGTACATATGGCCTGATGCGAGCCACTCCTTCAGTAAATACTACTGAGTCAGTGAGTTTCAGTGCTGATGCTGTGTATGGGGTAAAACTCTCACTCTCTCACGTCTACCAGTGAGTGTAACGTTAGACCCTCCTGGTGGTTCAGTGCTGATGGTACAGCTCTTTCCTCCTGCTGATTAAAAGTTCCTCTGTGCCCCTGCTTCAAGAAAAATATGATTATCTTGGTGAAAACCTTTCATCCAAGAATATTTTTACTGTACTGTACTGCATACATTTATCCATCTGTCTATCTGTCTGTCTACCTGTCTGTCCGTTCATTTTCCAGCTACCCCAAAGACGGATCATCCAGATGTCTGCAGATGGAACACCAATCAAATGGTATGAAGAAGACAATGAGATCGTCAGCCAGGTGTAGAAAAAGGACTTATAAAGCAAAACATGGACATGCACACTTCAGTGTCGAGTCCTATTTATGTTTTAATTTATTGAATTAATAGATGAAAAAGATTTTCCCATAGTTATGTCTATAGTTGCGCTAACCTAGATCAAATATTTTTTCACATTATAAGACCCTAAACATTTTATAGCTGATTTGCTGTCAAAGACATTGTCGCTGATGGTATTTTTATATGTCAATATTTTATACAGTAAAATATATTTGTTCTTAAAATAGTTTTTTTTATGTTGTTTTCCTTTACCAGACTGTGTCGCTACTGAGGCAAATAAAAGTAAGATTTCTGTGTTGCTCATTTCGTTCTACACAACTCGGTAACTGAAGTGAGAAATGAGCGTTTAAAATATATTATTTTGGGCTGTGTAATTTCATAGAGCCCTCTCTATGAAGAGAAAAAATATTTAGTCTAAATCACTTAAATGAGCCTTACTTTTGGTTTCTGATGAGAGTGTATTCGCTTATTTTGTAACAGACTGCACCCTGCACATTACATTTTTTGGGAATGTGGCGCAAGGTACATTTTCTTGCTTAAACTCGGTTCGTTGTCAGCACCACGCTACAATGTTGTTACCAAAGTGCAGTACAGGCAAGTAAAGCGAAGTTTACATGACACCACGCAAAGATAATAAAAGACACTGTACATTAAACCGCTTCATGGCTAGCCTGTACACCTCTATTTCCTCCAGTTATTAAAAAATGACTGCAAAACGCCAGAGGGCGCACGCGAGAATGTCCTCAATGAATGGGTGTGAATATGGCTAAAGGGGTAAAAACGAAAAACATATCTCACCACTTAACCAGAATCTTCCTTTAATTTTACAAAGTAGAAGTGTATTACAACGACATTTCAAAGATAACTTATCTGCATTTTTACCTTATTTTTATTTCACAGCAAACGACTTTTAGGCAGTAGGACTCTAGCGTTTCTAGTGCTGATTGGTTGGTCTTCTACCGCCCCAAACTCGTTTTTTTTTGTTTGGTTCGTTTTGGACTCTCTCACGGGTGCCTCTAGCGTCTGACAAACCCGGAACACATTACAGAAATTGTCTGAATAAGATTTCGCTACTACACTGAGGCACATGATCGGCAGATTGACGGGTTTTTTTTACAGCTGGCCGGTGTGCATTCTTCGCCTGGAAATTAACCTGATTGATTCGTCGTCACGAAGATGGATAAAACACTTGTGATGCATTCTAACAAAGCAGATGATATTGCTACGTCGTCCAGTTTCCGGCAGTTCAAAATACACCATTTTCATCTAGACTTAAAAGTGGATTTCGAAAAGAGATGCTTAGTGGGTTCAGAAACGCTGCGACTGCAATGTATTCAAGGCCCTCAAAGTGAGCTGCACTTAGACGTTCATCCCACTCTAAATCTTCAAGACATTTCGTTTAGTCGTAATGACCAGGAGTGGACCAAAGTCGAATTTCTTACTCGAGATTTTACTACTTATGGCACCACGCTGGTTGTGAAATTCCCGTCTCTTTGGAATTCAGAAGACAGATTTAAACTTCATATCAAGTACGCGGCATTTGATGGACCAGGGGTAAGTATTACACCGCATTCAAATTTAATCCATTGGCTACATTCTAAAAATGTTTGTACGGTGTGGCTAGTGAAAGGTTTTCGGGAAGCATTTTTATTTGTCAGCAGGTTCAGTAGGATTTCCAAATTTATCGAAAGTGAAACTATTTTTCTGTCATGTACGAATGGACTATTCCATGTATTAAACCCATAACTGTAGCATACACGCACACACTCATTTACACTGGACCCTTTTAATAGATGTCATGGTTGGAGCCCGAACAGACTGCTGAGAAGAGACTACCATTCCTGTACACGTCTGGTTTCCCAGTGTTGAACCGGAGCGTGTTTCCCGGTTTCCATACGCCCATGACAAAGAGTCGCTACTCGGCCAATGTGCAGGTAAATTACCCTGCTCACTCACTGCGTGTATGTTCTCCCAGGTGTGCTGGCTGGACCCAGAGCAGACCGCTGGAAAACAGAAGCCCTACGTCTTTACCCAGGGCCAAGCTGTGCTCAACCGTTCTTTCTTTCCGTGCTTTGACACTCCAGCAGTAAAGAGCACCTATTCAGCAGCGGTAAAGGTGAGGTCTCAGCTAGGGTGAACTATGCAGTCAGGTATAGTCAGAAGAACCACCGATAAGTTTTAGTTTGTTTTTATGTTAGGCTAGAGTTTAAATATCTAAAATATATCAGTGTTCCATCAAGATCAGTTTGTTTTGCAGCCAGTTTTAATTCACACCCATAGAATGCATTAGTCATCATTGGTGGTGAAAATTGTAACTTCATTTGCTGTGACAAACAGATTAGAGGCGATTTATAGACTGTGGTGCAAGAAACACTGGCATTTACATGAAGCACAGATTTAAAAATACTTTTTGTTCACACTGCTGTAGTGAACAGAATCACAATCTGTTCGGGTGTACAAAACGTCAAGATGGCCTTAAAATGGCGTAAAAGAAGTGTGATTGAATTGACCTGATCAAGATACAAGAGCTGACGATAATAGTTGACCTTTGCCCTTGTCAGGTGCCTGATGGCTTCACGGCAGTTATGAGTGCCACCAAGTGGGAACACAGGAAAGCAGACAACACCTTCCTCTTCACCATGGAGCAGCCCATCCCTGCCTACCTGGTGGCCTTGGCTGTGGGGGACCTGGTTTCTGCTGAGGTCGGGCCAAGGTAAGCTTTATGGTCCCTTATGATGCATTCATTTCCATAATATCTACCATCATAAAGTAAAAAAAAAAAAAAATTTGCTTTTCCTCCTACCTTTTTACATCATGTGCGCAATGTAACATCTCATTAGTTTGTGTGCAAAAGAAAATAAACTAGCGAAAGAAACAAAATTAGCGAAATTAGCAGTGAGAAGGCAATGAGTACAGTCTTACTGAATTTCAAGCTGTGTGTCTGATGGAAAGATGTTCGGTTTGGCTAGTTATGGAGCGCACACATAACAAAGGAGATCTGTTTGGTCATGATCTTTTTCAGGTCTCGGGTGTGGGCGGAGCCATGCTTACTGGAGGGGGCAAAAATGGAATATGATGGTGTTATTGAGGAATTTCTTCTAGTAGGAGAGAAGCTCTTTGGGCCGTATGTATGGGGGAGGTAAGATGACCTGTCAGGGATTTTTTCCTCCACTGGATGAGGTCCAACATGAGCCTTACCATGCACTTTGGTAAAAACATTTATTTAATTATTTATCTGTCATGAATGTGTTAGCCTCCTGTTAAAATGATAGTCGTGAGCACAACACCCATTGGTATCAGTGTCACAGCTATGTTGAAATTGGTCTGCCACACATTCCAGTCAAGTGTCAAAATTTATTTATA
>JAOXYF010000019.1:3158172-3186473 GCA_028565775.1 Sternarchorhynchus goeldii
TCAAAGCAGCTTTGTCTGAGTCTGAGTCCAAGCCCCAGTGAGCAAGCCAAGGGCAACAGTGGCAAGGAAAAACTCCCTGAGATCAAGAGGAAGAAACACTGGGAGGAACCAAGACTCAAAGGGGGAGGGGGGAGGAAGAAACATTGAGAGGAACCAAGACTCAAAGGGAGAGGGGGGGGGGGTGCTGACCATCAAACACCACAGTAGCGATAGTGCAAACAGTACACAAAATGAATAAAGTCTTTCCGTTACTTGTGTGATTATAAATAGGTTCCTGATATCTAAAATAAGTGTAAAATTAGTCTTGGTTTCCCTGTGATGACTTTATATATCAGACACATTCCACAACAGGTCCTAGCTTGTATCTTTAGTTTGATCAGCATGGCGGGTAAACGAAAAACTACTAAATAAAAAAAAAAAACGACTAAGCCAACTTGTGAGGGGAATTAACTATGAGTAATTATGCAGCTTAGCAAAATGGAAGGTAAAGGTGTTACCTAATCCACTTCTAATACAACAAATTTAAGGTGACGTTACCAGCGCCAGATGGGAGGGGATACACCTGTTCGGGCAAAGTGAAGCCAAATAAAATGAATTAAGTGGTTTCATACCGCATGGTCACTTAATTTGGTTTATATAGCATATTGTAATGATCCATTTAGTGGTAACTAGGCTACCATCTTAAAAATACAGACAAAATAGTTATTATTTTCATCTAGCTGGTTTAAAATTCAATTATCAGTAAACACAATTAGAAATGCTTGTCTGTTTGATATATGATAGGCATTTTGTAAGCAACATGAAGAAAAAGAATTAAAAAAATCAGTAAACAGATTACCAAAATACTAAAAGAACACTATAATGTGAAGATTAAACTAAGATAAATAGGCATTACCTGAGATTATTACACATTTTCAGGTGAAAATGAATCTATGTTAAATTATTATTATATTACCTAGCAGAACTTATATCTACAGGAAATACAATACTTATCCTGTGACAGCAAAATAGATTTACGATGCATATTGATATATGTTGTGAATAAGTTTGTGAAGTTTGTGTGAAACACACCCTTGCCCTCCAGGTCCAGAGAAGTCTGGACATCCTGGGAAGGTACAATCTGATGGAAATTGGGGTCATAGTTAAAGCAATGCTAATAAGCCATAAAAAAGGTTTCTGCATTCCAGTCTTTGAATTTTACGACACCTGTGATGGCCTGGTAATGGCAACGGATAGTCAGGTGGTCACGACCAGGATAACAGGCCTTGCTTGCAAAGGATTTGTGTGTTGTTTTATAGCAGCTGCTGTTACACAGCTTGGCACTACAGGGGTCCTGGTTCCTGTCTGGACAGTTCCAGAAGAATAAAGTGTAATTTATCGTCACTACAGTAGGGGATTGGAACCTGGTGGCTTATGAAGATGCTTTGTGGCGACAGCTGTTGATAAAAGCGCTATGTAAATAAGTCCATTTTTATGCATGCATATGCATTTTGTACCAGTGACTGTAATCGCGAGGTAGGTGTTTTGTCAACGTGTGATGATTGCATGCAATTAAACAGGTCTAATGTTTGTTTAGATTCGGCTTGGGTTCATTTTGTGAATAGTGGTTTGTTTTTTTTTTACTTCCTCAGGTATGATATTCTGTTCATGCCTCCGTCGTTCCCTTTCGGCGGGATGGAGAACCCTTGCCTGACGTTCGTCACTCCATGTCTGCTGGCGGGTGACCGCTCCCTTGCTGATGTCATCATCCATGAGATCTGTCACAGCTGGTTTGGGAACCTGGTCACTAATGCGAACTGGGGGGATTTCTGGCTCAACGAAGGCTTCACTATGTATGCCCAGCGCAGAGTCTGCACAGAGCTATATGGTAAGAAGCTATATAGAAACTCTCAGCAGGCATCATTTTTAAACCTTTACAGGGCTTAGCATGTTGTTGTTGTTTCCCCATCATTTATAACTGTTGGATTTCATACTAAGAAACATACTGGGCATTGACTTGGTCCAAGAGGATGAAGGGGGGGGGGGGGCACAGTATACACACGACTTTAGCAGTTGTAATGAAAGGAGAAAAAAATCTCGAAGTTCAGGGTGTTGGGATCCCCAGAAATTCTGGGTAGTTTCAAAAATGAAGTGTTGTTATTAAGGTGATACTTATGTTCTGAATCAACATTAACATTATCTTTTAGTATGTTTCAAATTGCTCATTAGGCTTGATAATACAACTGAAACCTATAAACAAATTTTTAGGGGAAGCCTATACTTGCTTGGAGGCAGCAACAGGTAGGGCCTTGCTACGACAACACATGGATAACACTGGAGAAGACCATCCCCTCAACAAACTGCGAGTTAAGATTGAACCTGGTCAGTAAGAAAGTCAACTTTCAGTTATCCCTAGATATTTAGTTTTTTTCTTTTCTGTAAATCGCAGTAACATTGCTTATCCACATTAATATATGTTGATTCTTAGCTGTTTTTAAAAAAAATGTATTTATGTACATTTCTGTAATTAGGTGTTGATCCAGATGACACGTACAATGAGACGCCCTATGAGAAAGGCTTCTGCTTTGTGTCCTATCTCGCACAACTTGCAGGGGACCAAAACCGTTTTGACTCCTTCCTTAAGGTTTGCTGCTTTTCATGGTGAAGTAATCTGCTGCTAAAAAAATATCACGTATAATTTCACTACTATATTACCATAAACATCACCTATCCTGAAATAAATGTCACCTGAAATCTGCGTAGGCATACACGGACAAGTTTAAGTTCTGCAGTGTGATGGCTGAGGACGTTTTAAACTTCTACCTGGAGCATTTTCATGACCTAAAGGAGAAGAATGTCCACAAGATTGAAGGTATTTGGAAGGTGGCCCAGAGGTTCCTGGGTCCAGTCAGTGAACTACCATGCAGAGTGTAATACACCTCATTCTTATATTCAAATGCTGAAAAACCTTTTTTAAACTGGATCAGTTATATTAAAACTGAACGTTAACCTTGCAGGATGGTACATTTCCAATGACAGGCTTTTGCACACCGGCCCTACATAATCTAGGCTTGCGGAGAGTGTGGTGTGAATGAGGTGAACTTGAACAGGCTAAATAAATGATCTGCTCTTTGTGGGATTGCTTTAGGTTTGGGGTTTGATGACTGGCTCCATGTTTCTGGCTGGCCCCCATACCTCCCTGACCTCTCTGCTGGCCAGACCCTGACTGACCCTGCTGACGAGCTTGCTGACCTCTGGGGAAAAGTTAATATAGACATTACAACTGTGAGCAAGACTGACACACAGCCATGGAAGACCTATCAAACCGTCTACTTTTTAGACAAGATCCTTGAGAAGTCTCCGCTCCCTGACGGTATCTGCAGCGTAGTTTTCTTTCTGTGATATCTCTGTTTGATGAAACTTATTTATATCAAGAGAAAGAGATCTGACCTGTTTCTGGATGATTTTCAGGTAATATGAAGATGCTTGAAGACCAGTACCCACACATTGTGCAGTCAAACAACGCTGAGCTAAGACTGCGCTGGGCCCAAATTGTGGCAAAGAACCAACATAAACCTGGATACCACCATGTGCGCAACTTCCTAAGCTGTCAGGTCAGGCAAGGCCTTAGTTTTGTTTGTCTAGTTTCCATGATTATGATATATCTAGTTTTCATGATTATGTTGAGCATTCAGTAGTTGTGCTTTTACAAGACATGTTTATTTCTGATTTTGTGCCAACAGGGAAAGCAGAAGTACACATTACCTGTGTATCGGGCACTCTGGAATGGAACAGAGGAGACGAGGGCTCTGGCTACAGAGATTTTTTCTGCCACTTCCCACCAGCTCCATGTTAATGTTCGAAATTATGTTAAGAAGATAATGGTTTGATGCTTTCAACAAAATGCTTTCAACTAAACCCCCTTCTTCAAGGAAGAAAAATTATTGAAGGTTGTAGAACATTGTAAAATGTATTTCTTATTATGTTCTCAGTTGTTTATAGATTACATGTCTACAGGCTTTTTCCTAATTTGTCATTAAAGTTTGATTTTCCTAAAATAAAATCCCTGCCAAACTAATGGCAAAAATTTTGTAATCCTACAAATAAATGCAGGAATCATATTGAAATTATTCTAGGATTATGAATCTCTAGAAGAAAAGAATTACATTTTGAAATCTAGCAGCTAGGATCATGTCTGCGCCATGGGGACTTTTACTTTGATATTTAAGATGGCTTCTGCAAGCAACTTGTGTATAAAAAAAACAGATCTTGTAATTTTGATTATAAAAATAAGTAACTGAAAATACACTAAGTAAAATACGGTAAAAAATAAATAAATAAAATACACTAAACGCACGTACTGTATGCTGTTTGACCACAAAAAGGATGCAAACTGCAAAAGAGTCAATTTTTGCGTAGCCTCCATCCCAAAGACCCTTTAGTAGTTATCATGTACGCCTGGGTACAATTCATTTATATAATCAATTTAATGAGATGTCTTTCATTTTTAATGATCTTTTTAAAATGATAATAGCCATGTCTAGTTAGAAAAGGCCATATTTATAATCTAATTCTTGTGGACGTAAATTACGCGAGAGATATGTAGTTAGTGATTGGCTAGTTATTTCTATTTCGCTATCCAGCTACGTTGACTAGAAGTTAATTCAACCAAAAATTCATGTGGAGTTAAGGCTTCTAAATGCATACCTACATACTTCACTGTACCGTCCAAAGTTATTGACAGACTGTTCTGGTTTCTCCGATTCATCCAATGAGGTTGCGACAAGAACCCAAGGGATTCTGGATGACAGTCTATGGGATGAAGGGGTTGTGTGAGAAGGCGCCACACAGGCCAATAGGTGTGTCTCGTTTTAATCTGCAGCTAGAGGAGTCGCCGCACGCCCATATTGTTGGGCATTTGACGATCGCTTTGCCGGTGATCCAGAGCTGCCGTCATGTCCTTCGCATTGGTAAGTACCTAGCTAGAAAAAGAAAGTAACCAAAAGATAAAATATTTCCCCGACGTAATGCTAAAAACTAGTGAAATCTATCCCGTTGTTACAGTGATGTAAAGTTTGCACGACATTAAATGTGTTCAGATATAACTATCTCGCTAGCTAGCTGTCAGACAGAAATTAGAAACGTTCATTTGAGCTAGCTAGTATATTCTAAATGATATTCTGAGTATGTATGATCGATATCTGGCTAATTTGAGTAGCGTATTTTGCAATCAAACAAGCATGACCAAGCTAATGTCGGCCTCTGTAACTTATAGCCAATGCACGCTGTCTGGGCATGACCAAGGAAGGGCGGATACTTAGACTGAAGCCAAAACCCTTCACAGTAGCAGAGCCATGTAATAAATGAAAATCGCTTGCATAGCTTGAAAGTGCCAGTAACAAGACGAATGTTTTTCAGTACACGCCTGTGGCAGTGACTGCTGGGGTGCTCGTGGTTTCTACTGTGGTTCTTCTGGGCTACTTTTATCTCGGAAAGAAGAAGAAGCCTTTGATTACCTTAGTTGACCCCTCAGAAAAATACAAACTAAGACTCCTAGACAAAGAGGTATTGTACAATTTAAAAAAAAAAAATGTATTACTCATTTTCTCTCAATCTTCTCATATCCAGTGATGACACTCTTTTTGTGTCTAACTTCGTTTTCAAGACCACTAGATATACATTTTATTTGGGTTGAGTAATAACTGCTTAGGTTTTTTTTTTGTAGGACATGTTGTAAGTAATTCTTGTGCCACAGGTCATTAGCCATGATACACGCAAGTTTCGCTTTGCCCTCCCAAGCATGGAGCATGTCTTGGGTTTACCTGTAGGTAAGTTTAGTTTTTGTTCCTCAAACCTGTGTGACCATTATGTTACCATGCTTAATCATGTCTTGCATTACCATAGTTCTGTAATTTAAAATGCACTTCTTGTATCATCAAGGGAAACACGTCTACCTCTCAGCTCGCATCGATGGCAGTCTGATTGTGCGTCCATACACACCAGTCTCCAGTGATGATGACAAGGGTTTTGTTGATCTGGTTGTGAAGGTATTTTTTTCCCACACTAGTTCCTGGGTGCTGTTTAAACAGTAGTAATTTCAATAGAGACGTAATGTTTGTTCAACTACTGGTATGATTTGCTTTCCAGATCTACTTCAAGAATGTTAACCCTAAATTCCCCGAGGGTGGAAAGATGTCTCAGTACCTCGAGAGCTTGAAGCTGGGAGATGTGATTGACTTCAGAGGACCAGGAGGCTTGCTTGAGTACCAAGGGGATGGTATGGTTTATCTAACCTCTCACTACAGCTATTACCTGGACATGTGGGTAAATGAAGAAATGTAGTCTTATTTTAGATGTGTTTTCACCTAACAGGGCAGTTTGCCATACAGGCTGATAAGAAATCTCCACCTGAGATCAAGAAGGCCAGCACCCTTGGTCTCATTGCTGGTGGAACAGGTATAGTTCAGCTTTAGCATTGTGCTGGATAGCTCTTTCTAGATCTTTGTTTGCTTCCTGAATGACTCCACATTCTGCTCTTGTGCAGGCATCACCCCCATGCTGCAGCTGATTCGTGCTATTATGAAGAACCCTAGTGATGAGACTAAATGCTGCCTCCTGTTTGCCAACCAGGTGTGTGGCATGTCCTGTTAGTTTGTTAGTGATTGCATAAGGTTTAGCAGTGTTCAGAAGTGCTTAATGTGGTGCACTTGTTTTGTTGGTCTGTGTGTTTGCTGCAGACTGAAAAGGACATTCTCTTGAGGGATGAACTTGAAGAGATCCAGGCCAGACACCCAGATAGGTTTAAGCTGTGGTTTACTGTGGACCAGGCCCCAGAAGGTACATGCACTTCATACTGGTTTCCAACCACTACTAAATCACCATTTTTAAAGATGGAGTTCAACTTGTGTGCCTGTGTTTGTTGCTTTGTTCTGACCACAGAGTGGGAATACAGCCAGGGCTTTATCAATGCGGATATGATCCAGGAGCACCTTCCAGCACCCAGTGATGAATGCATGATCCTCATGTGTGGTCCGCCTCCAATGATCCAGTTTGCCTGCAACCCCAATCTGGATAAGATGAGCTACAGGCAGAGCCAACGCTTCATTTACTAGCCTCTACCTGGCCTCCTCTGCCCAAAGATACTCCAAAGACTAAGCAGTGCTTAGTCACCACAGCCAAAAGCTTTGCAGACACACTTTTCTTTTGTTGTTTGCTATCAGATCAACCAGATATGGGCTGGAATTCGCAAAGCACAGAGCTGGGAATGTTATCCAAGTTCCAAACCTCTCTCTGATGCTTTCTCAATAACGGCCTTGGTATTACCAATGAACTGTTTAAACGCTTTAAACGCTTCAAAGTGCTACACTGAGAGAGAATTGCCAATGCCCTTAAGAAAAATCTTGTGTAGTGATTTGTTCTGCTTTTTGTGCACTTATTTTTCTAAATATATAGTCTAAATATAAATTTTATGTCAACTAGGACTATAGGTGAAGTGCTAATACTGACATGCCTTAAACTGTTTATATCACTTTTTGCTGTTTGCTGCTGGATCTTACAGTAGTATACTATTGTGAAATGTAATGTCAGTATGTAATGTTTTTCTGTTTTGCATGTGGTATTTCATATATTCAGAAGGTTTGAAACCATTTCACTTTTTTGCATAAAATACACTGCTGTTTAAATATAGGAAGCTCATTAAAATGCGATAATCATATTTCCTGTCGAGTCTGAAATAAACCAGTACACTGCTGAACAAAAATGCATCCACATGATGTGAGGTAACAGGAGAAGGGATGTAAGGGAATACTTTGCTTCCAGTATCTACAATGCTCTTTTGTTGATGAGGATTATTAGGGATTACATATTTAGTTTATAGGTAGGAGTGCTCCATCTTAGAGAACCAAAATTAGGTTGTTATTATAATTATGTGTAGTTAAATCTAATACATCTCAATGATTATGGAGTGCTGTGGGTATCTTGAACAGTCAGCCACTGCAGATGACTGATGAGAATTAATGACTGTATTATTGTAAAGCACCCACGCCTAATAAGTATATACATGTCCGCTTAAATACAGATATTTTATTGGTATTTACATATTACAGAATGTGCCATTTTTAAGTCCCGTAATTTGTTTAGAAAATTCTTAACGTGTTTATTTGTTGTTAGTGTTATTATCTTTGTTGTAATAAGGATACAATAAGGATAACCATACATCCAGAAATGTTCCTGAATTATATCAGTATATTTGTGAAGAAGCATTTGGACGTAGGTGTCCTTGGACCTGTCTCTGTATAACGGAAAGGGTTTGTTTTTTTCCAGCTGATGGCGCTGCTCTGTCATTTGTTTATAACGTCGAAGAGCTGAAATTTGTTGCCTGGCATTATCCTAGAGAACTCTTTCCCCGACATACTGGTGTTCAGTAGCAGTTCGTTCAGCTTGTGTTTGTGAGAACCGGAAAGGATCAAATTTCTTCTACCTCTTGGATACCAGGTACCTACCTGTAACTAGATATAGATTATTAGTATTATTATGGCCATGTGGTTATATTTATGATCCATAATGGATCATCTGCCTAGCGTGTTAGCTATCTACCGTTAGAGAGGAATCGGTTATCTGAGCAGCGAGCGGAAGCTTAGCGAGCTACCCGTTTGCTATAGCTCTGTTAGCTGGCTAGCTACCTTGCTTCACTGTTATGCCAACCAGTTGATACACCTGGATCGTTGGCTAGTTAGCTAGCTAGCTAGCTAGCTAGCGGGCTAGTTAGCTGGCTGCGCTGGCTGATTTAAGCATAAAGTGCATTGCTTGGCGCATATTATATTTGTTTCTTTTTATATTTATGCATTGTAATAGCAAATAATCACTGAGTTAATTAAGTCAATGCTAATGTACCTAAATAGACGGTAACTAGTTAGCCATCCTACGTGTCTAGAAAAATAAATAGCGGATCTAATTGGCTATTAGTGATTTTTTTACAGTGGCCGCATTATGGAAAATAACATCTTAACGTTTAGCTAGCAAACCAAGATTTAGAGCTGTTTCTATCTTTTGTAGTTATCCCCTTTGGCTAAGTAGCTAGCTAGACTTAATGATGCTCACTCGTTGTTTCGCTAACCTTCTAACCACTATCGTTGTTTCAACGCAAATTGGCTCCTTCTTTTGGTTAGTGGACGGTGAGGCTTGCTAACTAGTCCAGAATGACACGGGGGTGATGGCCGTCACCGGCTCACACACAGTGCTTACAGAACGTACAGCGCTATATTACACGAAGGCACAAATGTTTTGTCCGTGTTTCTAGGTCTGAACGCAAAGCTAGAAAGATAACAGTACATTCAGCTGGAGTTCAGAATAGGCGGGTTTCGATGTATTAATGTCTTGTGTGTTGTTGTAGTAGTAAAAATGTAACGTCAGCTGAGCAATGTGTTTGGATTCCTTAGCTGTGACCCAAAGTGCCAGGCATCAGTGGGAGACAACAGTTGTGGACAGGTCACAGGGCGGTCTACTTATGCCAGGCCGAAACGGGTCTGCGAGCGATGCAGACTGCCGAATCTCAGAGGAATGCCATGTCTCGGCTGACGTGGAGTTAATGGAGCTGGGTCCTCTTCTGGAGGAGCCAGTGCCCTTGGTGGCTAATGCACTCCGAACAGAGGCAAAGATTATAATCGTTACCTTCTGTAAATAGGTTCTTTTGTCAATATTGCTTTATCCGTAATGACTTATATAAAACTACTTTTTTTTTTCTTAGCAGGGAGCAAGTGGTCTGGCAGTTGAGGAAAATGATGACCCTGAAGTGGCTGAGGTCCTTACCCTCCCACTTCAGGCTCACCACGCCATGGAGAAGATGGAAGAGTTTGTCCACAAGGTAACGATCATCAGACAAAGCATTATCCAAAATCAAAACCGCCATTGTGTAAGTTTTGCTCTTTTGCGGTTAATGTTCTGTAGGTGTGGGAGGGGCGATGGAGGGTCATTCCCTTCCACGTTTTACCAGACTGGCTAAAGGACAATGACTACCTCCTGCACGGACATCGACCTCCCATGCCCTCGTTCCGTGCCTGCTTTGGGAGCATCTTCAGGATCCATACAGAGACGGGCAATATCTGGACCCATTTACTTGGTGGGTTATGACTGCAGCATTTGGAGTAGAGAGTAGCTGATGCTGTGAACCTCCTATGTATGTTCATTGCACTGGGTAAGAAACAGACCAACTAAATGACCAAACTAACTATTCCTTCTTTCCTTGTTGTGTTGATGTGTGTGTTCTCACAGGGTTGATCTTGTTCCTGTGTCTGGGAACCCTCACCATGCTACGACCCAACATGTACTTCATGGCTCCTCTGCAGGAGAAGGTGGTGTTCGGGATGTTCTTTCTAGGAGCTGTACTCTGCCTCAGCTTTTCTTGGCTCTTTCATACAGTCTACTGCCACTCAGAGAAAGTTTCCCGCACCTTCTCCAAGTATGCGCACTGCCTTGAATGAGTGTGTTTCCGCTGGAAGTTGTTTTCTGTGGCTTAGCTTAGTGTTTCTCTCTCTCTCTCTGCCCAGGCTAGACTATTCTGGCATTGCTCTGCTGATCATGGGCTCGTTCGTTCCCTGGCTCTACTATTCCTTCTACTGTTCCCCCCAGCCCCGCCTCATCTACCTCACGATTGTGTGCGTGTTGGGCATTGCTGCCATTATTGTGGCCCAATGGGACCGGTTCTCCACCCCCCGGCACAGACCCACGCGAGCAGGCAGGTTCCTTCTGCCACACTACTCACGGACTTCATCCCCAGATGCATCATAGCACACAGGGAGAATTGCAGGATCGAAGAACAAGTATTGCTTTGTTGCAAGTTCCAGGAAACATAGTCTAAAATGATTAAAATCAAGCTTAAATTAAACATCCTGCAAAAGCTTGAATGGAAAATAAAACGAGCAGACTACATCTGGTTTTAAGTATAACGAGTTGTTTGACATGGAACCTGAGACATCTTCTGAGACACCTTTTCCAACATTGAGGAGGGGTTTTGTTTAGACTTTTGTTTTCTTCCCTGTCCATCCTTTTACCCCCAGGCAATACATCCATTTAAAATGATCACTAATATTTTGCTATTATTATTTGTAGTAGTTATTATCTGTATAAATATGACTTTAACATGCTTAGTATTGTGCCATTACAGGAGTGTTTATGGGCCTGGGGCTAAGTGGGATAGTTCCCACAATGCACTTCACCATCGAAGAAGGCTTTATTAAAGCAACTACAGAAGGACAGATGGGCTGGTTCTACTTAATGGGCGCCATGTACATCACAGGCGCTGGACTGTATGCTGCTAGAATCCCTGAGCGTTATTTCCCTGGCAAGTGTGACATCTGGGTGAGTTTTACCAGTGGTGCTGTTATGCTGTAAATGCCTAAGTGAAGTGGTGAGCACTGGTGCCGCACGATATATTGTTTCTTAATAAATATCGCAATACAGGCTCCTGCAATACTGATGCAGAAGGCTGCAATATGCAAATAGGATCTCTTAACACATTTGTTCTTGTTTCTGTCGGCATCCCGACACAGCAGTTGAGCGTCGGATGCATGTGTAGATCCATTTTCAGGAGTCACATGATCCAACATAGTTTTTTTTAATCATTAATGTTGCAATTGCAGAACAGCCAAAGTTAATTATTGTTCTACATATTGTACAGCCCTAGTACACACAGGAGTGGTTATTATAGTTTTCTTTCTCACTGCTTACGCTGATTCTGATTGTTTTATTAGTCATTAGAAACATTTATTGCTTTCAACAGTTAAAGCTTTAGTAAATGCTTAATTATCTTAAAGATTGTTAATTGGCATAAAATCTGAATACATTTTATTTATCGCAAACGCACACAAAAAGACGTAATGTAGATGAGATTATAACAAAGGTATAACACCCCTTTACTAATGCCCCCTTTACGTTGGTTGTAACATGGGTTCTACTCACACTTGGTTTTGGTTTTGTTCTGTGGTCAGTTTCATTCCCATCAGATATTCCATGTGCTTGTGGTGGCAGCTGCCTTCATCCACTTCTATGGGGTGTCCAACCTGCAGGAGTTCCGTTATGGCCTTGAGGGAGGCTGCACGGATGACACCCTACTCTGAGAGGCCACCGCCTCATACATGTCCCTTCTGAAAAGAGATGTTTATCGAGCCAAGGTCACTATCGCCCCCCTTTTTGACTTTCTCACTCCTAGTTTTATTTTCCAAATATGTGTTCTGTTTCGTTCACTTATTCTTCTAGTTTGTTTTTGCTTATCCTTTCGCCCTGTTCACATAATCCAGCGGTGGGTGTTCTGAAGGAAAGAATGCTGGCATGACAAAACAAAGCCTCTCTTTGAGTCAAATATGTGTACTGGTCTTTATTAGAGTGTATTTTTAGGTAAAGTGCAGCTAAATAAATATTTCATAGCTGAAATATTACCCTGACATCGTTGAACTAAATGCAATATTTGTTTTATAATCCAAATGCACTTTCCACCAAGCTGTAGAGAGCTGCTCTCCCCGCACATAAATACATCAATGGTTATGCTTTTGGTTTTTGTACATTTTTTTTGTTTTTTTAAAATATTTTGTGACACTGCTTGATGCACACTCGTGTATATGTATATGTTTGTGTGCATGTGTGTGTGTATGTATGTGTGTATATATAATATATATTAATACATATATATGTATTAATATACATACACACATATATATTAATACACACACACACACACACCTGTTCTTTAATGAATAGAATCATATGTATTTCCTTGAATCACATCTGAGTGGAAAACGCACAATGGACAAACGGGGACGTGAGGACAATTGGTCTACATTCTTGGGACACTTGTCCTTTTTCAGAATATTTACTACCAGGTCAAATGGAAAGGTTAATAGAAAAAGTTGTTGCACCTTAAAGTATAATATTGATAATTAAGATATACGCTACTGCATGGGATACGTCTGTGCAGTAGTAAACCTTTAGAATTCCTGTGCCTTAGGCCAGCGGAAATCGTTTTAAGTAGATTGGCCAAAACTGCAGTCTTGGTAATTTTTGTTAGTCTCTAATATAAGCACACATTTTCTTTTATTCCTAATCACTTTAAGGGTAAGCCCTCCTTGAGGATTCTTCTCAAACTGCTGTTTATTAAAACTAGTGTTTGGTCCTTTTTAAATAAGCTCACACCGTGGCTGAATTAAAGACTAAGTCCATGTGTTCATTTGTTGTGTTCTGTGTAGAGGTGATAAATCATACAGTTCACAAATGTAAAATGTTATAATAAATATTTATGAACAGCAAACCTGCTTCAGTGCCTTTCTGTAAATAATGTTTAAAATGTGGATGAATTGTGTTGCTGTGTCCAGCTGAAATCTAGAGACCTAAAGAGATTATGTAACAAATGTGTAACAAATTTTGATATTGACTGTATTAGAGCGTTATTAATGAGCAATACTTTTCCACTGCAAATCAGTAGCCTGCTACTAGTAGTGCAAAGAATTCATGTTTAAATATATTATTTAAAGTCACTTATTTGTAACAAAGACAAGAAAATTAAAATAAGAACAAAGTTTGATTCATACCATAAACAAACAGGTTTAAGAAGACACGAACTGCTACGTGGAAAGCAAATCTGTGTTTATTCCTTGAATGTTGCACTGTGGGGTGGAACGTTATGTTGGATTTTTGTTTCCAGGCGGTCTGCTTTACTTGTTTGCATCTTAAACCGTCACCGGACAGTTTTAGCAATTAACTATGAACCGTTTATCCGATTTTTAAGAAGTCACCCTATTTAAAACTTGTTTGTCACTTAAGAGGAAATATCTAGCTAGCCTATATATTTCCTTGATCATTAACGTTTTCCTAATGGTGTGAGAGAGGTGAGTATTCCTTTTAACTTGATAGCTATCTCCTTACCTAGCAATAGCTAGTTTAGCTAAGTACAGCTCGCTAATACCAGATTATTGGATACTGCTACCTTTAAGGTAATAATGCCACACGTTCGAGTTGTAAAATAATTATCGACGCTCATTAAACGTTTCTCTTCTTGTAGTTTGTCCTGTACGGATTTCAGTCATGGACAAAAGTAATCCGAGCTCTCGCAGCGAGGGATCTGTTGACGCATCCACTCTCGTTTCACAAGATGGGAAAAACATGAAGTCGGTCGTGTGCCAGCGTTGTGGCTCCAAAGTGCTGTGTCCAGGCATGGCCATATTCACAGAAAAGGAGGTAAGGCCTAAGTAACGTATAACATTAACAACAATAATAAAAGGTGCATTTATATAGCACCATTTTCACATTCAACGCTGCTTTATAACACACACACACACACACACACAAGTGAATAAAAAACTCATTCTAAGATATGCCAGTTAGGAAAATGAGTATCTGATATCGGATATATTTGAGGAAATATCCCAGGTCCTCTTAGGAAGTGAATGTGTGATCAGTACAAGTAACTCAATGTTTGTGTGTTCCTTTTTTCTGTGCCACAATCATCCCCAATGATCAGCTGTTTCTGCCTTCGATGCGAAAGAAGACCAGCATTAATCAGCCTGATGGAACATTAGATGGAGACACATTAACAGCTCACTGGCTTGTAGATGATATGTACACATTTGAAAATGTAGGCTTCACCAAAGATGTAGGTAAAGTGAAGTACCTTATCTGTGCTGATTGTGAGATTGGACCCATTGGATGGCACAACCTTGATGACAAGAAGACTTTCTATGTAGCACTGGATAGAGTTAATCATGAGTAGAGTGTGTGTAAGACTGATGTATTCCTTAAATGCTATCTCTCTCTCTCCATACACCTTTCAGGCTATAGATTCAAACAGCCCTTTATCATCAGATATTGCTAGTATACTGGAAATGGTTTTTGGTTGACCTTTTTTTTTTACATGCAATTTGTTCATTCTTATGGTAAGGAATTTTTATATTAAACATCTTTCACTATGCCACATTGTTCTCAGTTACAACTCATTTTCAATAATATTTCCCAAGGACTAGTGTAAATAAGTTTAGTAAAACATTTTCACACTCCAGCTCTAAGGCCTACTTGCTGTATAAGTAACCACTATTACATAAAAATTCAGTACTTTAGGTGAACAGTCATCTTTAATACAGTAGAATAGCTGGAGATGGGCCTCTGAAAATGGCTTTGTCAATATAGTACAACAACAAAGAGGAATTGCAGCACCCTGAGCTCAGTCTGGAGATTATGAGGGTAAAATAGGATTCACTGTGGGCTTTGAGCTATGTGCAAACACTGTGAATCCTGATGCTATCAGGCAAGGGCTTATTATAAAAGATGAAGCTATGTGTAGACCCTGTAAAATGGAAGTTACTTATTCACCAGGAATACTCCTTTCTCTCCCATCAGGGTATTCCTGTATTTATTCTTGAAATGTACCAGTGCACTTTTGGTTATTGGGAAGAGAAGAATGGGAGAAGTGCCTGTTAAGTATTGGAATCAAGATTTACAGCTTTCAAGTTTTATGAATAAACTGATGAATAAGAATTTCAAATAGGTTGCATTTCTATGTGTATGAAATGTGTGTGTGTGTGTGTGTGTGTGTGTATTTACACAAATTATCCTGCTGCACCCTTTAAATTATTATTACTACTAATACAACACCCCGTCCCCCACGGGCCTAAAACACATAAGAGGGAAATAACATTCTGATTGTGTTTTCAGCACACACACACACACACATATACATATATATATATGTATATGTGTGTGTAAAACTACAGCTTTAATTATGTTCATATATATATATATATATATATATATATATGAACATAATTAAAGCTGTAGTTGTTAAACCGCATAAAAAGAGATCGCAGTGTGCGAGATTTTCTTTTTTTAAAATAGCATTTTAAAAAATAGCAGGCCTGGTCACTAATAAAAGACAGTAGTCCTGTGTCACGGCTGGGCGACGCTGCTTCCTAGCTGACGTGTGGTACGTGCTAACAGATACGGTGTGAATGGAATGATGCAGTGATGGCCGTTTCCTCGGTGGAGAGGCATGTTATAAGGTGCTGCTAGTCTATAACGTTGCCCAGTTGAGGCGTTCTTACGACACCTCGGTAAGCTACTATACTTACTATCTCTCGGACATATTGTATTCCACACTTTTGTATCTCGTTCAAATTCGTGTCGTGCGAGTGACGATGCAAATGCACGTCGCAGCTCGCTATACTGAGGTATATGTTGCGAGATGAAATTTCAGTTTTTTTTTCATGATATCAAATTTATACTTTCTAAAGATCAGCAATCGTGTCAAACACATATTACAGAAGGTGATATATTAACTAATTTCACTAGATAGCCACCGGGACGACATTCAACAACAGCATCCACTTCCGTAGGCAACTTGAAAGAGTCCATTTAAAGAAGTAGTTCCGGTCGCCATGTAGCTCGCGGTTGTGGTACATCAATCCGCGCAAGTCAGTTCTGTAATGTACTTTGCTTGCTGTTCATATCCAAAAAATGCAAGATATACTCTCATACATAACAAATGAAGTACAAATAAATGACCTTGATATAAAAGACAACAGGTTTTACGGTGTTGCTAGACGTCATTTTCCAACACGAGAAGCATTGATTCTCATGTGATGGCCTAATAACATTTTCATCAATTGTGAGAATTACTGTACGTTGGATCAACAGGATGACTTTACTAAAATGTGATATCTGCCTTATCTTTTATAATAAATGTTGAAAATATTTTATAACAGCTTATGATGTTACACTGACGTTATATACGATGCTCTGATTTTTGGGGATGTAAGTTTTCTAAAATTATGCTGATCGGTGATGCCTTTATGTCTGTTTAAAGCGATTATGAATATGTGTATCTCAGTACTTATTTATTACATATTACACTACTTTATTTTAAATATACAAAACTACGGAAATGCCTTTAATGCCATAAAATGGAAACTATTTAAAATCTTAGTCAAAGTAAAGCCATGGTCTCTATTTTTTTAAGCGGAACAAGACAAGATACTCAAACGTCAACAGTCCCTTCGTGTGTACGTTTCCAAAGTGGATGAGGATGTTAATTGTCGGAGTTCAGGTGTAATCATTCTCTATTATGAAACAGTTACAAAAGTAATTGGTAAATTATTTTGAACTTTAAACGGTTTATTGCAGTTTCTACATGTCATCATTTGGATGCAGTTCCCCAGAATGACCCAACCTCGACCCAACGAGTTTATTCCACCACCGGAGTGCCCTGTCTTTGAGCCCAGTTGGGAAGAATTTGCCGACCCATTTGTGTTTATCAACAAAATACGGCCCATTGCAGAAAATACTGGCATCTGTAAGATTCGCCCGCCACAGGTAAGTTTTTTTTATTGGTGTATTTTTGAACTGATGAAACTGAGACGTTAATAAACGTACGAATTTCCCATTGATTGTCCCTTACAGCTAAGTCCGAAACACTTTCTAAAGACAGGTTTTCAATATGGCGGATTGCGGCTCTGGTTGAGATAGCCAGCTAGCTAGGTTAGCTAGCTAGTCAAGTAACGGCGTGTGCGCGTGTGTTTGTAG
The DNA here is from genome assembly GCA_028565775.1 of Sternarchorhynchus goeldii. Lineage (NCBI taxonomy): Eukaryota > Metazoa > Chordata > Actinopteri > Gymnotiformes > Apteronotidae > Sternarchorhynchus > Sternarchorhynchus goeldii. The sequence goes on from JAOXYF010000019.1 coordinate 3,175,708, forward strand.
CTATTTAGCTGCATGTGCACAAATAGTTACTGGAATATTACTTTTTAGTAGAGATGGCCAGTCTCAGGTTTTTGAAGAACTTCAAGGAATTTACACCGTCTGCTGAGTAGCTAGTATTTTGATTGGATATTGTACCCTACAGTACAAATAGTGATTGTTATTGTCTAGCTACACGAATGTACATAGGGCATCCACCCAAACAAGAACAAGCGAAACATTGAGTTTTTTTTCCCCCCATCGAAGGCCTCCTTATATTGATGCAGCTTAAATTGGAGTTCGAATACTTTTATTTATTTTGCAACTTTTTTTCCACCTCTGATCACATCCTATTAATCTATTGATTTAAAACGTGTCTTGCAAGAATTCACTCCACCCAACTTCCTATCTTTTTATTTTAAGTCAACGTCACATTTGCCATTTTTTTTTTTATCTCTGTCCTTTCCCAAACGTTGGCGAACAGTGTGGGTTTTGAGAACAGTGGCGTTATTTGTTTAGAATATTGTTTAAGATTTACAGTCGACCGTTGAGCCAGTATTATTTTTGTGGCAATTTTTGATTCTGAATAACCCAGTTAAGACAGCTACATGGGTAGTGTTTTGCATTTTTACTTGGAAATTGGCTTCCTTTTTTTTTTAAATAAAAGGTGGTGGTGACGGGAAATAATAAATATTATAGTTTGTTTAACCGAGGGTACATTTTAGGCCTGTCCGTGTGAAGTGTGTTTAAAAAGTGGTAGCTCGTCTAAAGCTGTTGTCCTCCATGTTGTGCAAAGACGGTGTGAATTTGCATGGAACTTGCCATTTGGCTATTTCTAGTTACTTGAAACCGAAATGTGGGTGAAAACGATGCGTATTTGAAATGAGTAATTCTCGTGGCACAGGGCTATGCGTTTAACACGTTTACGTTTTACACGGAAGCGACATATTAGGTAATTTCATTTCAAGGCCAGTTATTATTAGTAACTAAGAAATGTCTCGGCGCAGAAATAAAAATTGCAGCTCTGTCTCCATTATTCATGGTAGTTTTTCCCTTCTGGTGTGGTAGTTCACGTTCTAGTAAATAGCCATAATCAAATTACACTAGTGAAAGATTTTTATAGTGTCTTCTTGCCCTGTTGCTGAGGATTCACGTATGTTAGATGTGTGATTCTGTGTGTAGGATACTTCAGGTATTCTGAAACGAAGCGTGATGAATGCAAAACCTGGTTGTATACAAAAACAATTTACATCATCTCTAACGCTGTAGGCGTTCTCTGTACCTTTACTCTGCACAATGAGGAAGTTGTATCTAATCTGATGTGCATTATGCTTGAGTATTTAAAATGAGAAAGGTGCAATTCCAAATGAATCCTGTTGAGATGTATTTGTGCAAATTTCAGGCTGCTTGTGAAGTAACACAATAGACTCAGCATGTCTTGGTTTTAATTTTTAGGGATGGCAACCACCATTTGCTTGTGATGTGGACAGACTGCATTTCACGCCACGTATACAGAGGCTCAATGAACTGGAGGTATGTACACCATCGGGGCAATCTTTTTGTAAGCCGTTTCCTGATGTGGGCACACTTTTCCCCACATGCTCTCCAACGAAGCCTGCCAGTTACAGTTAAATACAAACTTCATACCGGACAGCATGAGGTCAGTTTATTACAGCAGATATCTGAACATCAGGGTCTTGTCAAGATTTTTTTTTAGGAGAGGACGGAGGTTTTAGTGCTGGGTCATGATGACCTAGCACTGCTTGCTCACTATGAGCAGAAATGAGAATGGTAGAGAAATAAACACAAACTAGTAACAGTTAATGAAAGGATTGTCTGTTTTGGTTACATATGTCTTGTTTCTTAGGCTCAAACCAGAGTGAAGCTCAACTTCCTAGACCAGATTGCCAAGTTTTGGGAGCTGCAAGGCTGTACGCTGAAAATCCCTCATGTGGAGCGTAAGGCTCTAGACTTGTACCAACTCTACAAGGTGCAGAATTACAACAAGGCTCCCCACAGTTTTACCTCCAGCAATCTTTGTGCATCCAATCTAATGGGTTTTTTTGTTTGTTTTTTTTTTTACCTGTGTAAAATAGTTGGTTCTCTTTGTTTTCCCTGCAGTTGGTGACCGAGGAGGGTGGATTTGACGTGGTCTGCAGAGAGCGCAAATGGACCCAGATTTCTCTCAAGATGGGCTTTGCACCTGGCAAGGCCATTGGTTCTCATCTGCGTGCCCACTACGAAAGGATTCTGTACCCTTACTTCCTGTTTCAGACGGGAGCCAATCTTCTGGTGAGGCCGTTGAAGCCGAACACCTCCTCCCCACCCCGCCCCATAAGTTTCCTTCCTCTTTGGTTTTCACATTCCCCCCTCCCGTAATCGCTCTATGTCGGTGTCTTCCATGTTTGTCATAGATTGGGTCATTTTCATTCTCACTTTTGCTGGCGAATAAAATCCCCATGTCGTTTTTTTTATTCAATCCAGTTAGAGGCAGTCGTGTTTGTTTTGGTGTCTGTTCAAGGCCTCACCTGCACCGTGTGCATCGGAGCAGAAAGGATGTCCCAGTTGATCTTTTTCCTTGTGGTTCTTTTGCACCCGCTTAGTTTCTACCAACTTGTAATTAGACGATGTAGTGCACGGTAGCTCATAAAAGGGAATATTGCAGTGTAACAACATGACGTGACTTGACCTGAATGGCTTTCAGTATAAACATAAACAGGACATGTAAATCGTATTTTTTTTTTTCTTTTCTGTTTTGTCGTGGGGTTTTTTTTTTTTCCCCTCGTCAGTGTGCTGTTGTGGCTTGGTGGTTCGCTTTCTCTCAGTAACTGATGTCACCCTCTTTCACTCACTAATGTGTCTCTATTTATTGCTCTTTGACTCCTCCCTCCAGGAGCCTGCATTCATGTAATTGGCTACAGGCTCCAGTTTTACTGGGTTCTGCTCTTACCTCCAAGTTTCCCCATCTTCTCTCATGTTACATTATGAATGAATGAATGCTGCACACTTTATGAATCTTTATATATTAAACTGAAACCGACTCGGTGATGACTAGCGGTTACCAGTTACAGTTTGATACTTTGACTGTGGGACTGGAAATCCATTCCTCAATCTCTTTCTTACCGTTTCTTCACCAGAACTCCAAGAAGCCCACTCTTACCAACGACACCAAAGATAAGGAGTACAAATCCCACGACTTGCCCCAGCGGCAGTCGGTACAGCATGCAGAAACCTCCACCATTGCTCGCAGAGCCAAGCGGACTGAGGTAAAGGCCCCTGGGAGGCCCGTGCAGCCTGGGCTTGCGCGTCGTGTCCCCGGGACGGGTGTGCTGACCGCTTCGCTCACCCGCTTTGCCTCTTGACTTTGTCCAGGGCCGCTGCTCCAAGACTGAGCAAGCGGAGCAGTGTGAGAGCAGGCCCAACCTGCGGAGGAGGATGGGTTCGTACGTGGCCAAACCTGAGCCCGGTGAGCAGGGGGAGCTTCATGGTTTCTTGAACGCGTTTATATTGGCACCCTTGTGCCGTTGGACTTTTTGCTTCTGATGAAATCGTTCTAAATAAGCTTGATGCTTTTCGTTTCAGTAAGCGTTCTAGTCCAGGTGAAACAGGAGCCCCCAGAACCATCTGGACCCCCACCTGATGAGGAGAAGTCAAAGGTCAGTAACGAGACTGAAATCTGTCTCTAAGGCTTGTCTGGCTTTATTACTGCGACAGAACCTTTCCAGGATTTCTTCAACCATTTTTCATTTCTACAATTCATTCACCGTGACTGTTAGTACAGAATGCTTGATCTTTACCATAGCAAAATACTCTGGAAGGTGTGTGTGTGTCGTGTCATTTATTTATTACATTTTTTTTTTCTTCTGTGTATGCAGGTGGAGCAGTACATATGTTTGGTGTGTGGGGGAGGGGGTGATGAGGACAGGCTGCTGCTCTGTGATGGGTGTGATGACAGTTATCACACCTTCTGTCTGATCCCACCCCTACACGATGTCCCTAAAGGGGACTGGAGATGCCCCAAGTGCCTGGCCCGGGTGGGAACTGTTTGCAACCACAATACCCTTCATGCCATGAAAACAGACATGTTTTTTTTTTTTTTTTTCTTTTCTCCTCAAACCTCATAGGAATCTTGTTTCTGCCATTTTCTTACTACAGTCGCCTTTTCACTGTATTTTTCACTGTACCGTTCCCTTTTTGCTAATGCGGTTGACTGACTTTAGTCAGCCCTTTGACAATTCACACCAATTAAATGCTGACATGGGGCCCAGTCGTTTTGGTCGAGTTCATTATACATCCGTGGACACAAGGATGTGATTTTGTTCAGTGAACTAACTGCATTCTGTTTGTGTGCATTCCTTTCCGTTTCTCTCAGGAGTGTGGTAAGCCTCAGGTTGCGTTTGGCTTCGAGCAGGCCCCCAGAGACTACACTCTCCGTTCTTTTGGAGACATGGCAGACTCCTTCAAATCAGACTATTTCAATATGCCTGTTCATGTAGGTTTACTGATTCCTTGATCTATACTTTTATCCGCAACTCTAATATAGTTCTGTCTTATTGGATGCTGGTCAAGAACATAGAGGTTTTTTTTAATGCGTTTCCTCAGATGGTCCCTACCGAGCTGGTTGAGAAGGAGTTTTGGCGTTTGCTCAGTACCATCGAAGAGGACGTTACAGTGGAGTACGGTGCAGACATCGCCTCCAAGGACTTCGGCAGCGGCTTCCCTGTCAAGAATGGCTCCTTCATAGTGGCATCTGATGAGGAGGTACGCCCTGTTCCCCGTCTATGCACAACCATCTCCAACACTTTATCGTCTCCTTAAGAACAGAAATTGAAATGGTTGCTTATCGTTCCAATATAGTTTGAACGCGTTTGAAGCCATTGTTTAAAATACTCTATGGCTGCTCATGTATGACCTTGAATGTCAGCTGAATTCTGTCTTGCAGGACTATTCTGACAAACGCTTTGTTGATTGGCAACCATAATCTCATTTTAACAAGCTACATCGCTGGATCCAGAAAAGTGTTTAGCAATAAAAAAAATTTGAGCAGTTACATGTCAACATTTTGTATATTGCCACATTCCCCTCCCCCCCCCACTGTTTTATAAAAGCAGTGAACTGCTGAAGGCTGGGATCGAGTTTAAGTTTAAGTCTAGTCTTTCAATTGTGCTTCACGTTGCCCCTTAACCACCGTAAAATGAAGGCCCCGAGTGGCTCTTCGCTTTAACGAGGTCATCGTTCGTAGGCCTGCGCCTTTACGACCTTCTTCCTGAAGAGGATGGCCCGTCGCTTTGCTCTGCACTGTCGGTCGTCTGTCACAGGGTTCGCTCTCCCTTTTCCCTGTGCGCAGCATTACCTCAGCAGTGGGTGGAACCTCAACAACATGCCTGTGCTGGACGCCTCCATACTGACTCACATCACGGCGGACATATGTGGCATGAAGCTGCCGTGGCTCTATGTGGGGATGTGCTTCTCCTCTTTCTGCTGGCACATCGAGGATCACTGGAGCTACTCTGTTAACTATCTCCACTGGTGAGACTCGCCCACTCTCCAGAGCATGGAGACAAATGAGGAGGAATTGGACAGCCTCAAGTGCAACACAGTACACTGGTCGTTCAGGCTCAACTTTGAGTTTTATGTCATTTTAGCTTAATCACAATTTAGTGTAGTTTTAATGTAATGTAGAGTATAAATGTAATTGGGCGATGAGAATGTATTGTTTAAAAACCACAAACGTTTCGTATAATGTATTTGATCTCAGTCATTGATTGTGTGTGTGTATGTAGGGGAGAGCCAAAGACGTGGTATGGTGCTCCTGGCTATGCAGCAGAACAGTTGGAGGCTGTGATGAAGAAACTGGCTCCTGAACTCTTTGAGTCACAGCCAGATCTGCTTCACCAGCTGGTCACCATCATGAACCCCAATGTCCTAATGGAGCATGGTGTCCCAGTGAGCATACCATACACTTAACATGACCCTAGTCACAATACAGGTGTATTTGAATGCAAGAAACCTTTGTGAAATGTATTTTGAAGGTGCCTCCTTTCTCTCCCCCCTCCTTTAATTCTTTCAGATTTATCGTACCAACCAGTGTGCTGGAGAGTTTGTCATCACTTTCCCCAGAGCCTATCACAGTGGGTTTAATCAGGGCTTCAACTTCGCAGAGGCTGTTAACTTCTGCACAGTGGACTGGGTAAAAAAAAAAAAAAAACAAAACCGCACAGCAGCACCTTTTCTGCATCTCAGCGCGGCCCTACGCTGCCATAAATGTCAACGGTGCTTAAATGGCGGACATCACTTTTTTTTTTTCGTTCCAGATTCCTCTGGGTCGGAAGTGCGTGGAACATTACCGCTCTTTGAACAGATACTGTGTGTTCTCGCATGACGAGATGGTCTGTAACATGGTGTCCAAGGTGGACACCCTGGAGTTAGAGCTGGCCTCTGCCATCCAGAAGGACATGAACATCATGGTTCAGGAAGAGAAGGTGTTGCGCGAGAGAGCCTACAAGCTGGTGAGGAAATGATCTTCACGGGGTTTTCCTCATGCAGAACCTCAGCGTACATCAATTTGCCGCTTAACAAGCCAGTAGAGATCCCACCGTGATGCCAAGGAGACGAAAATCTGTCACGCTCGTTTCCTTTCTTTGCTCCATTCCTGTTTTTCTACACCCTCGCCGCTCCCCGTCACTAATTGATCCCATGGTGGGCGTGTTCTTCTCCCCAGGGGGTGTGGCATTCCCAGCAGGTGGATTACGAAGACCAACCAGACGAGGAGAGGCAGTGTGCCAAGTGCAGGACCACCTGCTACCTGTCTGCCATCACCTGTCCCTGCAGTCCTGACCAGCTGGTGTGCCTGCATCACCTCCAGGACTTGTGCTCCTGCTCGCCCAGCTGCTACACCCTCAAGTGCGTGACTACACTATTACATGTCGAGCACCACGGTGCTGAATTGGAACGTTTGCTGCATCTTGTTCAAATCCGTTTAATGCATTTGAATTTCCACTCCTCCCCCCCCCCCACCTTGCAGCTATAAGTTCACCTTGGGTGTGTTGAACCAGATGTTTATGTCTGTGGCTTCGCGTGCCGAATCATACGATGACTGGGCGTCAAAGGTTAACAAGATTCTGAAAGCCGATCAAGACGATAAAAGCGGTAGGTTGCAAATTTCTGATTATTTGTATCCGTTTATTACAATCGTCTTCATTGCTTTATTAAGCTTTATCGTTCAGTAGTTGTTTTGCTCGTCTGTCTTATTGTTAAAAGTTCATAAATTTAGCATGCGTAATTTTGAGCTGCTTCATTTTCTTAAATGAAGCAGAGTGAACTGCTAAAAAGCTAAGCTAGTTGGACGATTGATTTTATTTTTCTTTTGCTAGACTTGGAGGAGCTTCGTGGGCTGATCGGGGAGGCAGAAAAGAAGGTGTATCCCGATACAGACCTGCTGCGGCATTTACGCCAGATCATCCAGGAAGCGGAGAGGAGTACCTCCATGGCCCAGCAGCTGCTCAACGGCAAGAGACAGACCAGGTAGCTCTTCGCTTCACCTCTGCGTGGGTTGTGCAGGGAAATACAGCACCCTTAAAGATGGAGGCCTGGATACTTGTAGTACCTTGTGTGACCTTTCTTTGGTTTTCCTTTTTTCCTAAAGATGGTGAGGGGGTTTTTTTCCTTCCAAAGATGGCAGTGTGGTTATTGAGCTGTAAGTAGGCTGATGATTGATTGACGGCACTGTGATTTTTTTTTTTTGTTTAGGTATCGCAGTGGGGGAGGGAAGTCTCAGAACCAGCTCACTGTGGACGAGCTGAGGTCATTTGTCCAGCAGCTCTACGACCTTCCCTGCAGTATCAGACAGGCCCCTTTCCTCAAGGTATATGAGGCCTTAAAGATTCATGAGACCTTAAAGAAACAAACATTTTGTTGGTGGTGGTGTGTGAAACGCTTATGGCTGTGGTTACCTTCACGCAGTAACCTCCCCACCTTCCTTTCTTTCGCTCAGGCGCTGCTGAGCCGCGTTGAGCACTTCCAGCGGCGAAGCTCCGACCTCCTAGCCGAGGACATGCCCGGCTCCTCCGCCCTGCAGGGCCTGCTGGACGAGGGCTCGGGCCTGGACGTGGAGCTGCCGGAGCTGGGCGTGCTGCGGCAGAGGCTGGAGCAGGCACGCTGGGTGGAGGCGGTGCAGCAGGCCGGAGAGCAGCCGGCCAGCCTCGGCCTGGACTGCATGCGGAGGCTGATCGACCAGGGCGTGGGCCTGGCTCCTCACACCTGTGTGGAACGGACCATGGCTCGCCTGCAGGAGCTCCTCACCGTGTGCGAGCACTGGGAGGAGAAGTCCCACAACATGCTGACTGCCAGGTCAGATTGTGCTCCCACAGGCCCGTCGGTCTTGCCCAAGAGGGTTGCATTAGTTAGCAAGCGTAAAGGTTCGTGCGAATGTTTGATGCCTTGTGGCTTGGTGGCGAGTTTTGAAATGGGAACAGCTGCATTGTACACACTGATCATGATGAGTTTGCATGGGGAGTGAGCAGAATTTTACTTGCAAATGAGTAGCACACAAGATTATAACCTTTTTCCTTTATACTGGTCAAGTGGATGAGCACAACCGCATATTCAATACCAATGTGAGGGTTGAAAACAAAGAGAAAAAGAAGAAAATCGCAATCAGATCAAATGTGCAGGGCTAGCAGTTGGAATCAAGTGGCTTCCTGGCAGGTTAACTGGGGGAAGATCATGTCTGCGAGTTGTATACATACCCGGTCATGTAAGACCACATCTGCCTCCCTTCTCCCCTCACAGCTTGGTACATAAGAAAAGTATCATTTAAAAGGGTGGAAATGAACATGACTCGTACAGAGTTCTGGGTCGGTAGTGAGTGTTGCTTGGTTTTACGTTGGATATGCATCCTTTCCAGACCTCGGCACGATCTGGAGACCCTGGAATCGGCTCTGCTGGAAGTGAACAGCATTCGTGCTTACCTTCCCAACTGTCTGCAGCTTAAAGACTCGGTCAACAGAGCCAGAGAGTGGATACGTGAAGCAGATGCCCTTCAGGTGAAGTCCTGACACCTGCTCAAGTATCGATACTATTGTGAATCTGAAATGAGTACTTAATATTTTATATTTTTTTTTTGTCATTTTTGGTGTGGGTGTAGATTGGAGGTCGTGTACCTGTGCTTGCCAGCCTCACTGATCTGGTCTCAAAAGCCAAAAGCATTCCAGTCCTGTTGGAGCCCCTGGCACGACTGGAGAGCCTGGTGTCGGAGGTGCAGGCCTGGAAAGAGGGCGCAGCTAAAACGTTCTTGATGAAGAACTCTTCTCTCTCACTCCTGGAGGTAATTTAAACAGTCACACCATGATTTACATTCGTGAATAATATACATCGCTTTCCAGCTGTATGTAGGAATGTGGAGAAATTGGAATAAAATTTTAATTGTTCCACATTTTTGCTTTAAGGTCCTGTGCCCCAGATGTGAGACAGGATGTCAAAAATCAAAGTCTAAAAGAGTGAAGGATGTCTCGCCAACTGGCAAAAAGACAGGTGTAAAACTGGACTGCCTCACTGATGTGGAGAGAGCTCTCTCTGAGAGCAAAGATACAGCCTCAGCGGTATGTCTTTCTTTCTGGTATCCCCCCCCCCCCCCCAATAAAGATAAACAGCACCTTCTGGTTTCCCATGTTGTGATCTGGAATGTCAAATCCGCATGAACTGGAAATTTAATCCTCTCACCACACTACTTTATCAAGCTCACTTTCTCAGCCATGTATATTAACCCACGGATCCGCTTTCAACAGATGGCCACGCTTGGTGAGGTGCGTCTGAAGGAGCTGGACAGCCTGTCCGTCCTGAGGGCCGCAAACGAGGCAAAGTTTCACCCCGTGCCCAGCGGCTCCGTTCCAACGGTCTGTCTGTGCCACACGGTGCCAGCGGGTCCCATGATCCAGTGCGAGCTGTGCCGCGACGCCTACCACAGTGGCTGCGTGCCTGGCGCCGCAGAGGTGCAGGCAGGGCATCCGTGGCTGTGCCCGCTCTGCACGCGCTCAGAGAAGCCGCCTTTGGACAAGGTCCTGCCCCTGCTCGCCTCTCTGCAGCGTATCCGGGTGCGGCTCCCCGAGGGGGACGCGCTGCGTTACGTGATCGAGAGGACGGTACGCTGGCAGCATAGAGTCCAACAGATTTCACCCGTTACCCAGCAGTTTGGCGGAAAAGTAAGCTTCCTCAGTTTCTGCATTTTAAAGTCACCTGAACGTTCTTTTAAGGCTTATGTAATTTCTATTTATTTATCGTGATTTTCCTTCAACGTTTTCTTATAACTAAACCTGTAGGCAAGACCTGTATCTGGAATAGCTTCATCTCTAACTGTGGAAGGGAGCAATGGCTCGTTCTACATGCAACATCCATGCATTCCTCTCAGTGGTATGTGGGAGAATTTCATGCCTTCATGTAAAATATTTTATGCAAATATGATCTGTGCCTCTCTTATCTGAAGGTTTTTGTTTGTGTGGCTTTGCGTCTCAGGTCTGAGTTCTGAGCTGGAGAATCTGCTGGTGGAGGGCCTGCTGCTGCAGGTGACTTTGCCTGAGCTGCAGCAGCTGTACCAGGGCTTCCTGACCCAGCTCTCCCCTTCCCATTACTCACTACAGAGCAGTGAACATGACCATCAGTACCACATTGCTCAGGACAGGAGCCTGCCTTACAGAAGCCCCACCCCCAAGAGTCCATCCCCCAAGAGTCCATCCCCCAAGAGTCCATCCCCCAAGAGTCCATCCCCCAAGAGTCCATCCCCCAAGAGTCCATCC